>OX422223.1:450271405-450599661 GCA_949130495.1 Sambucus nigra | reverse complement strand
CATCTTTCAAAGCCTTAGATCATCTTGGTTAAGGCAAGTGATTTAAAATTTGAGTATTAATTTGTATCTTGCTATTCATATCAAAAGAGGTGTAATCCAATTGAATTCTAGGGTTAATTTTTGCATAAATTGGGGTTTTATCTTTATACGGATTATAAATATGTAGATGATTTGATAAATAATGCATTTGAAGATTGAGACTTTTGAAAATTTGATGAAATTTTTAGGGCTAGATGTGTGATAACAAAAGAATGGATTTAGAATAAATCTTAAAATGTTTTGATGAAGAATCTGTACAGAATTGCGCTATTTACTGCTCTAATGGGGATTATGTTCGAGCTGGCCCGTAGAAAATTGTGTTTTATAACTTTTGTTTTCTAATACGTTTTCTCCAAAATGGCTCCAAAATGCCCCAAAATGGCATTTTAAAAATCTGGGAAGATTCGTGGGGTAAATTTTAAGAAATATTTTTTTTAGTTGTTATTTCATTGGAGATTGGATAGATTGATAGCTGTGGCTAATTACTCTTGGATTAATTAAATTGGGTAGATTAAGGTTCATTATTCAGTGATTCAAACCTTATTAATTAAGTGGGGGAAACTTAATTGGATGAAATTGAACATGGAATTAGGAATTTTGAATGTTGGGCCAAGAGAGATAGTTTGGTATAAAACGGTAGGGTGACACCATGATAATGGAAATTAATTTGTGTATAATTAATTAGAATAAAGTCATACGGTAGACTTGCATATTTAGGCTTGGGTATGGATATTGTACTCCGGAGCCTTGATTTATATATATGTTGATGTGTAGTACATATATATGATTTATATATATATTTGTGTGAACAATATATGTAGTAAAGCCATACTAATAATAATGCTATCGTAGGAGGTTGCGAGTGATAACTTATATGAGCTAAAATGTAAGATCTATGATCTATGAAAGTTAATGCGAGTAATAATTTAATAAACAAAATACTATACTCACTTGGGTGTATTAGTGGTGAAAGAGTTGGCGCTTGCGTTCAATTAAGAAATAATATAATAAATACCAATTTTAACCCAAATTAACCCTAAGCATGCAACTAGGTGTGATTTAAACAATATGGAATCATGCAATAAATATTCAACACACAAAGTTTAAGGAAAAATCCCCTCAGGGGCAAAACCATTTATTTTCACTATAATTTGTAAGAAAACGGCTTACAATCGGATTACAATGAAAATACAAGTTGACTAAGAATTACCCTCGGGTATCGGATTCTGTAGTCGCGGCTGGAATATCCCTTTCCAGTAGGGTTGGCGGCTGGAACTATCCCTGTCCAGTAGGGTTGCAATGAAGAGGAAGAAGCGGTCCACTTCACAAGGGTTGAACAAACCAAAGTTGTGTTCTTGGGTTACACAAAAGTGATTCACAAAGATTTGGACTTTGTGTGAATCAAAACCTAGAGTCTTGGGACTCAATAGGTGAAGACTTAGAGCATAAGGACTCTGAATTTCGTCTATGGAAGTCTTAAGAAAACCAACTGCTGATCGTGGTTTAAATAAGGGATTGAAACCCTAAAAAATCTGCTGCACGATCTGGCAGTAATTATCCTCGACGGATCGGTCCGGTCGATTAGGCGGATCGGTCCGGTGAAACCGGATCGGTTCTTTTTCTGTACCGGATCGGTCTGGTTGGCATCGGATCGGTCTGGTTGGCATCGGATCGGTCCGGAACTTTTTGCCTTCATCGGTTCGCTATGGATCCGGGTGTATTGGACTTAGCTCAGCAATCAGATCGGTCTGGTAGGAGGTCGGATCGGTCCGGTGAACCGGATCGGTTCTTTTATCTGATCCGGATCGGTCCGGTCCTCAGAAATCAGATTCCTTATTCTTTTGATCTTCGGATTTCTTTTCAACTAGCATTCTTGTAACGGCGTATGACATATCAAATACATAATGATGGACAAATTGTCCTTACAAATCTCCCCCTATGTCTATGCCGGAACAAACATAAAAAATCCGAATTATCAAGTATGAAATTTCCTATACAAATCTACCCTTCCATGAACCCAAAACTGAAAGAGTACAAGTGAATAAGACTGCATCGTTTGTTCTTCAATTCTTCAGGAATCTTCACGCTTTTCTCATCAGGGTGTGTATCATGGGATTATCAAAAGATGTACCTACACACATGAGACAAAGCAAAATACCAAGTGACATATCGAGTTTGAAATGAGATAAATCTAGATACCAATTTATGAACAAACCTCAAAATTTCAAAACTCCCCCATAAACAGATAATTCATTCTCCCCCTTTTTATGATGTCCCCAAATAGACAAATGAGAGAAATAAATCAAGCAATCAAGTACCGGGGTGACACAAGGCAAAAAATCACACCATGAATGAACATAAAACAACCAAGTCGGTGATGGCGTAAATGAATGGGTGTGATCAAAATTCGATAGGAAAATCAATGCATACAAACATGACATATGTGCACGATGAATATTGGATATTCCTAACGAATGAACTCAAATGCTTCCTTTGGTGTAAAAGATTGGAAATATAAGATATTGACTATATCAAATCTACAAATCAAAGCTCAAAGTGATTTCTACACCAATAACGTCCAAAATGATTTTTATACTTTTTCAGGTCTTTCAAGGAAGTGCAAACCCGTTTTTCAATCTCCAACCAAACTCCCTCAGATTTATATTTTGAATAGAGGTATACTAAATTCTCAAACTTTAGAGAATTGATGGTGAAAACCTAAATGGCCCATATATGGCATGTATTGCTTTTTATTGCCTTTTCAATTTTTTCGGGCTCTTTTAACCTCTTAGGACCTCGGATATTAAAATTCCTCCATTTTTAGGTCCTTTTAAACGGTGGCTTTTACGCAAAGGATAAAGAATCAACTTTCGCATCCCCTCCCCGTTATGCAAATTATCACACAGTCTCACCAAAACGGTTTTTACATGCAATCCAATCTTGTCAAGTTTTATCGCATTTTATACATTGTATAGACAGGATTGAGATGGAAACACTCAAGCCAACATGAGATTGACAAGTGCAATAATCAAATATAGCCGTGCATGCGTGCAATAAAGGATATAGGAGTCAAGCATGTAGGAAATATCACTAATTACATCTCAAGGACTCCAATCAATGTTAAGCACATGGATGAAATGATGTAGCCTCTCAAATCTCTATCAAACAGTCACATGGATATATGGAATGAAGTTGTGACTTGGCTATCTTAAATGCTCATCCATAAAAGGCAAATCTCTTTTTGAATTTTTCAAAAAAATTATCAAAATAAAATCTTTTTGTATTTTTCAAAATTTTCAAAAAGATAAAACATACAAAAATTACATGTCAACACACTAGCAAATATATAACATGAAACCTCAACTAGTGTATGACAAACATGCAACACAATCATCTATATGATATGGCAAGCGAAGAATCATGTGCAAGCAAACGAGAATCAACTTGTCTAAAATCTAGCGTATTCAAAAGTGATTTCCTAACCCAAATAGATGTGAAACATCGTGTAGGGGATTTGGGAACCACGGTAACACTAGACATAAATTTCCTAGGACATTTTCCAAGATCAAAACAAAAACGCCTAAGGTGACCTTTCCGACCACAATATGAACATGTGTAAACAGGTGGAACGGCACCTATGGGTTGACCTTTTTTAACATCCTGAAAATTGGTTGACCCTCTAAAGCAAATAATGGTTTTGGCTTTAGCATTAGAAACATGAGAACAAGATGATCCATTACCATCACTATCAAACCTACTCGAGTCTGTCAAATCATTTTCTAATTTCAAAATTTTTGACTTAAGCAAAGAATTAGACTCTTCCAAATTGAGGGATTTCTTTTTCAAATTATCAATCAAACCTAGAAGCTTATCTCGCTCCCCCTCAATTAAAGCAAACTTTTTTCTAAGAGTATTTTCACGTGCCACAAACTTATTGACTAAAATATTTTTCTCCTCTTTGGCACAAACACAAACCATTGGATTTTTAAGGTCCTTCAATTCTTTCTCTAAAAATAGGACCCTATCATCACTCTCCTTCTTGGACAATTTTAAAGAAACAAAGTCATGTTCCAAGAACAAAAATTTTTCACGATAAAAATCTCTTTGATTTTGAACCGTTTGCAAAAGATCCATTGCGGATTTAAAACGAGAATTTTCTTTTTCCAAAACTTTAATTCTTTTGCAAAGTTTCAAATTCAAAGTTTTTAAATTCTCAGTATGGTCGTGAACTTTTGCAAAAATAGGTACTTTATTATATAACTTCTCCATTTGAACACGCACTTTTCAAACATCAATTTTTTCAGAAAATTGATATCTTAGAAAAATTTTGCGGAAAAGGAATACGCGATAGATTAGCGTAACCTGCTCTGATACCAATTTGAAAGAGTTGGCGCTTGCGTTCAACTAAGAAATAATATAATAAATACCAATTTTAACCCAAATTAACCCTAAGCATGCAACTAGGTGTGATTGAAACAATATGGAATCATGCAATAAATATTCAACACACAAAGTTTAAGGAAAAATCCCCCTCAGGGGCAAAACCATTTATTTTCACTATAATTTGTAAGAAAATGGCTTACAATCGGATTAGAATGAAAATAAAAGTTGACTAAGAATTACCCTCGGGTATCGGATTCTGTAGTCGCGGCTGGAATATCCCTTTCCAGTAGGGTTGGCGGCTGGAACTATCCCTGTCCAGTAGGGCTGCAATGAAGAGGAAGAAGCGGTTCACTTCACAAGGGTTGAACAAACCAAAGTTGTGTTCTTGGGTTACACAAAAGTGATTCACAAAGATTTGGACTTTCTCTGAATCAAAACCTAGAGTCTTGGGACTCAATAGGTGAAGACTTAGAGCATAAGGACTCTGAATTTCGTCTATGGAAGTCTTAAGAAAACCAACTGCTGATCGTGGTTTAAATAAGGGATCGAAACCCTAAAAAATCTGCTGCACGATCTGGCAGTAATTATCCTCGACGGATCGGTCCGGTCGATTAGGCGGATCGGTCCGGTGAAACCGGATCGGTTCTTTTTCTGTACCGGATCGGTCTGGTTGGCATCGGATCGGTCCGAAACTTTTTGCCTTCATCGGTTCGCTATGGATCCGGGTGTACTGGACTTAGCTCAGCAATCAGATCGGTCTGGTAGGAGGTCGGATCGGTCCGGTGAACCGGATCGGTTCTTTTATCTGATCCGGATCGGTCCGGTCCTCAGAAATCAGATTCCTTCTTCTTTTGATCTTCGGATTTCTTTTCAACTAGCATTCTTGTAACGGCGTATGACATATCAAATACATAATGATGGACAAATTGTCCTCACAAGTGGGGTAATTAGTATAGTATTTGGGAAAGGATGGTTACGAGTGAAGTGGCTAGGGGCATTAAGTTTAATCCGTTAGGCGTGTACATTAGTGAGGGGTGCGGTGAACTCAAGGGGGTGCACGACACTAATTTAAATATGAAGACCATTGCATATTTACTTCTTGCATTTAAATTCACTTACTAAATATTTTTAAATGCTTTGGGTTCTAACCCTTGCAATAAAATATTTTCAAAAACCTTTTAGGTTTCCTCCCACAAGGGCGCTCATCATAATGACATCCTACGTGGTACGTGGCTTCAACTATGTGGAGTGTTGTGGTTTCTTTGATGTCACTACACCAAAATGGGTAAATTGTTACCTTTCAGCCGGCCAGCCTTGTCAAGGCCATTGACCGTGACAAAAAAACACGCGTTTTATGTCACGGTCATTGACCTTGACACGACCGTGACAACTAATTGTCACGGTCATTGACCTTGACAAGGCCGTGACAAATTTAATTGTCACGGGATTGTCACGGTAAATGACCTTGACACGACCGTGACAACTTTTCCATCAAAAACCCTTTCCCCCTTCTTTTTTCCCTCCCACCGTTCCCTCCCTCTCTCTCTCTCTCTCTCTCTCTCTCTCTCTCGACTCGACGCTGCTCTCTCTCTCTCTCTCTCTCTCAGGTCCAATTTCTCTCTCTCTCTCTGTCTCTTCCATTTATATATATATTTGTCTGTATATTTATGTGTGTATGTGTATATATATATGTGTGTATGTGTGTGCATGTGTGGGGGTGGGGCGGGGTGGGGCAGGGTGGGGGAGGGGGTGGTGGAGGGGGGCAGGGGGTGGGGCGGGGTGGGGCGGGGTGGGGCAGGGTGGGGGAGGGGGTGGTGGAGGGGGCAGGAGGTGGGGTGGGGTGGGGTGGGGTGGGGTGCGGTGTGTGTGTGTGTGTGGTGGTGTGTTTTGGGGGAGGGGGGAGGGGGTGGTGGAGGGGGGAAGGGGGTGGGGTAGGGTGGTGTGTGTGTGTGTGTGTGTGGTGTGTGGTGGCGGAGGGGGTGGTGGAGGGGGGAAGGGGGTGGGGTGGGGTGGGGTGTGTGTGTGTGTGTGGTGGTGTGTGGTGGGGGAGGGGGTGGTGGAGGGGGGCAGGGGGTGGGGTGGGGTGCAGTGGCGGACCCAGGATTTTTAGTAAGGGGGTGCAAAAATTTTCGAGCAATGTAGGGGTTCAGGGGCGGTAGCCCCAAAGGCAATTTTTTTAGGATTAACATTGAAATTATAAGAAAATTATACTTCAATATTGAAAATTAACTGAAAAAATAACACTGAAATTTGAAAATTCTCCTAAATATTTCTAACATTGCCCCTAAATACGATACCCCTAAATATTGAACACAAAAATACAATACCCCTAATTTCTAACATACCACTAAATATTTCTAACATTTAAAGATTTGAGAAAAAAATACTCCTAACATTCAATAGTGTTAGTTTCCTAAATATTTACAAATGAACACAAAAATACTCCTAACATTAAATGATTTAAACCTTTGAAGGAATACAAAAATACTTTTTAACATTTAATTTAAAAAAATTAAACATTTGAATAAAAAAGTTTTATATACTTAACAAATAACTTACCTGAAAAACATTCTCTTCCTGGTACTTCTACTCTTATGTTTAGGGTTTTGGTAAAATGTTTCTTCCGTGTTTTTCTATTTAAGTATAATAAATTACATACTCTGCCCCTTAGATTTAAAACACTAACAAACAGATACACCTTCCGATCCTAGAGTTTACACATAGGCCCCAATATTATTTTTTTTGCGCATACCTGTACAAAAATTTCCGAAAACAAGGGGTGGGCGGCCGCCCACTCTCGGGACCACCTAGGTCCGCCCTTGGTGGGGTGGTGTGTGTGTGTGTGTGTGAATAGGTATAATTTTTTTCACTCCCTCTCTAACCCTCCACAATTGATTCTTATGCTAAAATCCTCGCTTACACAATATATATAGGTATAATTCACGGGCTTTAGCTAAACTAGGGTTTTATAGAGTTTCACTCCTACTACTTGGGCAATGACTATACTAGGGACCAAAGATAAATAAATAAACTGGATTCAAAGTAAATACTAGGAAATCCCAATTTATAACCGTCTAATTTATATCCTTTATTTATTTAATCACGATTCATTCCACTAAATAACCATGATTGCACTCAAATTTAATTATTTATAAATCACTCGAAAGAATGTGTTCTTATTATTAAAGTTGATTACGGTATATTATGATTCCCCACGTTATGTTTTCGATACCCTCTTGGTTAAATAAATTTTCTACTAACCGATTTTAATGAATATCTGATCAATTCCTTGATTCTAAAACTTAATTCTATAGGATTATAAAATAGTTCATCGGTCGGGTAAACAAAACATATAAGTCTATCAAGGGGTATCACAATCCAAATTATTTCTTGGACGTGAATTCCTCCAAATTATGATCTCATACCTATTCACACAATGATTGTGAAAGAAATTTAATATCCATAACCCTAGGGATTAAGAATCTATGAACTTTTTGCAAACGATATGAGATTTCCCATGTTTAATCAAGAACATCCTTAGACTTGTAGGGGGTGGGGTGGGGTGGGGTGTGTGTGTGTGTGTGGTGGTGTGTGGTGGGGGAGAGGGTGGTGGAGGGGGGCAGGGGGTGGGGTGGGGTGGGGTGGGGTGTGTGTGTGTGTGTGATGTTCAATTTAGTTGGTGCACAAACTAACGGTCAAAGTAATAGTATATAATTCCAAAATTTCAAACTACTTGAACATCACAAATGGATATGAACTTAAAATATAAATTGAGATAACCTTAGAATCTAATTAGGGTAAAAATATAATGGCATCAACTAACATATATGTAGGGGTGGGGTGGGTAGGGGTGGGTAGGGGTAGGGGTGGGGGTGGTGTGTGTGTGTGTGTGGCGGTGGGTGGGGGTGGGGGTGGGGCACCCATTTAATAACTCTTTAAATATTTGGAAAAAACATAATATTACTAAATTGAAACGAAATGGTATTGACGGAACTTACACATACGTTATAATATAGATGGAACATTTTTTTATCTGTACTATTAATTCAATTAATTCAATTAATTCAATTAGGTAAAACGAAATGTGTACTATTAACATTTTTTTTTATCTGTACTAATAACATTTTTTTTACAGCAAAAATGTCTCCTTCAGATGTTAAGGCGAAGATGATGATGCTGTTTATGATGATGTCGTCTGGGTTCGGTGGTAGCGGAGGCGACGAGGGCTCCTCCGCCGCTAGGCTCCCCAAATATGGAAAATTTGGGATTACCGTCGAAAACAAGTCGGAGCTTTTAGCGAGATCCCTCGAGCTGCTAAAGACGGTCATCGGCCCGGGGTTTATGAGTTGGAAGGAGGTGCCGTATGAGCTCAAGTTAGCTGTTTGGGCGGCACTACAGGTAATATTTATATGAATATTTCAATTTTTATTTATATTTATATTTATTCGCAACTAACATTGTATTTGTTGGACAGGAACAATTCAACTTGGATCCAAAGCTACGCGATTCCGTCTTGGAGCAGTTGAGGGAGAAACACAAGACGTGGAAGAAAAATATGCGGGCACGGTACTTTGGAAAAACACGAGAGTCCATTTTACAATGGCGCGGATCCGTCCCGCCCAAGGAGCCGATCTCATTGGCACAATGGCAAAAGTTCATTGACAATGAGATCGAGGATCGACAATTGGCATCTCGCCAATCGGGGAGGGAAAATCAGGCTAAAAAGACGGACGTGCACTACTCCGGTCGGACCTCTTACGCTGAGGTGGAGAATAGGATGCTGGTAAGATTTAATTTATCTATAACTACAGACATATATTATTGGATATTAATTTTACTAATTTTACTAATTTTACTTTACTCTAGTTTATTTCCGGGGGTAGGGAGTGGGCCAGGGGGTAAGCCACATAGGTTCAATACTTATGTGGCTCTTCGGACGAAGAAGGGGAAGGACAAGGAGGTGTCCCCGAGCATCGCGGCCAAGATTGTAAGTAAACCGACAGTTTAATTATTGTTAATTACGTTATAATTTTTTAGTTTACTTATTTTACTAATCATGTGCTTTTTGTCGTTTCAGGCAAAGCTTAAGGAAGTGCATGAGTCGCAGTCTGATGCCGACAAGGCATCTTTGTCCACAGACGCACTCAGCCAAGTGCTTGGCTCTGATCGCAAAGGGAGGACAAGGGGAGTGAGCTCGCGGGTGTCCAAATCGAGGATCATCGGATTGGAGACGAGCGACACCGGGTTGGCTCGAACGGTGGATTCACACGACGCGAAGCTGTCTCGTTTGGAGGCGACGGTCCAAGATATGTTCGCATTCATGAAGCGTACGTTGGGTGGAGACCGTAAAGGGAAAGGGAAAGGGAAGGAGAAGGCGGTGGAGGAGGAGGTGCGGGAGGACGAGGCGCAGGATGACGAGGATGTGGACCTCGCTGCTTCATCACCGACACGTTCGTACTTCGACGATCCACTTCCCTATTTGACGCCCACCAACAGACCATTGTCGACCATTGGTTGGCCGAGCGTGTTCATATTGGACGTATTTGATGGCCAACGGATAGGGCGGGGGTTGAGGGACCCGAATATCATCGAGGGTGGAATAGTCCATGGACGTGTGCTTCAAGAGATGGAGTCCAGGGTGATCGTCACGCATGTCATACCCGGGAAGGAGAACTCCCTATTGTGGTTGCGCAAACAATGCGGCACGACGTATATTAGTGGGTGCGTCAATTCGTATGTCGTGTAGCCTACTCACCTCCTCAGTTTTATCCAAGTGTAGTAACATTATTTTTTAGTTTGTCCATTTTAATTAAATTTGGATTATATCGTCATGTATATTGTTTTTACTTTGAATATTTGGATTATATCGTCATGAATATATACTTGCATTATCTTTAGTTTGTGTTGGATATATGATGTTTGGAACAGGTACAACGTTGCTATAACAGGTACAAATATACTGCTGGGCAGTGGCGGTGGCCATACTGCCCAGCAGATTTTTTTTAAATTCTGCCCAGAATTTTCACGGTCATTGACCGTGACAAGTCCGCGATAAAAGTTATCACGGACGTGTCACGGTCATTGACCGTGACAATTGGGGTCACGGTTATGTCACGGTTCTAAACCGTGACAAACGTGTCACGGTCATTGACCTTGACACGACCGTGACACAAAACGCGAGTTTTTTTGTCAAGGTCAATGACCGTGACACGACCGTGACAAAAAAAGTTGTCTCGCCTCGAAATGTCACGGTCATTGACCTTGACAAGGTGAATTTGTCAAGGTCAATGACCTTGACAAATGGGCAGATTTGGTGTAGTGTGTAGTCGCTTATCTCATTCTATCTTAGATAGGGATCTTTAGTTTTACTTCCAGACTTGTAATTTTATACTCGTTTTTGGCATGTATTGAGATACTTTTATATTCGCATTTGTGGATGGCTTGTAGTCGACATTGGTCTACAGAACTATTGTACTTACTTTATGTCATGTTTTAGTTTTATTGTCGTATTTGATTGTTTGCTATTCTGTTATATGATTTTGGTGGGATTAATAGAGATAAAATTTGGTATCCGCTTAATAAACACTTAGGTGGTTAGTAATTAATGAATTAATGACAGTGATGTTATGAATTAACCAGATGAGATTCCTGTTTAATTTGATATAGGACTGATCACTCGGTATTTTATTAGGCGGGGTGTCATAGCTGGTATTAGAGCATCAGGTTCTAGTGTCCTTAGGATCTGTACGACTTTTCATGTTTCAGCGTAGCATTCTTTGATATAGAGCCTTAATATAGGATTGTTGTATTCCTTCACGTATGCGATTTACGTTCTCCTGCCATAAGTATAATTCATGTGATACATATACGGGTTCGGTCTGTAAAATATGAAGGTGTGATAATTAATTAAATTTGCAAGTTTCTAATTAAACCTTATTTAATTAGAGTCTACTTTTAAAAAAAATTAATTAATTCCTTAGACATGCAACTAACCAAATAATATATAACATGCAACACAAAACTAATAATTTCAGGAAAAATTCATGAAGGGCAAAACCTTTTTATTTCTAGAACTCTGACAAGTTTATAAGGCCATTGACTTACATACCATCTTTCTTTCTCCCAAAAGAGGAACGTATGGTGTCTTCGTCAAACCTCCAAGGCAACGACTAGAAATAAATTAGCAATGGTTCGCACGTAGCTATACCACAAGGACGCGCAGTACAGACACGCAGTCTAAAATATTTACAAGGAATCCCTCCACAATAGCACACAGTTGTCGGTTGTAGAGCTCTCCCCACAAAGAATGAACAAAAGTAAAGTGTATTCTTGAACACCAAAACAATTCACCAAAGCATATGGGATTTTTTTGAATTGAAATAAAAAAGGGATGAAAACCTTAAAAGAAGAAGCCTAAAGGATTTTGTTGTTTTGCATTTTTTTGTCTTTTAAAAACTGTGGACTTCTTAATGAAAATGAAACCATTTAATGAGTATTTGTAAAAAATCGCTCCGCCTTGGTCGTTGGAACGAAAATGGGATCTTGCTTGAACGAAGCACATGTGTCGTTTGAACGACATTGCTCGACATCCTAATATCACTCGAACGAGATGGGATCTATCTTAAAAGACCCGAGCATCAAAATTAGGGAATGATGACCGTGATAGAGGTCACCATAATTAATGTTTGGGCAGTTGATGAATAGGATAATCACTCAGGGATAGTAGTTCCCCAATCACTATTATAGAGGACGGTGATACAACTTCCGACTCACCCAAGGAGAGAGTGGGGGAGTATTATTTCGAGGAGTCACTTGAAAGAGTCTTGGAAATAAAGGAAGTGTTATGGACCAATGTGTGGAGGTAATTCAAAGGCAATTGGGTGGGATAGAGTGCAGCGGCATCGTAATTAAATTATGAACAAATTTTAGCTCAAAGGAGGAGTGTTGGGTGAAAAGAGTGGGTCACAACGTATGAAGAAGAATATATATAAAATCAAATGAGGAATTTTGTTTATGGTGTGCTCGTAAGATTGTCCATTCTCTATTCAGATAGGGATGCGAGTGGAATTTTAGAGTTTAATTTGATATAAGATTGTAGATTTACATTGGTATCAATGCTCTCAAGAGGGGATCAAAGGGTGTTGGAGAAGCTATCATAAGAGTAAGATTGGATCTTAGTGCTAGTGCGACAATAAGGGAAGTGATACCCAGTAGAGGATCTAGTTTAATGATCGATATTAGTGCAATTTCTATCAAATGATGATGGGTTCAGTCGAGACCATCAAAACCATCAACAAGTTCCATAGAGCCAGCATAGCCGAAGGGACAATAGGGGTAGTAATCAGGTCAAGACTACCAGGTCCGCTAGAAGGAGAACCCCTACATGGATAGTGGAGCCAAATAAAAGAGAAAGGGGAATGACATAGAGAGGTGTCTTGTGTGTGAGGCAATAGAAATACATGGTTGATCTTGTCTGCAGTGAGTCGGGGAACAAAAGCGGTATTTCTAGCAAGGGCAACAATCAGAAAAGTTTTTGATTTGGTTAGGATGAGGGTGTTATGCCTAATAACCATCGGGCCAATAGTGTTATGGACAACTGAAACTATGAGTTTTATTCCAAAGTAATGTATAAGTACTAGATTCGCGTGAGAAACGAATTTAGTGGAGGTATTATTAATATCAATAGTGTGTATTCTTTCTATGGAATATCGGGGTACTTTTCGATTCCACCTGAAAGGAATTATGGGTACATTGAGAAGATGTAGTTTTTAAGGAATATATCCTTAAGAGGTGATAATTGAGGTATGGTTTTATCTGGAGTACGTATGGGTTCTTAATAGTAGGAGATCATAACAAGGCTATCGTGTTTGTTGTTTCAGTACTCGATGTATATTCTCTTGAGATGTCTCACCTGGGAGAGGGTTGAGCAATATCATAGCGGTGATATTGTGTAAAGTTGGACTCATAGAGTGTTGTTGTCTAGTTATGTTGAATCCCGGTGCATAGGATTTTTATTGAGGAAATTCAAGGGATGTGGGGTTACCGTAGAGCGGAGAGATTTAGTTCGTTATTAATATTTAGTGTTGAGGTCTTAGTGATATTATGAGCACAGTAGTATATGACTCATTTAGGGACGCGGGAATCCATGATAGACTTGTGAATATAGGGGAACGGCTTAAGAGTCCCGGGGTTATGCTTTGGGTTATATTGAAATCAAGGACCAACGATGCTGAGGAACTGCGAATTGGGGAAAAGGTTCTTTAGGGCTTTGCTAGGAAGTGTTATACGCATAAGCATGGATAAAATGTCAAAAGTGTGGAGACGTCATTGGATTTAATGATAATGATTGAACATTTGGAGAAAATACAATGAGCTAAAAGCCACTAAGAGGTAGGGCTAGTGGAGCCTGAAGGTGCTGCAAAATAAACAATGTGAAGCTTTGGCACCACACCTTGCTAGGTTGTGCATATTGTTATATGTTTTGTGTGATTTATTTTTGTCATTTTTTCCATCACAGGGGCCCTTAGGTATGGGACTAAGGGGGTATTTTTTAGTATCTCACATCGATAATAAAGGTGAGGTAATGTCGGGGAGAATTGAATAGTAATGAGTAAAGTCATCAAAAGTAGTTGAAGGATATAGCCACGCCGATAATGCAGGGGCTGAAATTAAGACAAATATGATTACGTAAGTGATAATCGGAGGTTTGTGCGATTATGCACGATATATAGGTTGTATGGGCACCCTAGGATGAACCAGGGTTTCAACTATGAAAATACTTAACATATTCAGCTAGAATACGCAAAGGCAATGATTTTGGTATATTCCATAGGAATGGGAATAAGTTTCTCCCCAAATTATGCGATAATTAATCATGGGTGTGTTTAGAAGTGATAGTGGGTGCGTCACAACCTATGGTGTGCTATCACTGGGATTTGTGAGTATGACGGATATTAGTGGATGTGTTGACTGTAATAGCCATTATATATATATATATATATATATATATATATATATATATATATATATATATATATCAAAGTACTGTGTGATAGAGGGAATTTCTTTGGTGTTAGCGACGTGAGTGTGGGGGAAGTTACGCTAAGTGGATGGTTGCATTAGACGAGAGAATTCTACTTTTGAGGATTGTGGGAGTAGTGTACATATTTTCCATGTTTCAATTTTGTAGTTATAGTTTGGGGCTATAGTGGATGGCTATAGTAAGAGTGGGTGTTAGCGGTACCCGGGTATGAATTATCATTGCTAGGTTTCACCTGAGATAGGGACTAGTGGATATATACGACAATGTATGATAAAATGTGTTGCATGTAATGTACTAATATTGATAAAATTGAAATCCCGGGGAGTAGGGACATTTGTGATGTAATTGAGAGTGGTTGGACTTATTATCGAGCGGGAAGATATAGCTCAATTTTACTTTCGTGCAAGGAAAATAGTGATAACAAGGGCACGGTAGTTGGTATTGTTTTTTACATTATAGTGGATATGTATACTTTCATGCCAAGCATAGGGTATTGGGAATGTTATAACCATGAGATTTCAGTTATGTTATGGTTTAAGCATTGGTAAAAGTCGATTTTCATTTCATGTGGTTTAGTACGGGTACAGGGTGTATGGGCACCCTAGTTAACTAATCAATTGTTATAAATAATTCATGATTAGAAGTGGGAAATATGGGTGTATGATATTAAGGGAAGGCAACTTGGGAGGTAGTCAATACTGGGAGTACTAGGCTTATCCGATTTTTGAGGACGAAATTCCCTTGTAAGGGGGGAAGTATGTAACACCTCGTAATTTCTGGATCATTATGTTAATTAATTTAATTCATTAAATAGTAATTCTTGATTAATGAGAATTAATTAATGGGAATATTTCAAAGTGATTATATTCAAAATAAGTTAAGGAATGAGGATTTAGTATAGAAATATAATCTGGATGGTAGTTTTAAGTGCGCGATTGAGTCTGGTAGGGTCAAAATAGTCCAAAAGAAGTGGGTACATACATATACTGGGTATTGGGGTCCAATTACACACGTGTGAACTTAATAAAGAGAGCTTGGGCCATTTTATATAAGGCCCATTGGCCCAAAACGTGAATAGTGTTTAACCCTGAGATGTGTAAGGGGTTGGGCATCACTAAGTCATAATAGAAGACTAAAGGGAGAAAAGAGAGGGAAGCCAAATAATAAGTGAAATTGTGGATCTTGAAGAGGAAATTGCAATCCAACTTCATCTTTCAAAGCCCTAGATCATCTTGGTTAAGGCAAGTGATTTAAATTTTGAGTACTAATTTTTATCTAGCTATTCATATCAAAAGAGGTGTAATCCAATTGAATTCTAGGGTTAGTTCTTGCATAAATCGGGGTTTCTCTTTATAAGGATTATAAATCTGGAGAAAATCCCGTGGGGCAAAACGGCATTTTAAAACTTTGGACAGATTCCTGGGGTAATTTTATGAAATATTTTTTTAGTTGTTATTTCGTTGGAGATTTCCTAGATTGATAGGTGTGACTAACTACTCTTGGATTAATTATAGGATTAAATAAATTGTGGAGATTAAGGTATATGATTGAGTGATTGAAACCTTATTAATTAAGTGGGCGAAACTTAATTGGATGAAATTGAACATTGAATTGGGAATTTTGAATGTCGGGCCAAGAGAGATAGTTCGACATAAGAAGGTAGGGTGACACCATGATAAAGGAAATTTATTGGTGTATAATTAATTGGAATAAAGTCGAACCGTAGACTTGCATATTTAGACTTGGGTATGGACATTATACTCCAGAGCCTGGATTTATATATATGTTGATGTGTAGTACGTATATATGATTTATATGTATATATATTTGTTTGAATAATATATAGTAAAGCCATACCAATATTAATGCTATCATACGAGGTTGCGCGATGTGGGTTATCCCCCTGACTTGAGGAGCAGGGTGAGTATATTCCCCAGGCCATAGCGTCTAATCTTAGGGGTGTGACCGTTATGGTATGGAGCGGACACTTTCGGCGGGAACTATGGTCCGCTCCTATGCATTCGTTGATAGCATTCTATATCCGACATATGTGTGATTGTTGAGATATGATACATATATATAGTGCATAATTATATATGGGAATTTATATACATACATGGCGTGAAATTTATTGATATTATAACTTGCGGGAATGTTATATGAGCTAAAATGTAAGATCTATGATCTATAAAAGTTAATGCGAGTAATACCATAACAAATAAAATACTATACTAACTTGGGGTTTATTAGTGGGGTAATTGGTATAGTATTCGGGAAAGGCTCGTTATGAGGGAAGTGGATAGGGACATTAAGTTTAATCCATTAGGCGTGCACATTAATGAGGGATGAGGTTAACTCAAGGGAGTGCGCAGCACTAATTTAAATATGAAGACCATTGCATATTTACTTCTTGCATTTAAATTCACGTGCTAACTATTTTCAAATGTTTTGGGTTCTAACCCTTGCTATAAAATATTTTCAAAAACCTTTTAAGTATCCTCCCACAAGGGAGCCTGACATAATTCCATCCTACAGGGTACGTCGCTGAAGTTACGTGGAGTGTTGTTGTTTCTTCAATGTAGTCGCTTATCTCCTTCTATCTTAGATATGGATCTTCAGCTGTACTTCCAAACTTGTACTTTTATATTCGATTTTGGCATGTATTGAGATAATTTTATATTAACATTTGTGGATGGCTTGTAGTCGACGTTGTTCGACAGAACTATTGTACTTATTTTGTGGCATGTTTTAGTTTTATTCTCGTATTGGATTGTTTGGTGTTCTATTATATGATTTTGGTGGGATTAATAAAGATAAAATTTTGCATCCTCTTAATAAACGACTAGGTGGTTAGTAATTAATGAATGAATGACAATGATGCTAAGAATCAACCAGATGAGATTCCTGTTTAATTTGATATAGGACTGATCACCCGGTATTTTAATAGATGGGGTATCACATTATATTTCCTAGATAAATAATTTTGACCATAAATGTATAAACAATCACTCACAACACCCTGTTTATCATTTGTCTTATTGGGATACTTAAGATTTATTTTGTATATGATTTTTTTGTATAGTCGACATATGTAAATCTAGTTTCCTCTGTTTTAGTCATCTTCGTAACAACAAGGTTGGATGGGATGATTTATTATTTTTTTCTATTTGATATTTTTTCATTTCATGAATCCATGTATTCTTATATCTCAAGGGTTTTGATTTTTATTCCAAATTTTGAAAATTTTCAATAAGGGAATTTAGATAATTTAAGGCAATAATAATAATATTCACATGTGATTTCTAATTAAGTCGATTAAATCGTTGGGATACTAGTGAGATATTTCACTTAAGTTATTATCCAATCTATATGAGCATCACCTTATTAGTTACAACATGTGTTTGAGTTACACACAATCCTTACACACAATCATTAACATGAAATTTTTTAAAATCACGATGATTGTGTAGATTTCAAAGTATAAGCATATTCCTTTTTTATAATAAGGTTGAGTGTGATAAGGATGTAATAACATCAACTAGCTTGATCAGATTGGAAGACAATATGCATAGGTTTATATGAACTATTTTTTGGGGCAAGATGTCCTTAAAATTTCATATGAATATTTAAGTCTCAAATTTGTCTTCCATTATTCAAAAATTTATATTCACCGTAAGACTTCTCTCCTCTCCCTACCACTACAAAGCTATTCCAAAGATATATATGGCAGCCAAGAAACTACATTTTCCTTAGATTCTTCAGAATGAATTTAGTAATAATCCTCATCAAATTTAAGACTCCTATCATCAAGATTACAAATAACGTATGCTAGTGTTCTCTTGATGCTTGCAAACATAGGTTATTGGGTAGACACATCTTGTCCAAAGGTAATAAACCGATATTCGTTATAACTCTTCATCATATGCTTTCAATCCTTTGGAAATGGATAATTCATGGAAACTTATGCCTGTAGGGAAATGTTTTTATAACATGTATTTTGATTCATTATAATATTTTAATAAAGCGTGGATTCAGGGTTTGTTGAATTTGAACTTGGTTTGTTTAAACATCTTAAATGCGTTTCAGATTTCAAGACGGCGAGTTACATTTCATCTAAGGCCAATGTGTTTGTTAAATTCTTGGGTTTACCGGATGAGTATTGGCATCCAAGATTAGTGTTAGAGATTTATCGTGGGGTTGGTAGTCCTATAAGAATTTACCACGCAACATTAACTAAAAAATATGGGTTATTTGCTCGTGTTTTAATTGAGATTGATTTCTCTTATGATATGCCAAAAAAAAATTAGTTGAAAGGGAGAATGGAGTTAGGTTCCCTATAGAAATTGAGGTGGAACAAATTCCATTTTTTTGTGAGTTATGTGGTAGTGTAGGTCATGCAATTTCTATGTGTAAAAATATATAGAAAAATAAGGGAGATGGAAGGTATTTGTTCAAACAGCCCCACGCTCCAAGTAGATTTCGGTATTCGGACATAAATGAGATCGTCAACATAAAAAATGAGTCAACCAGGCTATATAAGGAAATTCCAACTGTTGAGAAACCCAATTTAAACGTTGATAAGGAGTATCAAATTGTTAAATAGAATACGAATAGTATTGGTAGTTAGGCCAGACAAGGTGTAAAACTAAGTCCTAAACATTAGGTGAGAGTCTTGGAGCTAATAACATAGAAGATGAAAATATTAAAAATAGTCAGACAGTTACGACCATAATACAAGATGAGGAAAACGTGATAAATGAGTTGTAAAAGACCACAAATCCAGAATGAATGTAAGGTCAATCTGACCAGTTTCTTGATCGGTTAATATTGATATTATAAAAAACGATGAGATGTTGAATGGCAACTTCTCAACTCAGGTGTTGCCTAATAACATGGTCAACTTCCACAAGGACGAGCATACCCCCGAACAATTGCAAATAGGATAACATCGCCATGTGTTAAAGACACAACAGTTTTACGATGGGGATATTATCATTTATATTAATGACGAGTCTCATTCTTTCGAAGATATGCCCCCATTATAAGACATTCCAAAATCATACAAACAATTCAGTGTGGTATGAAGATGATGATACTAGTAATGACATTAATGTTCATATCGATATCATAAATTTAATAGAAGAAACAATTGGTAAAAAAATAAGGGGAAAATAAATATCAAATGCATAACATTCCTCTAAAAAATTTCATTGAGGTATTAGGAAACATTGAACATTCAAGTTCAATTAGTCAAGACACGATGAGTGAAGGGAAAAAGGTTGGAAATAAAAATCATCATTTCAATTTTCCATACTTAACTGAAGTAGAGAAATCGACTCAACAATATAATTAAAGGTCTTATGCTTCACGTTCAAGACCGCATAAATTTTTTTAGGATTTTTTTTATTTTCTTAATTTTATTTTATGTAAATGCCCTTTTATTGTCCTTTAGGTGAAAACAACTTTTCTTTGAAAAATCATTATTTTCGAATTTCAATACACACCAAGTTTCTGAACAAATTTTAGTTAAGTCCAATTTATCTTGTTTAATTCTAAACATGCATCTAGTGATTAAAGGAAGTAAAATAATGTAAAGTTCACAACATCGAATGTACGAGGAAGCCGCTAAAGGAAAAAAACTCGGATGGCACAAGCCAGACAATCACTATCATGTGGTATTACAAAGTATAGACAATACACTTACTCAATGACTCGATCCCCACAATCCTTGATGCTCTTTTAATGCTTCAACAACTCCTCCAAACTACCCACGAAGAAATCCTTCCCCAATACCTGTCCACAACACGCGTCCACGAATGCCTCGGTGTCCACCGATGTAGCTTTGGAAATGTCTACGATTCAGAAATAGGACTCCACCTTTTCTTCACCACAAAAATTGATGAAACTTGGGTTCAACAGATATGAACAACTCTTATAGTGCAAACAAAAAGATATCTATAACATATGTATCTGGAAGATCGGATCTTGAAACACAAACGATGTTTTTTTCTATGAAAAACTTTGTAACCTTTGTGAAAAAAAATG
This sequence comes from Sambucus nigra, assembly GCA_949130495.1. NCBI lineage: Eukaryota > Viridiplantae > Streptophyta > Magnoliopsida > Dipsacales > Adoxaceae > Sambucus > Sambucus nigra. The sequence continues at coordinate 450,579,152 of OX422223.1, read as the reverse complement.
TAACTATGCATTCTGTATTTTTAGTTCGGCACGCTCGAAATTATGAGAGAAAAAATATTTATAAAAAAGTTAAGGCAGCGCAGTGGCTCGAACGATATCATCATGTCATTCAAATGAGATTGACATAACGTTCGAATGACATGTTCATCTTGGTTGAATGACATTGCAATCTCCTTTGAATGACATTGATGTTGTTTGATCTACTAAAAACAAAAAGGGAAGAACCAACACGACTTTGAACCTAGTTATCTCAGAATAAATGAAGTTAAAATGTTTTAAAATCATTTTAATAAAAATAACATCCTTAAAATAATTTCCCAGTCCCATAAACATTATTGATTCATACCTGAGAGATTGAAACATGATTAAGACGTGAACTTTGCAAAAATAAACATACAAGATTAATCTCTGAAACTTGTCCGATGCATCTTCTCATAAACGACATAGGCTTATAGGAATCGTGAGTCAAAATACAATCCTATGACCTAAACTTTATTTTGTCCGAAATTAAGTCAATTACATACAAATTAACTCAATTGGAAATTACAAATATCGGCCTTTGCCTATTCCGATACAAAATAAAAATAGTGAATGTTATGCCAAGTCGCCAAGCCGAATTGACACCTATAACACCCCGTAAATTCAAGGACCTTTAATTAAATAAAAATATTTGGAGAAAAATAATTTATTTTATTTGGAGGAATTAAATCCATGATTAGTGAATTTGAAACTTCGAGGAATTTATTAATTTGGCGAATTGAGGAATAAATATTTTGGACTATTTTATGTCCCCTTTTTGAGGCCTGAAAGTTAGAAAATGTTATAAATTAATTCTTATGGAAATTTGGAGTGTACGGTGGAATCCCGATGGGTCAAAATAGTTGGAAATCAGTGGCCAAATGTATATATTGGGTCTCGGAACTTAATTAGACATAATTGACCTCCAAATAAGGAGTTTGAGCCATTTTTAGGAGGCCCATATATCCAAAAAAGGGAATTGGGTTTTTAACCCTAAGTGTATAGGGGTGAGGCAACTTAAAATCATTTTTGAAGAATAAAATTAGGATGAGAATAACAGGAGAGCCATTGAAGAAAAGTTGGGGATTTTGTGAGATAGCTTCAGGAACAAGAGAAGATCTTTGCATTCAATCCAACATTCTTATCCAAAGGCTTTGATCTACAAATTGAGGCAAGTGATTTAATTTGCATTTACCTATTCATATTAAAGGAGGTGAAATCAATTAATATGTTAGGGTTTATGTTTCATTAGAAATTTGGGATTTTCATTGTTGGGAGTTATAAATCTATAATAGATGACATGATTTAGTTGATTTGATGCTCTAATTGATGTAATTGTTAGGATTAGATTGAATAAGATAAAAGGATGGACTTAAGATGAATCTTGTAAAGTTTTGACGAAGAAATCTATATAGAATTGAGGTATTTGATGTTCTAATGGCGATTTTGTTCGCGCTTCCACATAGAAAATTGCATTTTCTAACTTTTTTTCTCTCATACGTTTTCTCCAAAAATGGCTCCGAAATGCCCCAAAACGGCATTTTAAAAATCTGGGTAGATTTGTGGGGCAAATTTTAGGAAATATTTTAGTTCTTATTCCGGGAGTGATTGCCTAGATTGATAGGTGTGACTAATTACCCTTGGATTAATTAGAGGATTAATTAAATTAGAGAGATTAAGGTTTTTTATTGAGTGATTGAAACCTTGTTAATTAAGTGGGGCAAACTTAATTAGATGAAATTGAAAATTGAATTGGGAATATTGAATTTCGGGTAGAGAGAGAGAGAGTCCGGGGATAATTGGTAGGGTGACACAAAAATAATGATAAATTAATTACTTTAAAATTAAATGGTATAAAGTCGGACCATATATATACAGTGATTTGTAGTATATATATTATTTTAGTCTTGTGTATGGGAATAGTACACCGATAGCCTGAATTTCTATATATATACGATGATGTTTTGTATATATATGATTTATAAATATTTGTGTGAATAATATCTATAGTAAAGAATTCCCATTCTAGTGCTATCAGGGGAGGTTGTGCGATGTGGGTGAATCCCCCGGCTAGTGAATGCAGGGTGATTATAGTCCCCAGATCATAGTGTTTGGGTCAAAGAATGAGATGCTTTGGGTATGATTCGGTCTCATTACTGTGGGAATCTATGGCTGTCTCCACAACCTTTGTATGTTTTTTTGAAACGGGGAGCTAACCGTGTCAGGGTTTCGAGTGGATGAGTATACCCGGTTATGATAGCATCTAGAGAACACTCGATGAGTGCCTACTCGGAGGATAATATATATCTACGATATGTATATGTGAATGTTGTAGGATTAGTACGTATATATGGTATAATTATATACGGGATGATACATGATGAGAATTGTAAAATTAATATAACTTGTGAAACGGTTATATAGTATTGAATGGGAATTGATTTAATAAGTTAGTGTGAATAATAACTTATAACTCATACGTAATGTGAATTGTTAAGTTGTATAACTCGTGAGAATGCCCTATGGCATTTAAAGAGAAATGACTTAAATAAGTTAATGAGATTAATAACTTATCAATCATACTAAACTTACTAGGGTTAGAGTAGTGGGAAATTGTTGAATATATGTGATAAGACTAGGTAAGAGGTGGTCAGCTAGGTGGGTCATGTATAGAACGTTAGGCGTGCACATAAGTGGAGGGGTGAGTTATCCTCAAGAGAGTGTATGACACTCACTTAGATATGGGGAGCATACTAGCATTTTAATTAACTGCATTTAAATTTACTTGCTAAATATTTTCAAAATGTTTTGGGCTCTAACTCTTTCTATAAAATATTTTCAAAACCTTTTAGGTGTCCAACCACAGGGATGCTAGAATTGTTCTATTCTAGGTTTATGCAGTTGCGACACATGTGGATGTCATAGGACTTTGACGTAGCTGCTTCAGTCATTTCATTCTTAGAGTAGGATGCAATCAGTGTTCCATTTGGGCATGTCACACTAGTTGCTCCATTTTATTTCAGTTAGATGATGTATTCAATTATTCCTCTTATGGTTATTTTCGCTATTTGATTTGTAGCCAATGGTTGTCTCAACAAGGATTATATTTATTCCTGTCTAGTATTGTTCATTTCTGTATTTATGAGAATGTTTAATTGTATATTCTTTAGCATGTTATTGTTGGGATGTTAAATAAAAAGATAAAATTTGGCACCATTACTTTTGAATACTAGGTGGTTAGTAATCTTTAAAAAGTTTTAGACAGTGATGCTAAGAATTACCAGGAGAGATTCCTATTTAATTTGATATAGGACTAATCACTCGGTGTTTCATTAGGCGGGGTACCACAACACCTAAATCCCATCCCATAAACCCCAAAACAAAAATTATAGGACAAGGACTATTATAAGTACGACCTACTCCATGAAATGCCCGGAGGTGATGTAATTGCAAAATATGGAATTTCTGAAGCATACCTACACATATGAAACAGACAAATACCTTGTGAAGTATGGAGGAACAAATGATATAAAAACAATATGTGAATTTATACATTTGTTAATAATGATAGAAAAGCATATGATACTAATTTTTAAAACAAGTCAAAGCATGATCCTACAAATATAACAAACTTACGCTCAAATTGCCCCTACATCACAGACAAGTCTTCCCCTTTTTATCTTGAATAGAAAACTAATGAGAAATGACAAGAAAACAACATCGTATCTAGTATAAGAATAATCAAATGAATCATATCTAAATAAAAAGATATAATAGACAAGTAAAAATGATGAGCCGATAATAAATCGTCGCTACCAAATAGTCACAAAAAATGAAATTATAAAATTTAGTAATGATGTGACAAAACCAAAAATGAAGTGTAAGCAATCAAAGAATGAACGATCAATGAGTATTGCATATAGACAACCCAAATGTACCTAACCACAATGATATCATCATATAAATGAAGCAGGTACTAAATAAAAAATTATCATACATTACTTTTAAGGTCGCTCGAACGAAAATACATTGTCGTTTGAATGATTGTTCTTATCACTTGATCCATGCATCAAACGACCCCCAAAACACCAAACCAGTAGGCTCTTGCCCGGTGAATTCATCAAACGACCTTTGGGTGACCAATTTGTTGACATGTACCTGACACTTTTACTAATGTCGCTTGAACCTCGCGTAAACAAAACATCTCGCAATATGTACTTATCGCTCGAACGATGTCCATATGTCGTTGGAACACCATCCAAGTTTCTGAATTATAGTTCCCAAAATGATGAAGTTTTGCCCAGCGAAAACATTTCGCAAAAACTGTAACTACAAACATACATTAGCTGTAAAATAGACTAAAAAATTTTAAATGTAAAACAAATAAAAACATATGAGTTACATGCTAACATAGTACCAATGTGCTCAAACATAGTTATGGAATCAATGGGCATAAACTAAGATATATGAGTCACAACCTAAAAACATCAAAACGGTCAATAATCTCCAATTGATAGAAAATTATTATTAAACATAGTTGTATCCATATGTGACAAGTTAAACATTGATCTTAATGAAATAAAAAATATGCACAAAAATCTAGAATTTTGACGATTCTATAAACAGTAGCGTCATGATACGATTTTTCAACATTCGGATTCTTGGTGCAAAACTGTTGTACTTTATTCATCCAAACTCCCTCATATATAATGATGATGTTATATTTTCTTTTATTTTGAATGATCATAGAAAACAAAACTACATTGGCATTCGCTAGTTTTATAAATCCCACACTTTTTTTAGTCTTTTATGAAAAGATTATTACTCTTTCGTAGCCCTTTCCCGTGCATGCTCATAATTTTTTCAACATAAGCAATATAATCCTCACAGGAAATGGTTCTTACATGAACACCTCATCTCTAAGTCTATTTAAACGTAAATAAAAAATTGAGAAAAGAATGTCTCACCAAACTCAAATATGCATGAGAAATAAAACATTCATGTAAGCTTGTGCATGTGTGAAAGATGGCATATATATAAATTTGAATACAAATGCAACTCAACTTCGAAACAACCCCATAATATAATTGTTAAGATCACTCTGAGCATTATGAATTATAACCAAACCTCCTTGCCACATTGATAATGAAACGACAGGGGTCCAAGAACACCAATATGCCACATCAAACATGTAAACTCATGACACAAAAACAAACTAAAAATCTTTTTGTGTATTTAAAAAATATATTTGACCCAAAAAAATCTTTTTGTATTTTAAACAATATTCGAACCAAAAATCTTTTTTTATTTTTCAATAAGACTCAAAAAAATGAAAAATATAATACAAAATGATACACATGTCATAACACAAGAAAGACATATATCATGATGCAAAGACTAGCATATAAAAAACATTCCAACAAAATCATCCTTTAGATTTAGAAGGAGAATCAATTATTGCCAAATAAGAATCATGAACTATGATTCCTAAAGACTCTAAGTCCGATTTTCTAACCTAGGTAGGAATGTGAGACGCATGGGGGTTTTGGGAATGTAAATGACTTTATTCCTAAACTTCCTAGGAGCATTCCTAAGGTCATAACAATAAACGACGGTGGGAATGATTACCAACATGTGGAACTTTCCTAACAATCCTAGTTTGTTCTCTCACACGCTTGGCACTGGATTTGGGAATGGGTATGACACGTTCATCTAAGACCATACCATGCATATAATCCTTGATTCAGATGGTTCCAAAAATCCTATCCAACTTTTCCGACCAACTCTCCAAATCAAACTTCACCTTACTTGAGTCTCGAAACTTTTCTTCTACCTCACTAATCCTAGACTCAAGCAAACACCTAGACTCCTCAAACATTAGAATCATTTTCTTTAAAGTCTCCATCAAACCACGATTATTATCTCTCTCGCCCTCAACATATTCTAGTTTCTCTCGAAGAGTCTTCTCCCATGCCGTAAGATCCTCATTCAATGCATCTTTATTTTCTACGACACGCTATTTCAACTTACCTTCCAACTTCAAGTTTGGCCTCTTTACTTTTACTTCTTTCGCATACAACTCATTGAAGGAAGCTTACAACTCATTAACATTTATCTCCTCCTCTTCACTTTCATCAGCCTCACTCTATTGGGATTCACACTCGACTTCCACCTAAGTGTTATTCACATGAGAATATTCACAAGAACATTTATCATCGTCGCTCATATGACATGCCATTAATGCAAAAAAAATGGGCTCAATGGGGGAACTCTTTACCTCATCCACTTCATTATCACTTAAGGTGGCATCATATGCTACCGATTTCTTACTCTCCTTATAAGGTCTGGTGGGGAAGTCTGCTACATTATAACCATAACCCTCACACCCAAAATACCTTTTTGGCTCATCCCTCTTACCATTCTGACTTCGATTATTAGGGACGGGACCCGACTTATTGATCTTGAATTTCTCAAGTCATTTGGCATCTTTTGATTGATTTTTTAACTTAAGAAACTTTTTTATATTCTTTGCCAATAAATCCATATCCTCAAAATCGGTGTCGAAATCAAACTTCACCTTACTCAAGTCTCGCAACTTTTCTTCTAGCTCACCAATCCTAGACATAAGCAAACGCATAGAGTCCTCAAACTCTAGTATGACTCTTTAAAGTCTCCATCAGAGCACAAAGGACTATCTCTCTCACCCTATATGTATTCTAGTTTTTCTCGTGGAGTCTTATCTCGTTCCCTACTGTCCTCAATCAATGCATCGTTATTTTCTATGACATGCTCTTTTAACTTAGCTTCCAACTTTAAGTTTTCCTTCTTCACGTTTACCGCTTTCTCATGCAAGTCAATAACATATATCTCCTCCTCTTCAGTTGATTCACCCTCACACCCTTTCGATTCACACTCAATGGACTTAGAAGTGTCATTCATGGGAGAATCTTCATGAGAAGATTTATCGTCATCACTCGCATGACATGACATAAACGCTACAAAGTTGTGCTCAACGGGGGAACTCTCTACCTCATCCGGTTCACATTCACTTAAGGTGGAATTATATGTTATCGAATTCTTACCCTCCTTCTTAAGTCCACTGGGTCACTTTGTTACCTTGTGACTATAACCGTCACACCCAAAACACCTATCCGACTCAAACCTATTAACATTCTCACTTCGATTCTTAGGGACGGTATCCGGCTTGTTGTTCTTGAATTTTTCAAGTCTTTTTGAATCCTTTGTTTGGTTTTGGAACTTAAGAAACTTTTTGAACTTCCTTGCCAATAGAGACATATCGTCAAAATCGGTGTTGGCATCATCATCCGAAACTTTTGTTTTCCCCTTTTGGGTTTTAAAAGTAATAACCTTTGCTTTCATTGGCACCTTCTTATGGGTAAACATGTCAAGATCATAAGTTTGCAAGTCAACTACAAGCTCTTCTAGTTTCATTGATTCAATCATACCTAAGGAGTTCAAAACAGTCACTTTGGGGTCAAATCTACTAGGCAACAATCTTAGGATTTTCTTAATGACACAGTTGTCAGATATTTTCTCTCTTAAGTTAAACGATGAGTTGATAACATGGGACATTCTAGTATAAAACTCATAAAATGTCTCACTCTCTAACATTTTAATCGTCTCAAATTGGGTAGTGAGATTTTGAATTTTAGATGCCCTCACCATGCCCGTTCCCTAGTGAGTGAGTGCAAGAATATCCCAAGCCTCTTTCGATGTTTCACACATCATGATTCAATTATACTCCTCCGATGTGATAGATGAGGAAATAAAATTCAAACCTTTAGAGTTACAAAGTGTAAGACTATGTTTAGTTTCAGTCCAAGACTGAACATGCTATAAATTAGTGGATTCTCTATCTCTTGTGACTAGTGGTGACCATCCTTTTTCAACCACTAACCACACGGGTTCATCAATTGATTTTAAATCACTTTGCATTTGCATTTTCCAATAAGCATAGTTAGAGCCATAAAAATAGGAGTTCTATGACTATCACACGGTCCAAAATTCATCATTAAAGACAGGTAGGATAACACACAAATAAAAAAAAATTCTATCTCTGATACCAATTTATAGATGTCCTTGTAGTGTTCTTAAAGTGAAAACAACTTTTCTTATAAAAATTCTTTTTCAAAATATTAATATGTTCCAAGTTTGTGTACCAAATTTATTTAAGTCCAATTTTATCTTGTTTAATACAACACATGTATGTATTCATTAAAGCAAGTAAAATAAAGTTAAGTTCACAATGTCAGATGTACGAGGAAACCACTAAGGGAAAAAACCTCTAACGACCGAAGACAGACGATCACTATGATGTAGTATTACATAGTATACACAATAGACTTACTCAAATACTTGATCTCCAAAAGCCTTCACGTTATTATGATGCTTCAACCACTCCTCCACACAGCCCTCATAGAAATCCTTCCACGATACCTGTCCATAGCACACACGTCCACAAATGCATTGGTGCCCACCGATGCAACTTTAGAAATGTCTACAATTTAGAAATAGGACTCCACCATTTATTCATTGCAAAACTTGATGAAACTTGTGTTCAATAGAGATGCTAAACTCTTAGGGTGCAAACAATAAGATCTATATAACATATGTATCTAGAAGATCGGATCTTGAAACATAAAGGATATTTTTGTCAATGAAAACCTTTGTAAACTTTGTCGAGAAAAACATATCTATGTATTTAGTATTTTTGGTTATGCATGCCTAAACTTATTAGAGAAGAAATATTTATATAAAAATGTTAAGGCGAGGCAGTCACTCGGAGAATATGAATATGTCGTTCGAACGATATGGCCATGTCATTCTAACGACATATTCATCTTGCTTGAACGACATTACAATGTCGTTTTGATATTTTAAAAAGAAAAAGGGAAGATCCAAGACGACTCTAAAACATAGTTATCTCAGAATAAATGAAGTTAAAATGTTTTGAAATCATTCTTAATAAAAATAACATCCTTAAAATAATTTTCAAGTCCCATAAACATTATGCATTATACCCGAGAAATCAAAACAAGCTGAAGATGTGAAATGTGCACCAATAAACACGACATGATTAACCTTTGAAACTTATCCCCTACGTTTTCTCATAAACGTCATAGCCTTATAAGATTCATTACTCGAAATACACTTCTATGACCTGAACTTTATTTTGTCCAGAATTAAGTCAATGACAAACAAATTAACTCAATTGGGGATTTGTCCTTACATTTTATTTTTATTTTTCTTTAGCTATTGTAAGAGTCACAGGATATGTTTTTTCTCGTAATGTTTATAAATAAGTTTTTCTTGCCAAAAAATAAATTCAGTTCTTAAGTCCAAAGACTTATTTAACGTAAGAATTTTAGACCTTTAATTCTTAAATTCAATGTTCGTATCATCAAATTCGATCTATAACATATTCATAATTAATAAACCAATAAATTGGGAATAAACTTAACAGATCATGATAATTCAACATTTTATTGAGTTATGTATGAACTATTAAGTAGGACTAGAGTATTCCTTAGGTATTTGTAGAGATTTAATTAAATTGAGAAATCAAGTATTGCTGTAATTTTCCATATAGGCTTTTGACTAGTCTTTGGTTTGTACCACTCTTTGAGTGGGTTTTGTTCGATCTTCCTTAGATCGTACCACTTTTTCTAGTGGGTTTTATGCCTGTCTAGGCCAATATGTCTTTGATAATACCACTCATGGATTGGGTTTCAACTGATCTGCCCCATCTCGTTCCACTTATTCAAGTTAGTTTTCATACTTAGTAAATTAAACGGGGATTTTACATAATTTTAGGTAACAAATAATAGATCGTTTTATTGTGCATAAATGAAAATAAAAGATTATTTTCCTTACTATCTAATGATAAAATTTTCTAAGGTTCATTGCATTCCATTACCATAAGGATACCTTCCCATCTATCCCTTATATGTGATATGACCCCCATCCCCTTGTGAAGATATGCGATAAGGTTCCTACTAGTTCAGTGTCAGATTTCCATCTAATAAAATCTTTACAGTATGTAGCAACTTTTTGAGGACTAGGTAGCAACTTTTTTCCTCAGCCAGATCTAACTCATAAGCTATTTGGTTGTTATTATAGCCATCCACAAATATCTCTTGTCTAAGTGTTGGTAGTCCAATATCTAGGGGGATCATTTCTTCCATGCCATAAGCAAAGGAGTATAGAGTTTCCTTTTTTGGCTTTTTGTGTCTCGTCCAATATGCCCACAAAACGGACGAATGTTCGTCCACCCATCTCCCTTTTCGCGTTCTCTAATTAGTTTTTGGTACATGATAGAAGGGTTTTATTGGTAATCTCGGCTTTCAGATTGAACTAGGGGAAGACTATTGATTTATATCAGATCCTGACTGTATGTTCGGTGAAAAAATTATGAAAATAATTTTTATCGAACTAAGTTTTATTATCTATTAGTAGTCCCCATAGGATGATAAATCTTGTGATGAGATTCTTCCAAATGAACTTCCTGGTTTTTAGTTCTCTGATATGGGTCAGTAGTTTAGACTCAACCTATTTGGTGATGTATTTAGTCATCGTTATTAGCTACCTTCTATTTCAAGGTACGACCGTTAGTGGCCCCAATATATCCATCCCCATTTAGGAGAATTGGCATGGGTTTTTATGAGGGGGTGGAAATCACCCACAAGTTGATTAATTGTTGGTGACCACATTTGACACTTTGGGCACTTTTTTATGAACCTTGCCGAGTTTTTCTATATTAATGGACACCAGTATGTCTAAGATATATCATTATAGGATAACAACCTTCCATCTGTGCATGCTCCATTGATACCTTCAGGCATTTCACTAAACATTCCTTCCACCTGATCTTTGTGGACGCACTTCAGTAGTGGACCATCTTCGGTAAATACTTCCATCTGAGCGGAGGCAGAACCTTTTAGACTTGATATTTAACTTGTTATCTTCCTTATCTTCTAGAGGTAGCTCATGGGATTTCAAGTAGTAAATAGTGGCGATCATCTAGGATGGGGACATTTCTATTTAGAGAACGAGCAGATGTTTCTCTGCTTCTTCAATGCTTGGATGGTCTATATATTACATCATAATTATTCATTTTCATATCAATATCTATCATAGAGGCCACAGTGTCAAGATCATCATTATGGATATTGCCATTTCTCAGGAGCTTCTCAAATAAGGCAAACTTGAATTATTAGAGGATGCTTCTAGCCTTGTAAGATATCATCTTAGGATCCATTGATTCATATTCTTTGTTGAGTTAGTTTTTTATCATTCTAAAGACCCAAATCATAGTAATATGGTAAGAACCTAAACTGATCTCATTATATTTCTCCTCCACCATGGCTTCGTATTCTCCCTCATTATTTGAGCCATTGAATCATATAGCCTTATGGCTTGCTCAATAAACTGGCCACATGGTGTCATAAACACTATTCCAAAGCCTATACATTTATCAATTGATGATCTATCAACAAAGAGTTTCCAAGGATTCTTATCCTCCCCGACCACCAATGATTCCAGAATGGGATACATGTCTTTATCCTTTTCTCTTGGCGACGTTGAAAATTCTAAAACGATGTCCGCCAATACTTGGCCATTTATTATTGATTTGGACTCAGGCTTAATGTCAAATTGGCCAGTTTAGGGGACTAGTTGGTTATTTTATTTGATAGGTCGAACTTCTAAAAAAATCCTTCAGTGGGTAGGTTGTTAGTACGACTAGCGTATAAGTGTCGAAGTAGTGCCTTAACTTCCTTGTGGCAATCACCAATGCAAAACCATTTTCTCTATGATCATGTTTCAGTTTTTTAGTTCGACAAGGGTGTGGATGACGTGGTAGATCAATCTCTATTATCCACCGTGTATATAGATAAATTTCATATTGGTCGTGTGCCTTGATATAGCCAAATATTGGTACATATGTTTTACTTTCTTTGGGAGTTGACATCAAGTGAGGGAATCCTGAGTATTTTCCGATCTGTTGTAAATCTTGATCACAGTATTTTGTCCATATGGTGGGGCTTTCTTTATTGAAAGGTTAGAAGAATGGTAGATTTTGGTCAAAAGATCTTTAAATGAAATGATTAAGGGCCACAAACATTAGAGTAATATCATAGATATCTCTAATGGTGGTCGGCTTTCTGAAGTCCTATAGAGCTTTGATCGAAAGTTTATTTTCCTTAAATCCACTATGAGTCACCAAGTAACCTAGAAAACTTCCAAAGCTTACACCAAATACAAATTTCAAATATTTGAGCTTCATTTTGTACTCTCTGATAATTTTGAAGGTTTTTACAAGGTCTCTTAGATGATCGACATAATACTTTCTCTTGATGAGCACATCGTGAATATATATTTTTATGGTGGAGCCAATCAACCTCTTGAACGTCATGGTAACTGGGATGTGATTAGTTTTTCCTCATTCATTAAACCAAATTTCATTTATTTGTTATAATAAAGTCCCGAGGTTATGATGAACGAGCACTTCTCTTGGTTTAGACCAAATATGGGTATGTGGTGGTAGCTAGAGTATGTGTCCATAAAACTCATTCGTTGATGCCCTACTGTGGAATCTATGAGATTATCTATCTGGTCAATAGGAAATTATCCTTGGGTCAATTCCTATTGATATTCATGAAGTACACAAAATCCCTCTATTGGTCTTTCTTTTTCTTGACTACAAAGGTATTGGAGATCCAATATGGGAATTGGGCCTTCCTGATGAACCCAGTCTGGAGTAGGTTTTTAACTTTAGTTTTCATAAGCCTTACCATCTGTGGGGTTAAGTTCATGGATTTCTATTTGATTGTCTTGATGCTTGGTTCTATATGAAATTAATGGAAAGTATTATTTAGATCTATTCTCGAGAGATCATAAGGAATGCCAAGCGAAGACGTCTACATTTAGTTTATGGAAGGGAGAAAATTATTCTGCTTATTTTTGGTAAGCCCCGATCCGACCATAAAGGTATGTTTTGGATGTGATGAATCTAGAGGTATAGAGAGGAGTTCCTCGAATGCACGTTTGGCAAGAGTTAGGTGGGTTTCTTTAACTCTAGTCCAAACTCCCCTTAATTGCTACTTGGGATGATCATCCATCGACTTATTACCATCTTGACTATTATTAGACTATGCCTACTTTGCTTTGATGCCTCAAATAAAACAACTATGTGGCATTACACGATCTCTTTTGGTTTCTATTACTCCCTACTCTATCATAAATTTGAGCTTATAATAAAGTGAATAGCGAAAAACCATTATATAATGTCACCATCCTGTGCTCAGTATAGCATTATAAGGAGACTCTTATTGGATAACATGGAATTATACTTCTTTGTTAGATGGATTGATCTTGACTGGTAACTTGATTTTTCCCTCAGGGGTGGGTCCCTACATCTCCATTGAAGTCGATCAATGGTTCGATGTTGTATCCAGTACCTTAATGCGATAACAAATCATGTAAATTATTATTAGGTACATGATTTATTAATATCTTCCTTAATTTACTAGTGATCTTCTTACTTTAAAGTTTGCAACTCGCAAGTTGAGTAACAAGGTATCCTTATGAGGCAAAATTTACACCGACCAGATCATCATCAATGAATAAAATAACACGATCAGTATCCAGATCATCCATTCCCCTATCTATAAGATAGTCTAAGATAATTACACCTAGAATTCATGTTAGATTCTTGTTTTTATTCTCTCCTTCTCCTTAAGTTTCTTCATGGTGTGTTCATCCGAGTTAGTTTAGTCATGGATTGTAGTGACCAATCCTGGTGGAAGCAGATCCTCCTTTGCTTTATGCATCGTGTTATCTTCATCCTTACTTTTGGATTTTTTATATCGATGGTATCCTTATGGTTACTAGCTTGGATGATATATTCCATGTGTTTTTTGAACATTTTGAAATCCTTTGTGAGGTATATGTGATCTTGGTGATGGTTACCCTTGAGATTAGTGTCCCTATTTCCTGGATCGCTGACCAACTAGGGGGGACTCTTGAAAAAATAGTTTGTACATGATCTGATGAATAAGGTTATAGATTGGATGTTTAAAGACCATTTTTCATGCCTTGTAATTGCTGTCACTCTACTCATATACAGGGTGAACTCTTAAGGCTTCATTCCTGGATCCCTTCTTACGTGAAGAGAGTTGATTTCCACCTTTAGGTTCCTTCTTAGGCTTATTTTTCTTCTTATTGACTAAGTACTATGAGTTTACGAGGTCATCCTCCACCGTAGCATATTTTTTATTATAAAACATGAGGACGTCTATTGAAGAGGTTGACTTCTTCGTTATTAACTAGTAGAGATCATTCAATCGGACGAAACAAAACTTAAAGGAAGATATCGTCATCTGATCATTGCAATCATCAATTTCATTATACCTCTCCAAGTACATATATTCATACCTAATGAGAAATTCTACCATTTTCTTCTTGATAGAGATCAAAGAATTAACCCTCTTGATTAGCTTGATGCTTGTGATTAACCAAGTCGTGAACTACTGGACAACCCCTCCAGAAGAGGAGACAAATTTGGGGTGAAATTTCTAAAACCACCTTAGGCCGATATGTCCTAGAGTCAATGGGAATACCAGGCACATTAGGTCATCATGATGGCTCGAAAGAGACATGGTCTACAAATAGTTCCTGACGAAATAGGCATGGCCTACCTTCCTATCATACACCATAACTTTTGACATGGAAAATTGTTTTGGGGGTTCAAAGGACTCTACCAATTCAATTAAGGGTGAACCTAAACCATGCCCCATATCCTTTCTGCCCATGTCCTTGGGAGTCCTGGAAATGTTTAAATCAATTTTCCTTCAAACTCACTCCAAATAATTCCTCTCTATTTGTGATTTTTTACTTAGTTTGGATCTATCTCGGAATAGGAAGTCCTCCAACTTTGAGCTGACAGCATGGGTCAAATTTGGTGGTTCCTGTAGTTAATTGAATTCCTCCCAGGAGAGGAGTCATCGATGGTGATGCATTTCACGAGGTATTATTTAACGAGAAGCCCTATAATGTTGATTCCTTAAAGAGTCATGTCACATTTTATGATGATATTGTGTACAAGGATCTGATGTACAATCCTCGGACTGCTAGGCCAATTACCTCCATAGATGGGAGATCTCCTAATCACGTTTTCTAGTCTTTTCTCATAGATACTAGTCAAATAGGAAATATCTCTTCCCCCTGGTCGATCGATCGACGGCATGCAGTATCATCGACTTCGTCAAGATCTCCCATGTGAGCATCCTTTATACCTTCAATGTCACCAGAGAGATGAAATCAAAATAGGAGTTTGATCCCACCATATGACGTGTATTTTAGACTTAATATGTTCCCTTACGTGAGCAGGATAAGATTGTTATGCACTCATTATGAACTTCGGGCATTACTGGGTTCACCAGTACTGAGAAATCGAATTTAACATTAATGGCTCCAAATTATTGAGGGGGTTGGGGTGGGGGTTATTGATGCACAATAAATATAAGAATTTCAGAATGACCAAATAAAATTATGAATAAAAAAATAATAATAACACACTACATATGTGGGGAAAAGAGGGTATAGTTTTTTATTAACGTCACAGCTAGAGTTCTAAAAATGGGAGCTAATATTCCAAGTTGTCACATTCTATTTACAATACCCTTAATCTTAGCTATATTGTCCTCATTTATAGACCCCACTCTCCTATTTTCCTAGGCCTATTTTTATTTATCTTTACTAGGTTCAAGAGTTCTGTTGAGAATGGTCCTTTGGCTTGTAGATACAATCTTCGATATTGGATCCTATCTTTTAAAGTTCATGATAATCTGGGCCGATTTCCAATCATGTTTTTATCACGTGATGCGCCACGTGTTCGGTCATGTGGCAACAATCCAGTCTAATTGCCTTTAGAGACCATCCTTAATATAAAAAACATATTGCCCTTTAATATTAACTACACAATTATAGCATGTCTCTTTGGAGAAAAATACTATAACGACTTAATCATAATAAGATCATTAATAATACAAACACTCATAACCAAATCGGAACTATTTGGTGCAACCAAAACATAGTATTTTAATGTTATCATAAATTTCAGCATTTGCAGTTTATTAGATTAGACAACTCTGGTGGAATCGTAACTTAATCGTGATATAAATGCTGAGAATAAAACCTTAAGGCATAATTGTAATATTCCATAACTAATTGTGACAACCCCCCAACTAAAATAATAGGTGGCCAGCCCAATACTCTAATAATCACAGGAATCATAGATGGTCCATTCTCAGCATCACTGTCGGTTAAAATAATAGTACGAGATAACCACCAATCATTTTAGAAAACGTACTGTCAATAAAAGAAAATTTTGTAAATAAAAGAAAACACTTAGACAATCCCATTTGCGAAAACGGTGGTTATCAAAAATCAATAAATGAAGAACGACAATCATAAATAATCACCGAATAAGCTGTCGGTGCACAGACTAATACAAATAGTTACACCGAGTATTACATTTCAGTATTTACAATATAGTAAATGAGTGCAACGCTTGGGCAAACACGCCCGAATAAATAAACTGAACATAACTAGAGTACAATGGGAAGAAACGTCTAAACAATAACCTACAACATCCGCAATATGTCGTAGCTCCATGACAATCGGAATGGAAATGTAAATATGGGTGTCCATGCGATGGAGCACCTATAACGGAAAATAGTATATGCATAAATAAAGAAATATAGATACGGGTCAGGGCCCGGTTTGATATGATTCCCATGTGAATAAAATGCATGACAGTTAAGTGTGTAATTCTCCCGTAGTTAACAATAATATTCCTCACCTCTCAGTCTAAAAGCAACCAAGCGCAATATCAATGATGCTCAGGTTAAGTCAAGAACAGAAGGCTAACTTCTCTCGAGTCTCAACACTATGCCCTTATTCGTGCGTGGGGTGTCTCGCAAAGCGAAATCCAAACAAGGAACCCCCTTGATACACTACTACTAGGCAAGGCTGATCGTCGAGATACATTAGACCTTGTCCTCATTAATCCAAGTACTAAAGGGTAACTTCTCCCCAGTCACAACACTATGCCCTTATTCGTGCGTGGGGTGTCTCGCAAAGCGAAATCCAAACAAGGAACCCCCCCGATACACTACTACTAGGGAAGGCTGATCGTCGAGATACATTAGACCCTTAGCACAATATTATATATATATATATATATATGTATATATATATATATATATATATATATATATATATATATATATATATATATATATATATAAATGAGAGGTCTCATCTAATGCTACTCAATGATACATAATTATATCCATTCACCATCAAAACATAATTCCCATTTCTTTCTTTAGGAATATATAAATGGTACAACATTTTATAAAATGTTTACCAATAAATTTCATCGTATACTAATTCATTTCATAATTCCATTATTTATTAGGAAATATAATCAAAGTTTTTATGCTCTTTGTGGCATTTTATCTCAATTTTACACTTTGTAAAATCTCTTCCTTATCAGGAATATAATCATCATTATATGCTCTTTGTGGCATTTTCATCGTGCTCTTTATGGCACTTCCTCGTGCTCTTTATGGCATTTCATTGTGCTCTTTGTAGCACCCATCATACATCAAGTCCAACTTGATTTAGAATAGTTATAATCATATATATAACGATTCTAAGACCGTCCGTCCGGGTTTCCCCACTGTGCGCTCCCATAAATGGCTATCATCTTCCAGGGCCTATCATTTAGACAACATGGGATCCTACCGAAACGTCGAGAAGCGGCCATATTCCTGCGGAATAGTCAAGACCACACCCGTAATCTCCTACCCATAGCAGAAAATATAGAACACAAACGCTCATATAGCCTAGGGACTATATCCACCCTGCATTCATTAGTCAGGGGGCTTCACCCCAACGCGTGAACTTCCCTTAAGATAACGATTTAGAGAGGGTGTGTACCCATACCTTTTTATCATTTATGAAAATCATCTTCCTTTTCAATTGAAAACATCCATTTTTACATTCTCAAAATCATTTGTGCTTATTTATTGGTACAACAATAAATAATATTCATTTCTTACTCTTAGAGTCATGTTTTGTTAATGACTTAAGACCCGAAGTGCCATTAACCTCAACTAGTCCCCAAGACTTCAATATAATATCATGAACTATTAAAATGAATCTCCCTCAAGGAGTGTCTCCCAAAAGTCTCATCATAAACATTTTTCTCTCCCATTCATCTTTAGGTTAACTCCTAAATCATTCGGAAATTAACCTATACAAACTAGCCCTCGGGGTAAGCCTAATTATCCCACTATCCTAGGGCATTAGTCTACCCAAAACCACTATCTAGGACTCCCCATTAATCCATAAAGGAAGGTCCCTAAACCTTGGACCTAAAAGAATAAGGGCTAAAAAATCAAACTAAGAAAATCTCACAAAAATAGGGGAACCGAATCGATTCGCCCCTTGGGCCGAATCGATTCTCCCTTGCGAATCGATTTTCTAAACAGCCAAATCGATTCGGTGAGCAAAACTGACTTACTGCAATTGTTCGAATCGATTCGGTCTTCACCCGAATCGATTCGGTCTGCCAGACCTGTAGCCTACCCCTTATCCGAATCGATTCGCCCCCAGGGCCGAATCGATTCGGTCCTGAAATTTTGCCCAGTTTGGGCTACGGGTTGTATGAACCTTAAAATTCCAAAACCTTAAATCATTGATTTTATCCAATACCAACAACATCTAATTCTCCCAAATCATTTATACACCATTAATAACTAATAGTTTATCCTCAAATCAAATTAAAACAAAGATTTAAGACTTTAAGCACCAAAATCAATAAATACCAATTTAGGGTTTAAATCTCCAAAACTTAACTAAACATGCAATTTATCATGAATAAAATAACACGATCAGTATCCAGATCATCCATTCCCCTATCTATAAGATAGTCTAAGATAATTACACCTAGAATTCATGTTAGATTCTTGTTTTTATTCTCTCCTTCTCCTTAAGTTTCTTCATGGTGTGTTCATCCGAGTTAGTTTAGTCATGGATTGTAGTGACCAATCCTGATGGAAGCAGATCCTCCTTTGCTTTATGCATCGTGTTATCTTCATCCTTACTTTTGGATTTTTTATATCGATGGTATCCTTATGGTTACTAGCTTGGATGATATATTCCATGTGTTTTTTGAACATTTTGAAATCCTTTGTGAGGTATATGTGATCTTGGTGATGGTTACCCTTGAGATTAGTGTCCCTATTTCCTGGATCGCTGACCAACTAGGGGGGACTCTTGAAAAAATAGTTTGTACATGATCTGATGAATAAGGTTATAGATTGGATGTTTAAAGACCATTTTTCATGCCTTGTAATTGCTGTCACTCTACTCATATACAGGGTGAACTCTTAAGGCTTCATTCTTGGATCCCTTCTTACGTGAAGAGAGTTGATTTCCACCTTTAGGTTCCTTCTTAGGCTTATTTTTCTTCTTATTGACTAAGTACTATGAGTTTACGAGGTCATCCTCCACCGTAGCATATTTTTTATTATAAAACATGAGGACGTCTATTGAAGAGGTTGACTTCTTCGTTATTAACTAGTAGAGATCATTCAATCGGACGAAACAAAACTTAAAGGAAGATATCGTCATCTGATCATTGCAATCATCAATTTCATTATACCTCTCCAAGTACATATATTCATACCTAATGAGAAATTCTACCATTTTCTTCTTGATAGAGATCAAAGAATTAACCCTCTTGATTAGCTTGATGCTTGTGATTAACCAAGTCGTGAACTACTGGACAACCCCTCCAGAAGAGGAGACAAATTTGGGGTGAAATTTCTAAAACCACCTTAGGCCGATATGTCCTAGAGTCAATGGGAATACCAGGCACATTAGGTCATCATGATGGCTCGAAAGAGACATGGTCTACAAATAGTTCCTGACGAAATAGGCATGGCCTACCTTCCTATCATACACCATAACTTTTGACATGGAAAATTGTTTTGGGGGTTCAAAGGACTCTACCAATTCAATTAAGGGTGAACCTAAACCATGCCCCATATCCTTTCTTCCCATGTCCTTGGGAGTCCTGGAAATGTTTAAATCAATTTTCCTTCAAACTCACTCCAAATAATTCCTCTCTATTTGTGATTTTTTACTTAGTTTGGATCTATCTCAGAATAGGAAGTCCTCCAACTTTGAGCTGACAGCATGGGTCAAATTTGGTGGTTCCTGTAGTTAATTGAATTCCTCCCAGGAGAGGAGTCATCGATGGTGATGCATTTCACGAGGTATTATTTAACGAGAAGCCCTATAATGTTGATTCCTTAAAGAGTCATGTCACATTTTATGATGATATTGTGTACAAGGATCTGATGTACAATCCTCGGACTGCTAGGCCAATTACCTCCATAGATGGGAGATCTCCTAATCACGTTTTCTAGTCTTTTCTCATAGATACTAGTCAAATAGGAAATATCTCTTCCCCCTGGTCGATCGATCGACGGCATGCAGTATCATCGACTTCGTCAAGATCTCCCATGTGAGCATCCTTTATACCTTCAATGTCACCAGAGAGATGAAATCAAAATAGGAGTTTGATCCCACCATATGACGTGTATTTTAGACTTAAAATGTTCCCTTGCGTGAGCAGGATAAGATTGTTATGCACTCATTATGAACTTCGGGCATTACTGGGTTCACCAGTACTGAGAAATCGAATTTAACATTAATGGCTCCAAATTATTGAGGGGGTTGGGGTGGGGGTTATTGATGCACAATAAATATAAGAATTTCAGAATGACTAAATAAAATTATGAATACAAAAATAATAATAACACACTACATATGTGGGGAAAAGAGGGTATAGTTTTTTATTAACGTCACAACTAGAGTTCTAAAAATGGGAGCTAATATTCCAAGTTGTCACATTCTATTTACAATACCCTTAATCTTAGCTATATTGTCCTCATTTATAGACCCCACTCTCCTATTTTCCTAGGCCTATTTTTATTTATCTTTACTAGGTTCAAGAGTTCTGTTGAGAATGGTCCTTTGGCTTGTAGATACAATCTTCGATATTGGATCCTATCTTTTAAAGTTCATGATAATCTGGGCCGATTTCCAATCATGTTTTTATCACGTGATGCGCCACGTGTTCGGTCATGTGGCAACAATCCAGTCAAATTCCCTTTAGAGACCATCCTTAATATAAAAAACATATTGCCCTTTAATATTAACTACACAATTATAGCATGTCTCTTTGGAGAAAAATACTATAACGACTTAATCATAATAAGATCATTAATAATCCAAACACTCATAACCAAATCGGAACTATTTGGTGCAACCAAAACATAGTATTTTAATGTTATCATAAATTTCAGCATTTGCAGTTTATTAGATTAGACAACTCTGGTGGAATCGTAACTTAATCGTGATATAAATACTGAGAATAAAACCTTAAGGCATAATTGTAATATTCCATAACTAATTGTGACAACCCCCCTACTAAAATAATAGGTGGCCAGCCCAATACTCTAATAATCACAGGAATCATAGATGGTCCATTCTCAGCATCACTGTCGGTTAAAATAATAGTACGAGATAACCACCAATCATTTTAGAAAACGGCTGTCAATAAAAGAAAATTTTGTAAATAAAAGAAAACACTTAGACAATCCCATTTGCGAAAACGGTGGTTATCAAAAATCAATAAATGAAGAACGACAATCATAAATAATCACCGAATAAGCTGTCGGTGCACAGACTAATACAAATAGTTACACCGAGTATTACATTTCAATATTTACAATATAGTAAATGAGTGCAACGCTTGGGCAAACAAGCCCGAATAAATAAACTGAACATAACTAGAGTACAATGGGAAGAAACGTCTAAACAATAACCTACAACATCCGCAATATGTCGTAGCTCCATGACAATCGGAATGGAAATGTAAATATGGGTGTCCATGCGATGGAGCACCTGTAACGGAAAATAGTATATGCATAAATAAAGAAATATAGATACGGGTCAGGGCCCGGTTTGATATGATTCCCATGTGAATAAAATGCATGACAGTTAAGTGTGTAATTCTCCCGTAGTTAACAATAATATTTCTCACCTCTCAGTCTAAAATCAACCAAGCGCAATATCAATGATGCTCAGGTTAAGTCAAGAACAGAAGGCTAACTTCTCTCGAGTCTCAACACTATGCCCTTATTCGTGCGTGGGGTGTCTCGCAAAGCGAAATCCAAACAAGGAACCCCCTTGATACACTACTACTAGGCAAGGCTGATCGTCGAGATACATTAGACCTTGCCCTCATTAATCCAAGTACTAAAGGGTAACTTCTCCCCAGTCACAACACTATGCCATTATCCGTACGTGGGGTGTCTCGCAAAGCGAAATCCGAACAAGGAACCCCCCCGATACACTACTACTAGGCAAGGCTGATCGTCGAGATACATTAGACCCTTAGCACAATATTATATATATATATATATATATATATTTATATATATATATATATATATATATATATATATAAATGAGAGGTCTCATCTAATGCTACTCAAGGATACATAATTATATCCATTCACCATCAAAACATAATTCCCATTTCTTTCTTTAGGAATATATAAACGGTACAACATTTTATAAAATGTTTACCAATAAATTTCATCGTATACTAATTCATTTCATAATTCCATTATTTATTAGGAAATATAATCAAAGTTTTTATGCTCTTTGTGGCATTTTATCTCAATTTTACACTTTGTAAAATCTCTTCCTTATCAGGAATATAATCATCATTATATGCTCTTTGTGGCATTTTCATCGTGCCCTTTATGGCACTTCCTCGTGCTCTTTATGGCATTTCATTGTGATCTTTGTAGCACCCATCATACATCAAGTCCAACTTGATTTAGAATAGTTATAATCATATATATAACGATTCTAAGACCGTCCGTCCGGGTTTCCCCACTGTGCGCTCCCATAAATGGCTATCATCTTCCAGGGCCTATCATTTAGATAACATGGGATCCTACCGAAACGTCGAGAAGCGGCCATATTCCTGCGGAATAGTCAAGACCACACCCGTAATCTCCTACCCGTCGCAGAAAATATAGAACACAAACGCTCATATAGCCTTGGGACTATATCCACCCTGCATTCATTAGTCAGGGGGCTTCACCCCAACGCGTGAACTTCCCTTAAGATAACGATTTAGAGAGGGTGTGTACCCATACCTTTTTATCATTTATGAAAATCATCTTCCTTTTCAATTGAAAACATCCATTTTTACATTCTCAAAATCATTTGTGCTTATTTATTGGTACAACAATAAATAATATTCATTTCTTACTCTTAGAGTCATGTTTTGTTATTGACTTAAGACCCGAAGTACCATTAACCTCAACTAGTCCCCAAGACTTCAATATAATATCATGAACTATTAAAATGAATCTCCCTCAAGGAGTGTCTCCCAAAAGTCTCATCGTAAACATTTTTCTCTCCCATTCATCTTTAGGTTAACTCCTAAATCATTCGGAAATTAACCTATACAAACTAGCCCTCGGGGTAAGCCTAATTATCCCACTATCCTAGGACATTAGTCTACCCAAAACCACTATCTAGGACTCCCCATTAATCCATAAAGGAAGGTCCCTAAACCTTGGACCTAAAAGAATAAGGGCTAAGAAATCAAACTAAGAAAATCTCACAAAAATAGGGGAACCGAATCGATTCGCCCCTTGGGCGGAATCGATTCGCCCTTGCGAATCGATTTTCTAAACAGCCAAATCGATTCGGTGAGCAAAACTGACTTACTGCAATTGTTCGAATCGATTCGGTCTTCACCCGAATCGATTCGGTCTGCCAGACCTGTAGCCTACCCCTTATCCGAATCGATTCGCCCCCAGGGCCGAATCGATTCGGTCCTGAAATTTTGCCCAGTTTGGGCTACGGGTTGTATGAACCTTAAAATTCCAAAACCTTAAATCATTGATTTTATCCAATACCAACAACATCTAATTCTCCCAAATCATTTATACACCATTAATAACTAGTAGTTTATCCTCAAATCAAATTAAAACAAAGATTTAAGACTTTAAGCACCAAAATCAATAAATACCAATTTAGGGTTTAAATCTCCAAAACTTAACTAAACATGCAATTTATCATGAATAAAATAACACGATCAGTATCCAGATCATCCATTCCCCTATCTATAAGATAGTCTAAGATAATTACACCTAGAATTCATGTTAGATTCTTGTTTTTATTCTCTCCTTCTCCTTAAGTTTCTTCATGGTGTGTTCATCCGAGTTAGTTTAGTCATGGATTGTAGTGACCAATCCTGATGGAAGCAGATCCTCCTTTGCTTTATGCATCGTGTTATCTTCATCCTTACTTTTGGATTTTTTATATTGATGGTATCCTTATGGTTACTAGCTTGGATGATATATTCCATGTGTTTTTTGAACATTTTGAAATCCTTTGTGAGGTATATGTGATCTTGGTGATGGTTACCCTTGAGATTAGTGTCCCTATTTCCTGGATCGCTGACCAACTAGGGGGGACTCTTGAAAAAATAGTTTGTACATGATCTGATGAATAAGGTTATAGATTGGATGTTTAAAGACCATTTTTCATGCCTTGTAATTGCTGTCACTCTACTCATATACAGGGTGAACTCTTAAGGCTTCATTCCTGGATCCCTTCTTATGTGAAGAGAGTTGATTTCCACCTTTAGGTTCCTTCTTAGGCTTATTTTTCTTCTTATTGACTAAGTACTATGAGTTTACGAGGTCATCCTCCACCGTAGCATATTTTTTATTATAAAACATGAGGACGTCTATTGAAGAGGTTGACTTCTTCGTTATTAACTAGTAGAGATCATTCAATCGGACGAAACAAAACTTAAAGGAAGATATCGTCATCTGATCATTGCAATCATCAATTTCATTATACATCTCCAAGTACATATATTCATACCTAATGAGAAATTCTACCATTTTCTTCTTGATAGAGATCAAAGAATTAACCCTCTTGATTAGCTTGATGCTTGTGATTAACCAAGTCGTGAACTACTGGACAACCCCTCCAGAAGAGGAGACAAATTTGGGGTGAAATTTCTAAAACCACCTTAGGCCGATATGTCCTAGAGTCAATGGGAATACCAGGCACATTAGGTCATCATGATGGCTCGAAAGAGACATGGTCTACAAATAGTTCCTGACGAAATAGGCATGGCCTACCTTCCTATCATACACCATAACTTTTGACATGGAAAATTGTTTTGGGGGTTCAAAGGACTCTACCAATTCAACTAAGGGTGAACCTAAACCATGCCCCATATCCTTTCTGTCCATGTCCTTGGGAGTCCTGGAAATGTTTAAATCAATTTTCCTTCAAACTCACTCCAAATAATTCCTCTCTATTTGTGATTTTTTACTTAGTTTGGATTTATCTCGGAATAGGAAGTCCTCCAACTTTGAGCTGACATCATGGGTCAAATTTGGTGGTTCCTGTAGTTAATTGAATTCCTCCCAGGAGAGGAGTCATCGATGGTGATGCATTTCACGAGGTATTATTTAACGAGAAGCCCTATAATGTTGATTCCTTAAAGAGTCATGTCACATTTTATGATGATATTGTGTACAAGGATCTGATGTACAATCCTCGGACTGCTAGGCCAATTACCTCCATAGATGGGAGATCTCCTAATCACGTTTTCTAGTCTTTTATCATAGATACTAGTCAAATAGGAAATATCTCTTCCCCCTGGTCGATCGATCGACGGCATGCAGTATCATCGACTTCGTCAAGATCTCCCATGTGAGCATCCTTTATACCTTCAATGTCACCAGAGAGATGAAATCAAAATAGGAGTTTGATCCCACCATATGACGTGTATTTTAGACTTAATATGTTCCCTTGCGTGAGCAGGATAAGATTGTTATGCACTCATTATGAACTTCGGGCATTACTGGGTTCACCAGTACTGAGAAATCGAATTTAACATTAATGGCTCCAAATTATTGAGGGGTTGGGGTGGGGGTTATTGATGCACAATAAATATAAGAATTTCAGAATGACCAAATAAAATTATGAATAAAAAAATAATAATAACACACTACATATGTGGGGAAAAGAGAGTATAGTTTTTTATTAACGTCACAACTAGAGTTCTAAAAATGGGAGCTAATATTCCAAGTTGTCACATTCTATTTACAATACCCTTAATCTTAGCTATATTGTCCTCATTTATAGACCCCACTCTCCTATTTTCCTAGGCCTATTTTTATTTATCTTTACTAGGTTCAAGAGTTCTGTTGAGAATGGTCCTTTGGCTTGTAGATACAATCTTCGATATTGGATCCTATCTTTTAAAGTTCATGATAATCTGGGCCGATTTCCAATCATGTTTTTATCACGTGATGCGCCACGTGTTCGGTCATGTGGCAACAATCCAGTCTAATTCCCTTTAGAGACCATCCTTAATATAAAAAACATATTGCCCTTAAATATTAACTACACAATTATAGCATGTCTCTTTGGAGAAAAATACTATAACGACTTAATCATAATAAGATCATTAATAATCCAAACACTCATAACCAAATCGGAACTATTTGGTGCAACCAAAACATAGTATTTTAATGTTATCATAAATTTCAGCATTTGCAGTTTATTAGATTAGACAACTCTGGTGGAATCGTAACTTAATCGTGATATAAATGCTGAGAATAAAACCTTAAGGCATAATTGTAATATTCCATAACTAATTGTGACAACCCCCCTACTAAAATAATAGGTGGCCAGCCCAATACTCTAATAATCACAGGAATCATAGATGGTCCATTCTCAGCATCACTGTCGGTTAAAATAATAGTACGAGATAACCACCAATCATTTTAGAAAACGTACTGTCAATAAAAGAAAATTTTGTAAATAAAAGAAAACACTTAGACAATCCCATTTGCGAAAACGGTGGATATCAAAAATCAATAAATGAAGAACGACAATCATAAATAATCACCGAATAAGCTGTCGGTGCACAGACTAATACAAATAGTTACACCGAGTATTACATTTCAATATTTACAATATAGTAAATGAGTGCAACGCTTGGGCAAACACGCCCGAATAAATAAACTGAACATAACTAGAGTACAATGGGAAGAAACGTCTAAACAATAACCTACAACATCCGCAATATGTCGTAGCTCCATGACAATCGGAATGGAAATGTAAATATGGGTGTCCATGCGATGGAGCACCTATAACGGAAAATAGTATACGCATAAATAAAGAAATATAGATACGGGTCAGGGCCCGGTTTGATATGATTCCCATGTGAATAAAATGCATGACAGTTAAGTGTGTAATTCTTCCGTAGTTAACAATAATATTTCTCACCTCTCAGTCTAAAAGAAACCAAGCGCAATATCAATGATGCTCAGGTTAAGTCAAGAACAAAAGGCTAACTTCTCTCGAGTCTCAACACTATGCCCTTATTCGTGCGTGGGGTGTCTCGCAAAGCGAAATCCAAACAAGGAACCCCCTTGATACACTACTACTAGGGAAGGCTGATCGTCGAGATACATTAGACCTTGTCCTCATTAATCCAAGTACTAAAGGGTAACTTCTCCCCAGTCACAACACTATGCCCTTATTCGTGCGTGGGGTGTCTCGCAAAGCGAAATCCAAACAAGGAACCCCCCCGATACACTACTACTAGGCAAGGCTGATCGTCGAGATACATTAGAGCCTTAGCACAATATTATATATATATATATATATATATATATATATATATATATATATATATAAATGAGAGGTCTCATCTAATGCTACTCAAGGATACATAATTATATCCATTCACCATCAAAACATAATTCCCATTTCTTTCTTTAGGAATATATAAACGGTACAACATTTTATAAAATGTTTACCAATAAATTTCATCGTATACTAATTCATTTCATAATTCCATTATTTATTAGGAAATATAATCAAAGTTTTTATGCTCTTTGTGGCATTTTATCTCAATTTTACACTTTGTAAAATCTCTTCCTTATCAGGAATATAATCATCATTATATGCTCTTTGTGGCATTTTCATCGTGCTCTTTATGGCACTTCCTCGTGCTCTTTATGGTATTTCATTGTGCTCTTTGTAGCACCCATCATACATCAAGTCCAACGTGATTTAGAATAGTTATAATCATATATATAACGATTCTAAGACCGTCCGTCCGGGTTTTCCCACTGTGCACTCCCATAAATGGCTATCATCTTCCAGGGCCTATCATTTAGACAACATGGGATCCTACCGAAACGTCGAGAAGCGGCCATATTCCTGCGGAATAGTCAAGACCACACCCGTAATCTCCTACCCATCGCAGAAAATATAGAACACAAACGCTCATATAGCCTAGGGACTATATCCACCCTGCATTCATTAGTCAGGGGGCTTCACCCCAACGCGTGAACTTCCCTTAAGATAACGATTTAGAGAGGGTGTGTACCCATACCTTTTTATCATTTATGAAAATCATCTTCCTTTTCAATTGAAAACATCCATTTTTACATTCTCAAAATCATTTGTGCTTATTTATTGGTACAACAATAAATAATATTCATTTCTTACACTTAGAGTCATGTTTTGTTAATGACTTAAGACCCGAAGTGCCATTAACCTCAACTAGTCCCCAAGACTTCAATATAATATCATGAACTATTACAATGAATCTCTCTCAAGGAATGTCTCCCAAAAGTCTCATCGTAAACATTTTTCTCTCCCATTCATCTTTAGGTTAACTCCTAAATCATTCGGAAATTAACCTATACAAACTAGCCCTCGGGGTAAGCCTAATTATCCCACTATCCTAGGACATTAGTCTACCCAAAACCACTATCTAGGACTCCACATTAATCCATAAAGGAAGGTCCCTAAACCTTGGACCTAAAAGAATAAGGGCTAAAAAATCAAACTAAGAAAATCTCACAAAAATAGGGGAACCGAATCGATTCGCCCCTTGGGCCGAATCGATTCGCCCATGCGAATCGATTTTCTAAACAGCCAAATCGATTCGGTGAGCAAAACTGACTTACTGCAATTGTTCGAATCGATTCGGTCTTCACCCGAATCGATTCGGTCTGCCAGACCTGTAGCCTACCCCTTATCCGAATCGATTCGCCCCCAGGGCCGAATCGATTCGGTCCTGAAATTTTGCCCAGTTTGGGCTACGGGTTGTATGAACCTTAAAATTCCAAAACCTTAAATCATTGATTTTATCCAATACCAACAACATCTAATTCTCCCAAATCATTTATACACCATTAATAACTAATAGTTTATCCTCAAATCAAATTAAAACAAAGATTTAAGACTTTAAGCACCAAAATCAATAAATACCAATTTAGGGTTTAAATCTCCAAAACTTAACTAAACATGCAATTTATAACATTAAATCACATCTAGCAAGTAAGAAACTTGCCTCGAGGTTCGTAGTCTCTGATCCACCTCCGGTAGCAACGAAAATCCGGCCTAAATCTCCATTTTCCCTCTTTTCTCCCATTTCTCCCAAGCTCTCTCTTCTCTCTCTCTCTCTCTCCTTTGGCTTCTAACACAAATGAAGATAGAAAAAGGGGTGGGGGAACTTAAACGGACCTTAAAACATAAATGCCCTCTTTTAATTGCTAATACACCATTAAAATGACTCGTATCCACATAATTGAGTCATAACACCCCAAAAGTGCCCGAAACTTCAAAATATAACATGACACTCATTTCGACTTTCTCGACTATTCTAAAAACAACCGTACCCCCTATTTTGGCATTCGGAGAAATGTGAACTATTTTTATGTTCCAAATTTCATTTTATTTCATTAATTACACGACAATTTAAATATGAGTCATAACCGTCGTTTTACATATAACGACGCAATATATCACAATATAATGCCATTTACCTTCTCATACGGTAAATAGAAAAAACATAGAAAATATTATCCCTTAATATCACGGGAAATAATATTTACTCGAACTTCCCCTATTTTATAGAATTAGCCCATCGGGCAAAATAATATAAAAAAGCCGCTCAAAATCTTGGGTTGTTACATACTTCCCCCCTTAGAAGGAAATTTGCCCTCAAAATTCAGGCATATAGTATATCCATATAAAGGTATACTATACTAAACTATTGTTCTATCATTCCTAGCAAACTCCTTGGTAAAAAAAATGGGGGTCCCTATAAGGCTTGGACTAAGGTCATCACTATACGATCTTAGTCTACCTTCTTATTTCTCTAACCTAGCACCTAATCGTCCCTCTAGAGCTATCGATCCTACCTACTACTATGGAAGAAGATTCTTATACATCCCGGCACCATACTTATGAGAAATGATCCGAATAATTGTACGGAGGTTTCGATCCTTACAAACTACTACTCCCATCCTTCCTTATCCCACCACTAGTCTCTTCACACTAGTAGGTGAGTCGGTCAATCACGGACATGAACGCTTTTACCATAACGTCCCCTCGGGAAGCTCATTCTACTTGGCATCCCGTGCCTTCCCCAATATCTCCGACGGTTCCCTACTCTGCGCATCTACTAACCCATCCGCATTTCCTTAGCGAAAGGGGATATTCAATCGATAGGCCCTCACGAACTCCAACATCTTGTTCGTGAGAAGATAAATTTCCTGCCCAGGAAGTAGTGCGTCTATTCCTTAAGGCGAATACTACTGCTACGAACTCTATATCAAGCAGGGAATAATTCCTCTCATGTAGTTTAAGTCTACGAGATGCATAAACGATGGGTTCATACGTTAGCATTAATACTTCCCATTCCTGGAAAAGACTCGTTCATCGAGTTCACTCTCGATCATAACAACATGAGTGCAGGAGTAAAAGTCAGCTCATACTTCAACTCCTCTGAAGATAGGATCCTGACGTAACGCTCTATCTAAGAAAGTCCCCTTCATCAATGGCCTAACATACCGAATCACTCAAGCTCCTAAACTTCCTCGTTCTAGGGACCAAATCCCACTTAGAGTTAACCCACAAACCTATTATGATCAACTCCTCACCGCCTCCCTAAAACCATGCTACATGCCCTAAGGGCCTTACGTCCTAAAAATCCTAACGTCAAACTATCTATCATAATCGAGTCATATAATATAATCCTAACTAGATACCTAGTGTCTAAGACCTTTCTCAAGTTTCGACAGTCGCTCAGTTTCATGCGTGGGACATCTCGCCAAGGAGAAATCCAAACAAGGAACCCTCCCGTTACACTACTACCTCGCATCGTCGGTCATCGAGAAGTAACGGTCGAAGACACATGATCGGGATCGCTAAAACCCTAACTCTAAATCTTACCACAAAAACAGAGAAATAAAAATTTTAACTGATCGAGCGCTTACTTTCTGTAAGGCACTACCAATACTTTATCCTAAAATACATATATACATCATTTATAGATGGCCTTGTCATTAAGGCATAAACATAAGTCTCTATTCGACTTTCATATCTTAGTCTTCCCCACATCGATCAGAGGAAAAACTATCATAATGCTCATATCTCGAACATAAAGTTAGCCCTTAATCACTCATTTACGTGATTCTTGGCTAAACTTCTAACCCAACACTTAACCAACAGAAAGAATGAAAAGAAAGAACAGAAAAGAAAATGCAACATCTCTCCACTCCCAACGTCGTTAAGGTTCATGCGTGGAGCATCTCGCAAAGCGAAATCCAAACAAGGAACCCCTCCAACACAATCCCCTTAACTTGTTGGTTATGAAGATCATGCAACATCATACACAAGCAAAGCAAGAAAACAATCAAGAAAAATGAATAAAACAAGACAAATAAAAGAAATGAAAACTACCTACACACCGTAAACCATCTCTATAAAGTCTCAATGCTATATCTAGGTGAGATATTATAGAACAACTAGATCTTCTCTAGAACTAGAATATGATAGCCTCACAATTTATTCACTTGCTATCGTACCAACCAATCCAAGAACATCATTACTCATATATTACATATAATACAAGTAGTACACACCACACATATCAGCACTCGCCCCATAACGAGTGAAAGAAAATATAGAACTTCCCTATCATGGAAGCCATGTAGATATACCACCATAAGCTCAATATACACACCCGAATCTAGGGTAAATATAATACTACTCCATCCTATCATAAGGAACGCTCCACCCTCATCTACGGTGGAAATTCCTGTCAACATACTTGCCAATTCTCTGGCCACTACCAATGGTTCCTAGACAAATCATTCTAGTCTTAACCGAACCAACTACTTAAATATCAAGCAACTTTAGCAATCACTCACATAGTTCCCTTGACTTTTCTAGCACAGAGAGCATCCTACCGGCCTCCCCTGCCTTAGTTCGACAAGTCTTCCCCGAGTGGATGTCCACCGATGGGGTCTCCTGAACATTACTTTTCCAGAAGTGTTAGCAACACTTACTTGTGAGGCCATCAATCTATCGAAGGGCTCTCTCTCTTTGGGCAAAACTTCCTACACTACCCTACTATGGCGACTACCATTTCTACC
Source organism: Sambucus nigra (assembly GCA_949130495.1). Taxonomy (NCBI): domain Eukaryota; kingdom Viridiplantae; phylum Streptophyta; class Magnoliopsida; order Dipsacales; family Adoxaceae; genus Sambucus; species Sambucus nigra. The sequence goes on along the minus strand of OX422223.1, from coordinate 450,546,450 downwards.
ACTTCAGCCTTACTCCTATGCGTGAGAAGATTTTCCTTTCGATCTTCGCACCTGGGCACATCTATGCCCCATTCTAGGCCAGACTCTCGGCCTCATATTCTCAACAAATGAGATTTCACTTCTTCGATCTGTCCGAACTTCAACATGTGGTCCTCATCAAGGACTTCTCAATCTTTAGATTGACACTGCTCGGAATCCCAAGCTTAGTACCACTCTCTACTAATAGTGGCACATGGAAAATCAACTCTACTGTACGTAGTAGTCACGATAGCAATATTAGAAAATGCTATAAAAGGGAGTGAACTCTAAAGTGGCCCACATCTCTGACTATAGCTTACAGCTCCTAGAAATCCCGTCTCGCTACGCCGTCACGACAACCTCCCTTGATGCCCCTCATCTGACGACTTACTAGTCTCACACGAACGCAAAAGATTTTTGGGGTTCTCATAGCATAGCAGAAGAATGAAATCTCACAAAATAAAATCAACGATCTTAATCTTAAAGCTCTATATCAAATAAGAAGCAATGCTGAAAGAAATTTACATCCGCACAGATTCCTAAGGACTCTAGAATCTAATGCTCTGATACCATCTGTGACAACCCACCTAGTAAAATAATAGGTGGCCCGCCCAATACTCTAATAATCACAAGAATCATAGATGGTCCATTCTCAGCATCACTATCGGTTAAAATAATATTACGAGATAACCACCAATCATTTTAGAAAACGGACTGTCAATAAAAGAAAATTTTGTAAATAAAAGAAAACACTTAGACAATCCCATTTGCGAAAACGGTGGATATCAAAAATCAATAAATGAAGAACGACAATCATAAATAATCACCGAATAAGCTGTCGGTGCATAGACTAATACAAATAGTTACACCGAGTATTACATTTCAATATTCACAATATAGTAATTGAGTGCAACGCTTGGGCAAACACGCCTGAATAAATAAACTGAACATAACTAGAGTACAATAGGAAGAAACGCCTAAACAATAACCTACAACATCCGCAATATGTCATAGCTCCATGACAATCGGAATGGAAATGTAAATATGGAAGTCCATGCGGTAGAGAACCTATAACGGTAAAGAGTATATGCAGAAATAAATAAATATAGATACGGGTCAGGGCCCGGTTTGATATGATTCCCATGTGAATAAAATGCATGACAGTTACGTGTGTAATTCTCTCGCAATTAACAATAATATTTCTCACCTCTCAGTCTAAAAGCAACCTAGCGCAATATCAATGATGCTCAGGTTAAGTCAAGAACAGAAGGCTAACTTCTCTCGAGTCTCAACACTATGCCCTTATTCGTGCGTGGGGTGTCTCGCAAAGCGAAATCCAAACAAGGAACCCCGTAATACACTACTACTAGGCAAGGCTGATCGCCGAGATACATTAGACCCTGTCCTCATTAATCCAAGTACTAAAGGGTAACTTCTCCCCAGTCACAACACTATGCCCTTATTCGTGCGTGGGGTGTCTCGCAAAGCGAAATCCAAACAAGGAACCCCCCCGATACACTACTACTAGGCAAGGCTGATCGTTGAGATACATTTGACCCTTAGCATAATATTATATATATATATATATATATATATATATATATATAAATGAGAGGTCTCATCCACTGCGACTCAAGGATACATAATTATATCCATTCGCCATCAAAACATAATTCCCATTTCTTTCTTTAGGAATATATAAATGGTACAACATTTTATCAAATGTTTACCAATAAATTTCATCGTATACTAATTCATTTCATAATTCCATTCTTTATTAGGAAATATAATCATAGTTTTTATGCTCTTTGTGGCATTTTATCTCAATTTTACACTTTGTAAAATCTCTTCCTTATCAGGAATATAATCATCATCATATGCTCTTTGTGGCATTTTCATCGTGCTCTTTATGGCACTTCCTCATGCTCTTTATGGCATTTCATTGTGCTCTTTATGGCACCCATCATACATCAAGTCCAACTTTATTTAGAATAGTTATAATCATATATATAACGATTCTAAGACCGCCCGTCCGGGTTTCCCCACTGTGCGCGTCCCTAAATGGCTATCATCTTCCAGGGCCTATCATTTAGACAACCTGTGATCCTACCGAAACGTCGGGAAGTGGTCATATTCTTGCGGGATAGTCAAGACCACACCCGGTATCTCCTACCCATCGCAAAAAATATAGAACACAAACGCTCATATGGCATAGGGACTATATCCACCCTGCATTCATTAGTCAGATGGCTTCACCACAACGCGCGAACTTCCTTTAAGATAGCGATTTAGAGAGGGTGTGTATCCATACCTTTTTAACATTTATGAAAATCATCTTCCGTTTCAATTGAAAACATCCATTTTTACATTCTGAAAATCATTTGTGCTTATTTATTAGTACAACAATTAATAATATCCATTTCTTATTCTTAGAGTCATATTTTATTAATGACTTAAGACCTGAAGTGCCATTAACCTCAACTAGTCCCCAAGACTTCAATATAATATCATGAATTATTAAAATGAATCTCCCTCAAGGAGTGTCTACCAAAATTCTCATCGTAAACATTTTTCTCTCCCATTCATCTTTAGGTTAACTCCTAAATCATTCGGAAATTAACCTATACAAACTAGCCCTCGGGGTAAGCCTAATTATCCCACTATCCTAGGACATTAATCTACCCAAAACCACTATCTAGGACTCCCCATTAATCCCTACAGGAAGGTCCCTAAACTTTGGACGTAAAATAATAAGGGCTAAAAAATCAAACTAAGAAAATCTCACAAAAACAGGGGAACCGAATCGATTCGCCCCTTGGGCCGAATCGATTCGCCCTTGCGAATCGATTCGCTAAACAGCAGAATCGATTCGGTGAGCAAAACTGACTTACTGCAATTGTCCGAATCGATTCAGTCTTAACCCGAATTGATTCGGTCTGCCAGACCTATAGCCTACCCCTTATCCGAATCGATTCGCCCCCAGGGCCGAATCGATTCGGTCCTGAAATTCTGCCCAGTTTGGGCTACGGGTTGTATGAACCCTAAAATTCCAAAACCTCAAATCATTGATTTTATCCAATACCAACAACATTTAATTCTCCCAAATCATTTCTACACCACTAATAACTAATAGTTTATCCTCAAATCAAATTAAAACAAAGATTTAAGACTTTAAGCACCAAAATCATTAAATACCCATTTAGGGTTTAAATCTCCAAAACTTAACTACACATGCAATTTATAACATTAAATCACATCTAGCAAGTAAGAAACTTGCCTCGAGGTTCGTAGTCTCTGATCCACCTCCGGTAGCAACGAAAATCCGGCCTAAATCTCCATTTTCCCTCTTTTCTCCCATTTCTCACAAGGTCTCTCTTCTCTCTCTCTCTCCTTTGGCTTCTAACACAAATGAAGAAAGAAAAAGTGGTGGGGGAACTTAAACGGGCCTTAAAACATAAATGCCCTCTTTTAATTGCTAATACACCATTAAAATGACTCGTATCCACATAATTGAGTCATAACACCCCAAAAGTGCCCGAAACTTCAAAATATAACATGACACTCATTTCGACTTTCTCGACTATTCTAAAAACAACCGTACCCCCTATTTTGGCATTCGGAGAAATGTGAACTATTTTTATGTTCCAAATTTCATTTTATTTCATTAATTACACGATAATTTAAATATGAGTCATAACCGTCGTTTTACATATAACGACGCAATATATCACAATATAATGCCATTTACCTTCTCATACGGTAAATAGACAAAACATAGCAAATTTTATCCCTTAATATCACGGGAAACAATATTTACTCAAATTTCCCCTATTTTATAGAATTAGCCCATCGGGCGAAATAATATAATATAGCCACTCAAAAGCCTGGCTTGTTACACTAATATTGGACACAATAAGGATATACATCAATCTAGTATTTACAATTTTGGAGCAATTTTGAGCGCCTAAGCAAACTTCACTTATATATTAGTGAAAAATATAAATCTTTTGAGGTTAAATTGATGAAAAAATAAATACTCATTAATTTTCGTTTAATAATCGCAATTGTACCTTTGGGTGATCTTATAATGAATAAATCACTTCAACACTGAATCAATAATCTAACATCCATAATTATATTTGGACCTTCGGATAACCAAATTTATAGACAATAATTTAATATTTACAATTATAGACTACTACACTTATATGGACACTTAACCTAGCAGAATATAAATATTAATATCAAAGTCTTAATAAAAAATATTATATCCATTATAATATTTGGTGTATACCGAAAACATCACATAATATGAATATTATTATAGCCTAATAATGTAGGACAATTAATGTAGTTTTTAAAACACATGAAAAGGAGAAACCCAAAATTTTCAATAACGGAAAAAGTTCAGTAATCACTACGAATGTGTTAAGAAAACTTTTAAAATAATTTCCAATAAGCTTAATTTAAAATAAATTTGTAGAAATAAATAGTTGTCAACTTTATTACCAAATATGACAACTTTAAGGTTTAAAGGGATTAAACATACTCTCCCAACCAAAACAATGTCTATCAATAAAATGGTGAGTTTCGTTCATTAGGTCGTTTTGGATTGACATAAAAAAATTCATGCAATTAGGAGTAAGTAGGCAATTTTAAATTCAAAAATTTCTTATCAGAGGCATAAGAAAAGTATCCAAATCTCATATTTTTAGTTTAATTAAACAAGGAGATTTAAAGACATTATTAAATTGCTACGAAAGAAAATCACAATAAGGGAACCAAATACGATTTTAGTTTGGTAATTAAAATTTTAGAACCCAACAATCTCATCTTATGAAATCTCCTTTTACGTGATCTATATAAGGTTGTTTATCCTTAATAGCATTTTAAACATTTAATTAATGGAGTGTGCAAAAAAATTACTTTCATGGAAAAAGCATGCACGTACATAATACATAATGTATGTAAATCAATGTTCCAAATATTGATGCATACAAAATAATGTACTATTTATAAATATAGATTAAGAAACTTTTATTTCATTCTACCATCATATAAATATTAGTATCGAAACATTAATTCATAATTATGTTATGAGCGTTGGGCAACCAACTATAGATTAAACATTGTAATCTAATTTATCGAAAATACAATTGTCAAACCCACAATCATACATCTAATATTCAAAACTTTATATTAATTTTTTTTTCAATACCAAATAATACATAACATGAATATTAGAACAACTATTTACTGATAAAAAATGTATGCGGTGATTTATAGAATAAAATATGGGAAAATGATTCATTTTTCCTAAAATGGAAAACTTTGAGTTCTGCAATAACATAAATAATCTCTTCAGGATCACTCTCAAATTCGGGAAATCGATAAATCAATTTTAAAGGAAGATTTATTATCTTTTCCATCATTACAAAAAAAAATGAAATAAATGTTTTTTTAGGGGCATAAACGACGTTAAATAGATTAGGTAGGGTGGTGCCCATTGTTTAGGATGAATTTTGTTTATTTTGATGTTTCCAGGTAACCACGTGAATTTTGTAAATTTTCGAGAATGAAAAAAATATGTCACTGAAAGAGTCACTAAAAGATTTAGTGATTCATTAATTTTTTTAATCAGATTCCTTTTGTAGACAAAAACACTTAATGGAAAATTATGAGATAAAAAACCTAAGCTCTAATACAACTTGTAAACGTAACTAAAAGATCACAACCATAAACTATAAAATGTAATTTAATTAATCAAAACATTAATCGATTAATTAGTTAAATATAATATTGTTCACTAAAATATGGTCTGAATCATAGGGATAATCACACCATCAAATCATATTTTTCACTTGTAATCATTATGCGGAACGTAAAACAATAATGAAATCATAAACCTCAATTCATAACTATGAATTTAGAGTTAGTTCTTGTAAATCCATTATATCACTGTTAGAATTAATAGCAAAAGTAGTCGACCTTAACGGTGTTCAATCAGGCTAAATTTTGAATCACAACTCCATCTTTTATATAGAAAGATCATATTCTAATTTCAGTGCATTCCAATGGGTTGATATTTTTTATGGCCAAAATACTATTCCAAAAATTAACACACATTGAGTCTTTGGATTTCTCTCCCTTACCTTATGATTTCATTATCTTGTCTTTTTGTGTGTCTGGGTGATGGAAAATGAGACACTTCTTTATAAACAGGGACGTGACACAAATCTTCGATAGCCACTTAATATCAACCATCCATCAAGGTAGATACCCAAGAGTAATTTTCACTATTTGTATTTGGAGTACCCTTTTATTCACCAAAGTGACTCTTATTATTAATATAATTTTGGAACACGTTATAGAGAATTATTATTTTAAATAATTCTAACATAACTTTGTTAACTTTTGTGTTGACTCATCTGAATGTTACCTTCCCTGCTATTTGTTAAACATTTTTCCATAAATGATCTAGCCTCATTAATACTTCACTTAAACATATTTTATGGAGTGCACCAACATCCAAGTTTTTGAACATGTGTTATTTATTCCATTTATTTCTGACACAATCACCAAATTGGGTTAAGGTATATCTTTGATATATGTTTATTAGATAATCTGAATTGGTAGTCCAATAGGCCTTAAGCTTTTTATCGCTACATTTTTGGACCATGCATGTAAGAACCATTGGAAATTAATGTTATTTATTTTAATTTTTAGTGACAGAAAAGAGCTACCAATGAGTGTATGTTTATAGTTATTTTCAAGTAATCGTTTAATGAACTCTTCCATGTGAATGTGTCAAATCTACCATTGAAAATTATTTTTATTGTGCTTGTTTAATGAAATTTATTGAAAAAATTAAATCATTATATATTGGAGTTATAAGTTAACGATCAACGAGTGTGTATTGGTTCATCTAGTACGTGACTTTTTGGTATAGTATGTATTATTGGTTTGTTTAACACCTTCAGTAACGCTTGATGGTTAAATCGTTTTAAACCCGAAATAATTTTATTAATTGTCACAAATGGAATTCTTATTATCACATGATTCGAGCTTGGATTGCGGCCTCATGATAATTTTAATGAACAAATAATCATTCATTGTAAACAAAATTAATAGCCATTTTCCTATGATTTTTATGTGTGTAGTCACCTAAATGTAGTTAATAATTTTTTTTACTTCCAGCCACATTACATTAATTAATTTTTTCATGTTATTATCAATTTTCTTTTTTATCAGGAAACAAGTTTCCAATTTTTTTAATTTTGGGGTTACAAACTTTTTGTGAAATTTTTAATTTTTGTCTTTATTCAATGTTCGTTGCATATAAAAAACTTTCAATTTCAACTCTTCCTTGGTGAATAAATTATTGGGACACTAGAGCACTAAATCCTCTATATAAAATGGCACAGAGAGAAACCCAGGTTCACCATCTCGCCCGTTGTTGTGCCATAAAACTTTTGTGTGACATGGACTAGTGAAATTTTGACACCTATCATCGTAACGTGCACATTGATTATTGTCCGAATGTCATTACTTTGGTCGGATCAGTGTTTTCTCTTAGTCGGTTATTCGTTCGACAACCCATATTATCAATCATGCATGTGAGCTACACGTGGGAATATGTACAATTTCGTTAAACATGCAAATATGTTAATCCTTTCAACTACTTGTGATTGTCTTATCATTAGTTTCCAACTAGAATGTATAAAGGTGTAACTGTTTCACTTATAAAGTTATTTCACCTCAACATCTTATCTCTCCCACTATAAATAGCCCCTTGTGTCACGTAGAAGAGGAATGACGAAAATAGAATACAAAAAACCTGAGAGAGATTCCTCAAAGCTTGTACCCATTTCTAATACAAAATAGCATTTGTGGATGTAGGTACCTCATTGGGACGAACCACGTTAATCTCTCTTCTCATTCTCTATATCTCAAGTTCAAACTATTTTCTTCTATATTCGTTATAGTTTAGTATGGGTAACTGTAGGCTAAGACATAAAAACATTATATTACCGGTTGTAGACAATAGCACCCACCTTCATAATAACACAAGTATAACTACAAGTATATAATATAAAATGCATAATAAAATTACACTTAAATATAATAAATACCCATGATCACAACATCACAACTGCATAATAACATATGTATATAAACTAGTATGGGTGAAAATAATCACAATAAATGAATCTATGCAATTAGAGGCAAACAAATAACAAACCAATCACACAACAAAAGGATTTTGCATGGTTCGTCAACTGTCTACGTTCACGGGGTGTTTTCTCCCTTTAATTATTTTTTTAAACTTCATCAACAAATAATCACAAGCCAAAGTTCCTCGGGGTGAGGGTTCTATTTATAGATATAGAAGTGGTAGAGGTATGTTGAAATTCTCCTCGCTATTGGTTCACTCTTTTCCTAAACTATGTTAATCTCCTCTGAGATTATAGATAACAAGATTGACCTCATACTTACCCTCCATGAAATTAATCTTGACTTGATTGATATTTTAGACACCATATTATAGGATCCCCTAATTCTCTCCTTAGACTCCTAGCACTCCCTCTTTCCACCGCAAGCCTAGGTCACACTCCGAGTACCGATCTAGAGGCCTTCGGGCGCCCCTCGGCCCCCATTTGACTCTGATTAACTCTATAGTCAGAGAGAAAGCTCTTTGAATTTTTAAAGGGCTCTGAATTCTCTTTATAATGTGTAACACCCCGCTTAAAATAATAACGGGTGGCCATCCCTATACTTTATTAAATCAGGAGTTTCAGATGGTCCAGTCTCAACATCAACTGTCGGTAATACATAATATAGGACTAACTACCCGATATCATACAAGCGAGATGTTAAAATTAAATAAAACACACCATAAATAACGAACCAACACTATAACTACTAAAGGAAAAGATAGATGCGTACTAGAATGATGATAAGTAAAGTGAATAACTACAAATGAGTATGCTACAAAGAAATAAACCCGAATAAGCTGTCGGGTCACAGCCAATACAATAACTGAAATGGAATAGATATAAATATGTATATAAATATCCCTTGGGTACAAACCCGATATACAACATGAATCCTACCTAGAATTTTAAAAGGAGGAAGCGACTACTAGATACATCCCGCAACAGTCCGCACATGTCATCGCTCCCTAGACTTTGGATAGAAGGCCATCTGGCATCCATGCGGTAGGATACCTGTAGTAATATATATATACAGGAAGGAAAGAAAAGTAAACGGGTCAGATCCCGAGTGTGAAAAATATTTAGCAAGTGTGTTAACCGTGCACAATAAATATTGGTGCACTTATTTCATAATTAAAGTGGAATCGCACTCTCGTGGAACCCCAACTCACCTCTCCTCTAAAGGCGCGCACCTATTCGCGTCTTCAAATTTTAGTTAAATTACCCCCATTTATTAGGACAACCTAACTTAACATAGGCAAAGCCTATACGCACGAGATCTGTCTTACTACCCTAACCCCAGAACCCACTCTTTCTAAACACACTTAATTATTTTTACAAACATGTATGCCATATTAGGCTTAATGGATTCCGGTTTATAATTTAACCAATTATAAATCTTAATAAGTTACCCATATATATTTGGGTAGAAACATGTGATTCAATTTCTAATTAATATGCATACAAAAATTATTATTCAAAAAACTTCTCTCCAATTTCAACGTTGCGCTGTGTTTCGTGCGTGGGGTGTCTCGCAGAGCGAAATCCAACCAAGGAACCACCCCGTTACACTACTCCTTGTCAACGTCGATCCTGGAGATCCATTATGCCACACATAAATATTGACAGAACTTCTCTCTAATCTCAACAATGCACTACGTTTCGTGTGTGGGGTGTCTCGCAGAGCGAAATCCAAACAAGGAACCACCCCGTTACACTACTCCTTGACAATGACGATCCTAGAGATCCATAATGCCATACATACCATATAATACTACTACTACTACAACTAAATTTTAAACTACAATATGGAAATAACTAAAAATCTCCAATAATGTCCTTGGGATGATGTAACCGAAGTATTCCTTAAATGCGATACATCAACCCCCATTAATCTAGTACATCATAATCATCCAATATGTACTCCACAAATTTTCCATATCCTTTCATCTATAGGATATATAAATATATATATATAGGAATTTCATTCTGACCATATATATATACACACCATCATCCAATCCCATGACCATGTATACATACCATATATGATGTACAAAGGCGATGCACAAATAAATACCCGGCTATATATAGCGCCGATAAACTGCATCAATCCTATCATCTTCCTAGTGCCCGGCTCACGTAGCAATACTGGGGCCACCATGGTGGGACTAAACGACACCCATCTCGTGGTAAACTCACGCACACGACATCCTGGGAAGCGGTCATTGCTCCAAACCGGCCATGAGACAAAACATACCCACCACGTCTCATCCCAAAATATAAAAATGTAAATCACATAATAACACACGGGACGACTATGACCTGGGGAATATCCACACCCTGCTTTTCTAGCCAGGATGCTCACCCTCTACGCGCGCAACTTCCCAATGATAGCATGAGCGGGGTATGCTTAACCAAATAAGTATATATATCATTCACATGCATAATATATATACATCCATATGATCCAATCATATAATTAAACATTAAACCATCATATACGGTTTAAGTATCCATACTACATATGTCCACAACATAAATATATCCATATTTTCATATCTATATAGATATATAAACATATATTCAGATATCTTTATATATGTATACAAACTAATTCTCGTTCACATATATAAGATATCTATATACACTCGGCTATAAGTATATAATATCCTCAATATACAAGTCGTCACCACAAACTTATTTAATTTACCTCGATATGTGAATACAATACCTCACTTGAACCATATTCAATCATTTTTCCTATGATGAATAATCTCCCAAAATCATATGCATATATATACACATATACTCAACATTAGGGTTATCACCCAAAGTTTAGTATAAGTACTAATCACTACACATTCCATATATTTCCAATACTAGTATCGACTATTGATGTATATGCACATAACAATAGTCTATAAACCTCAACTTAGCCCAACTTTATTTCAAGTATGGGAATCCCACTGATTATTTCCACACAATTAAAAATAAACTCTCCTAACTAGAATTATACTACCTCGCATTCTAGTTGATAATACGATCCAATCATTCCCAAATTTCGCCTAAGGTTCAATTGTTCTCGTGAACCAGTACTCCTATCGCATTACCAATTGTTCCTTAATTTAAACATTTCTAAGGATTCGTGGCCCCTCTCTCTCGTTAGTCCCCAATTATAACTTAATAGAATCCTATCGCTATAAGGATTCAATATGAATATCGCCCTATAATTTCCCAACATACCTTCTCAACTCTCTCTAGGAGTTCTAAACCTCCTATCGTATCTATAATTACTTTGGGTTTATAATTAGGATTCTAAACCCTAACGAGGAATCCCCAAAATCTCTATACACAACTCTAATACATACCTGGACATATTTCTCCCCAATTATTCCAAGGAGTCCCAAAATCATAATATGTAAGAAACCCCTTATATGTCTCCAAAAACATCCCTCTTACATCATTTGAGAAGACCCCAAATCAATAAACCTAAATAAAAAGGGTTTGAAATCACCACAAAGAAAATTTCTCAGAATGCCCTGTTTCCGAATGGATTCGGCCCGTCCGAATGGACTCGGCCCAACAGCGAATGGATTCGGCCCATCCGAATCGATTCGGTCCAAGGGACCTAAGATTCTGCGACCTTTCGAATCGATTCGCTATGGGAGAATCGATTTGGCCCTAAAAACCTGAGGCTTCTGCAGTCTGGCGAATCGATTCGGTGGGGCCGAATCGATTCGGCCAGTTCAGAAAACCACGAAAATGGTTATATTCTCCAAAACCAAAAACTTCCAAAACCCAAAATTATAGAACTTCTACCCAATTTTCCTCAATCCAAATATGTTCCCAACATCGAATTTCATCCTACATCTAGTTTCATCAAGTTATATTCCATAAATCCATGTGTAAACTTCAAATTTCAAGATTTAAACCAAAAACTTAGGTTTTGATAAATATACCCATAAATCAATTTTTTTAACCCACAAATTATGAAATAAAATACACAAATAACTTATTTAGCAAGATTAAACACTTGCCTAAATTTTGTAGAGGTTGGATCATCCTCGATGTCGCGGTAGGGTCGGAAATCCCAAACTTTTCTTCCTCTCTCTCTTCTTTTCTTCTTCTTTCCTTCTTCCTTTATCTTTATCTCTTCTCTCAATTGAGAAGGCTTAATCCGTAAGCCTTTAAATCCTTTAAAACAATAAACCCAATTTTAATTGTTAATACATACTTTAAATGACTCGTTTAATCTAATTCGAGTCAAACTGACTTAAAAATATTCCGGAGCCGAAATAAAACCCAATGACAGTCATTTTGACTATCTCGACCCTTTCGGGATCGATGGTACTCTCAAAATTATCATCCAGAATACTTTGAAATATTTTCTATTTTTGGACCTCAATTCCCAAATTTTAGAATTCTCCAATTTAATTAAATTTTATTTTCCCAAAAATTTAATTTCTCAGTCTAAAAAATCATGGGGTGTTACATAATGGTCCGACCCATGCACGATTGGGCATAGACATTCGGACGAACGAATCATTTCACTACCGAAAACTGATTCATAGGACACCGGGCGGCGCTCTCGGGCCTCGAGTTGATCTCAATCAACTTCACCATTAGAGAAAAATCTCTTTAAATGTTTGAAGGGAACTGAAACCCTTTTCCAATGGTCCACCCCATGAACTAAACAGCATAACCATTCGGACAAACAATAAGTTTTCCCCCAAAAATCGATTCGGAGGTCACCGGGTGCTTCCGAACTATATTTGACGGAAGTCAATTCTTCAGCTCGAACGAGACTGAATGAATCTCTGAAATTCGTGGCATATCCTTTCTAATGACCTGCTCCGTGCACGATTCTGACCTATGGTATGGATGAACGATTCGTTTTACACCTAAGGGTCACCGGGCGCTTCGGGGCTTGGTTGGCCAAGGTCAAATTTCCGAACCGAGCGAAAATATTTGGAATGTAGAAGTACATATCCAAAACTTTCCAATGGTCCACCCCCGTGCATGATTCAGACTTACCATAGGGACAAACGATCTGTTTGAGTCCGACGATCTCCCGTCCAAAGGACCGACGTGCACTTTCGAGCCACATTTGACCCAAAGTCAACTCCTGAACTTTGGAGCGATCCAAAGGACTCTTAAAGGTATCTACAATACCTTTCTAATGATATTACATATGCACGATTTGGATCAACACTTTTTACTCTACAGTTGTTTTCCAGAAAAGTCCACACGAGATTGCCAATTGGCAGGTTTTGAACTCTACCTATCGGCATAGTATCCAGGGTAACCTATCGATAGGCACTCCCTGGGGTAGGCCAATCGTCACCACCCTTTTACCCTATAAATAGGGGCCATGACCTCATTCCCAAGACACACAACAAATCCATCAGCATTAGTGATCTTAAAAATATTCTCTCAAAGTCAGCGAAGTTCCACATGAGAAGTTCCATTCAAGCCTAAATACCCATCCTTTTCACACCTTTTTGGAAAATATCCTTCTCTCTTATCAATGTCCATCAACATTCAAAGGAGTTAATCCAATATCTAAGCTCAAGCTCCAAGGAAGGTCCAATTACTTCACCTTCTCTTTTAATCTCTTATTTTTGTATAAGTTACTTTAGATTCACAATCTAGTTTCATTTTAGTTCATACATATTAATAACCATGCTTTTATTAGTATATTGAACATAATTTATTTTCCAGAAAAAACACGATAACAAATAAAAGAGGGTTACGCTCGTAAATTTTGAACGAAATTATCCATCAAACTTTTTCCAAAACCAAAAAGCCATTTTCTACATGTACACGCATAATCAAATTCCATTCGAATCAATGGGCTAAACCCCACCACCATTTTACATTCGAACTACGGGGACTTTGATGCCTTTATAGGCTACATATGAATCTCAGATTAAAATCTGATACTCGAGTCCAATTTTCTAATTTTCCAATTTCTATTATTTTCCAAATTTCTCAAAATCCCTCATTTTTATAGATATACATATAACATGCTTGTTCGTGTCTCATAGCACATATATTATCGTTTCCCAATAACAATCGATATCAGTATGAACTCTAATATTTTATCTTCTGCTTTTATTACTATTTTGAGAATATTCCTGTGGATGACCTCACCCTATCTTTTCCATGGTATGGGTCGAACGATTCCAATCTCCATTATATAAGCACATGCACACACTTCACGGAGATAAAGGAAAATATTGACATTTGCCCATGAGAGATCGAAAGGGCGGGATTTGTCCCTAACACCTTCCCATTCCATAACTAAGACCCAGACCTTCGATCTATTGGTTTCATATCCATCAGTTTGTCTTCGATGTCGCTCTCTTGAAGTCGCAACATGTTCATTTTCATGTTTTATGAAAAATAGGCTGACAACACTATTTTTTTACATTCACCCACACCAACGATGGCCAAAGAACCTGTTCAAAAATAAGGGTGCGAGACTATGACCGAGGTCTTCCTTGAGGGATCCTCATCCTTCCCTTGGAATGAACGCCATGCCGATTGGGTTGGCCACAATGGTGACTCGGTTGGGGATTATTTTGAAGAGGGTTAGACTCTATTTACATGTTTGTTTTATTTCCTTGTATATTCACCTATTTACATGTTCCCCTTTATTAGTCACTTATACCTCATGCTTATGCTACTATTCACACACTTGTAGAAGATTGTCCATGTACACTTCACACCACGTGCACCTATGATCACATATATCCACATGTTTCACACGTCACTTAGAAATACATGCTTAGGTGTCACCAACACACACCTCCACTTGTATAAATAAATGCTCACTCATCACACTCTCGATTGTAGATAGTTACACATCACTCACACATCATTTATCCATGTTTGGTATAGCTTTACTAGTGGTACTTGTACCTTGCTCCTTGTTTGGCATGATCAAGAAAAAGATACACTCTCCATAAGATACTAATAAATGCATCACGCTTGATTCACACGGCATCACCAAAGATCATTGTTACTGACCAAATATTGTCCCGTAATTGGAGAGACACTTTGTGATGGGCGCTGGTCTGGCAGGTCGCAGTTAGCCTAAGCGATATGACTCTCACCTCCCATTGGTCAAGTACCTTCGACATATATCGAACGGTTCCCTCACATCATACCACTTGACCAAAGTCATGATGGTAGGTCTATCGTAGAGAACTCGTTCATGTACATCGAGTATATTAAATTCACTCTCACGCGTACCGTCCCCATGAGGTATTATGGGGGAAAAATATGCTTATATAATAGCATGACACATGGTGAGCACCCCAGTCAAGATGGCGAGAAACAGACGCTCCAATAAGATAGGAACGACAAGAGTCCTTGATAAACTAGAAGACCGAGGAGCAGTATCTGATTCAAATCAAACTCCATGAAGATAGGACTCATCCATATTTGTAACCCTAATGTAACCCCTAACTCTATATAAAGGGGACACACCCCATTGTAAAAGCGGGTGGAAAAGATAGATAAACACATTCATGTAAACTTTGTCATCATTCTAATGGAACACAACAACAGCCCCATAGACGTAGGTTATTCATGGTCGAACTAGGTAAATCTTTGTCTCTCTTTTATTTATTATTGTGCATATATCGTGGCACATGGGCACCCCCCATATCCCAGATTTTTTGACACCACAATTGGCACCGTCCGTGGGAAGCGACACAAAAAGTCCTTCATTCTTGT
Source organism: Sambucus nigra (assembly GCA_949130495.1). NCBI lineage: Eukaryota > Viridiplantae > Streptophyta > Magnoliopsida > Dipsacales > Adoxaceae > Sambucus > Sambucus nigra. Next base: position 450,530,473 of record OX422223.1, on the reverse strand, counting down.
TGATGAGATAGAGATTTACGTTGCGACGCAATAATTTACACGTGCGATATTCAAGAGCGAATTTTTTTTATATCTTTGCAAGATCAATTATATATTTTGTATAATGTCTAGTTTTATTGATGCAAATTTTTTTTTAGATTTGTATTCATAAATCATGTATTCGATCTGTATGCATCAAATATACACAATAGTGTTGTTTCCAGATAACTTTCATTATTTATTTCACATAAATTCAATTACTTGTGTTCTCTCACGAATCCTCGAATATATGGAATTCTACGATAATTGTTGGCAGTGATATGATTGTTCATCATATTCTTCCATCTGCAACATAAAAATAGGAAGGGGTAAAGATCACATAATAATTTTCTCTCTCCTGGGATACCAACTACCCAGCTCCAAAAGAGAATGAAAGAATACGAGATGGGATAAATAAAGAGAAGCCATCCTTTCTCATCGGATTGTTGACAATATCTTTACAAACACAACTGATGATTTTCTTTCAGCAATATATTTTTTTAACAAACGTATACATACCTCGAACACAATCGCCCCGAGTATCTTTATCCCTAGTCATACAACTTATGCCCATGAATTGAAATCATGAAGAGACTAACGATCCTTCTAGTCATATCTCCGTTAATCTCCGACCTACAATTGAGCTCACCCCTGTTGATCGGCCTTCATATGCGACTAACAAAAAACCTTATCAAACCCATATGGGCGACTTTGGTGGTCGTCGATCAGCGTGCGAGGATTTCCACCGCTGGTCGGCGTCGAATGGAAAATTGTGATTTTCTTTAACAATTTTGACTTTATTAAAAGATAAAGCAATTTTTGGTCTTTTACACCACCTATATGTACTTCAACAGTTCCATCGAAAAATAAAAAAATCAAACCAACTTACATTATGTGTTTGAAATCCACACAATTTTGCAAAAATTCTAAATCATACCTATGTCTTACATTTGAGATAAACCTGACTAATTTTAGCACTGTTTGATTCCCTCAAATATTTTGAGGGGTCATGTGACTTTATTACAATTGTTACAAAGATTTCAGTTGGTACTTTTTATGCGACCTTATCATAAATTATTTTGTTCACATAAATAGGGGGGGAACTAATGGAGCACTCATGTCATTAATTTGATCATTTTAATTTTCAATATTGTCATCCAGCAACAACTATTTAATTTTGGCAAAAGGAGATTATTGGTTATTTAGCTTAGCCACGACGGATGCTTGGGCACGGTTATCTCAGTGGGATTTTATCATACAAATCATTGGATCATTCATACGATACTATGAATTTTCTCCTCGGCACATGGTCGAGCAACCGCATACCATATTTAATTTGACCAAATAAATCAGTCTCATGATAATTACTTCTTGATTTGGCCTCAACAGATAGCTGGGAAATTTATTAACTTCCACTGGTACAAGATTCACTCCCGACGGATGCTCAGCCACAATCTTAAGCTCTTGGAAATCTTATCAATGCTTTGGCAGATGCTCGAGCACGAATTGCCCACTATATCTACTCAGTACTACTTTGCCCCGATGAACATGCCAGACACCACTTATTTTATTAATGCTTCGATGAATAGTCGATAATGCTACAGCACTTTGGACACGAAAGAATGCTTGGGCAAAATTATTACTACTCCGACTGAAGCTCGGGTTCTATGATTCTTAACCTGAAGGACGGTCAAGCACATTCAAGATTCATCTCGGCGGATGATCGACAAAATATTTTTATGTATTTAGTTCCGAAGACTTCTACCACGCAAGTCTCATTTTATCCCCGATGGATGGTTGGTCAGGATAATTCCTATATTTAGCATAACCCCAATTGATGGATACGCACATTTTTGTGCATTGTTCATAATATTTTTTTTGCTCACAAATTATGCTCACAATTTTTATCATCATTAATTTGTTAGCAAGGGTATATCTATACATTATACTTCACAATTGTCACTACACAATTTTCTGTAAAAATAATTTTTTGAAACCCACTCACAATTGAGTATTTTCTTAGAGTTATTTGTAAAAACTCCAAATTAACTCCCATGTGGTACATTTTGATATATTTGACAAATTTTGCAACTTTTATTCGACTTTATTACAATTATTTTGTTCACATAAATAGTGGGGCGCAATTGTATGGCCCTCACGCCATTTATTCGATCATTTAATTTTGAATATTATCGTCTAGCCATTATTGTTTATAACAATGGATGCTCGGTATAATATTTTTACTAGTAATTAGCAGATCCCCGACGGTTGCTCGGGCACGGCCATCCCTATCCATTATTGGTTATACCAATGGATGGTCAGTATAATGTTTTGATGAATGATAAATTCAATTTCATTTAGCCTCGAAAAATGGTCGAGCAACTTATTAACTTCCACAGGTATAATATTCAGTCCCGACGAATGCTCGGCCACAATCTTAAGCTCTTGGAAATCTTATTAATGCATTGTTAGATGCTCGAGCACGGATCGCTCTCTATATCTACTCGGTACTGTATCGTGTTGTCTCGACAGACTAGTCGGGTGTTATTTATCTTTTTATTGCTCCGACATATGATCGAGCACGCTACAATACTATTAAGAGCTGAAAAATTGTTGGGAAAGATTATATGTTATAACCTACGGATGCTCGGGTGATGATATTCAAGATTCATCTCGACAAATGATCGAAAAAATATTTCTATATATTTAGTCCTGAAGATATTTGCCACACATGTCGCATTTTATCCCCAACAAATGGTTTGTGATGATGATTCTTATATTGAGTCTCGACAGATTGTTATGATAGTCGACTAATGATCGACATTACATTTATTATTATTATTCAACTCTAACAAATGGTTTGGAAATTTAGTTTTCACTAACACTGCAGGATCGTTCGTAATATCTGCTTATTCTGTTTTGCCTCGATGGATGCTCGAGTATGGATCACTCGCAATATCTACCAGATCCTTAAAAAAATTTGCCTCGATAGGCATTCATGAGTCATTTATTTAATCTGGAAATATACTCTTCCCTAACATTGCAGGATCATTAGTAATATCTACTCGATCCTTGATAATCTTGCCTCGATGGCTTCACGGGCATCTTTTATCTTATCAATGCTCCGAAAGATGCTCAAGCATGGATCATTCACAGCATTTACCAGATCCTTTGAAATTTTTCTTCGACGGACCCTTAGCTTCTTTGGATCAATCTCCAATGTACAGTTGGGCAATGCAATTCTTATTTAATTCAACCTCGACGAATGGAAAGTTGGGAAATCTGTAGAAAAAATATCCAATAACATATGAAGCAGTATAGAGGGCAACGATCAACTATATTCATCAACAAGAACAAATCCAACATGTAGGAAGTCACATATCCGGAAAGATTATAATCAACCATGGTTGCTAAGGATTGAAGCTAAGCATCACCAGACTCGTCTTTGTCCACTCCGACCAACGATCTCATGGTTTAAGGATGCCTCACGTCTCATCTCCACCAACTTTCGTCGTGGTCTGATGACTTGAGAATTTTAGGCCCATCAACCTGCGAATTAGGGCTGTCATAACCAAGTCCCCCACACATTCCCTATAATCCTATGTCCAGTCATCCTCGGTTTATTTTCGGATCTGCCTCTACCGGTCGACACATGCGACGAATAGAACATTTTGGCAGCAACACTAAACCACCCTAAATGTATCAGCAATATCGTTGAACAATCCATGGTGATCGGCGATCACTAGGCGATGAATTTTTTCTTGTCGACGACTAATTGTCACACCCCAAACCCAATATCCATACTAATAATTTGTTATTAGAATAATTGGATCATAATCTTGAGCCCATTGTAAATATACTTCATTTATCAATATTTGTTTTTCATAATGTGCAAAATGAACATAATATTATTATAATACCATAATAAAATCAATATCAGAGTCATAATTAAGCGGACATATAATACAATTATTAACTTTGATAAAATTTCACAATCATCAACTCAATCCATACTAACACAATATATACAATGTGTGAGTATATTAAAATCTTCAGTGTGACAATGATAAAATCCCCATATTTAAACCCCAAATCTTTCCAACAGCGCAACTTTCAAAGTTACTAGTCATATGGTATCCTAGCTGGCAGCATACAAACCTGAAATTGTTAAAATTTAAACCGTAAGCATTAAGCTTTGTGAGGTACTCCTTCCCTACAATGAAATAACAATTCTATATCGAATATTTAGATATAAAATCTTAACAATCCTTCCCATTGGCAATAAAAAATCCTGAATCATAAGATCCAAATAATTCTACCCATTGGCAATAACAAATCCTGGAACATGAGTTCCAAAAAATCCTTGTCATAAGACAAATAAAATCATTGGATCTTTGTCCAATACCAATCCTTGATCATAAGACCCAAACAAATCTTGAATACCGAATGATTCAAACAAATCCTTCTCTTAGAGCTATATTCATATATCTGCATATATGAGACAATCATTATTACACTCACCTTGGAAATTTAACAAGCTTTCCCTTTTACTTTATATGGATCTTGTTCAGTCGGTTCTTCTTATCTTCCTATCATTCTTACAATATTTGTATCATCATAAGAATATTATCAATTCAAAGAATAACTTGAACATAACCCAATTTATAAGCATCATATGATTGAATTCAAATCATTCATCATAAATGAAGTCCCATCTAGACTCGGTAATGATATCTAACATATTCAAATTACAGAACAAACTAAAATTTGATTCTTCTTAGTAGTCCAATACTTATCGTATTAGGTTTCCAACACAAAAGATGACACATCATTCTAAGTTTCCTAGAGCAAGATATGCCCATTTCTTTACCACATAGAAAATCCACCCTATAGGATCATCTATTGTTCAGTCATCTTCCAAGAACTTTCATATTTTTATACATCATCACTTTAAATGATATTTAACCCAATTTCAGAAAACATATTGAATAACACAAGATTAAAATTTCATAATTTCCAGGGTTCATTTGCTATGTCAAGCAAAACATCAAACATATGGTATGCATATTTACTCTTTTGGGCTGATTTCATACCCGAACTTCAAACCATCACCCAAGCTTCATTGCTTGGTATTTTTACTTTATTTTCGGATATGATATACATATATGAGTCTATTTTAATCTCTAATTGGAAACAATCAATTTAAGTAAGTATACAAAAAGATATGATAGTTTGAATACACGAGGTTTCTAAATAAGGCAATTTCAAGGGTTTACACATTCAAGTTTGCTTAAACATGCATCTATCCATGAGTACACATCATGACATGAAATTTCAGAAAAAAAAATGATTATTTCTATCATTTAAATCAGAAATACAAAAAAATCAAACAAGATTTATGGATGGAATTACCTTAGGGGCTTTTATGGAATTTTCTATGAATTTTTCTTCAATTTCTCCTCACACTTTCTTCCTAAACTTAAAAACTCTCTTTTCTTAGGTTAAAACTCTTCCATGGCTGAAATATGCTGAAGGAAGAGATTAATTAAAGGGTTATAAGTCGGCATAAGGTCACCCCCCTTAGTCCAATCAAAATATAACATGTGGCATCATATAAAACGAAATATCATTTAAGGCTCAATGACTACTTTACCCCCTATTCGTAAAAAGACAATATCTTCCCACTCGGATGTCCGTTCGATGAACCGTTTATTGTGTTATAAACCTAACTCATATATATACAAATATCTAGTTTATACCTCAATTAAATTATTATATTGTAATGGTCAAAACTTGCCTCCAACATGAACATTCTTACCGAAAACATCAAATTTTGCTGTTTGTAACTAATTCAATATTTCATACTTTATGAAGGTAGAATTAACCTAAATATGGTCACACCCAAAACCCAATATCCATACTAACCATTTTTATTAGAATAATTGGTTCATAGTCTTGAGCCCATTGGAAATTTTTTCATTTATCAATATTTTTCTGCATAACACTACACCAAAATGGGCAAATTGTCACCTTTCAGCCGGCCAGCCTTGTCAAGGTCATTGACCGTGATAAAAAACACGCATTTTATGTCACGGTCATTGACCTTGACACGACTGTGACAACTAATTGTCATGGTCATTGACCGTGACAAGACCGTGACAAATTTAGTTGTCACGGACTTGTCACGGTCAATGACCGTGACAATTCTTTGAATACTCGTCACGGTCAATGACCTTGACACGACCGTGACAATGTTTACAGCAAAAACCCTTTCCCCCTTTTTTTTCCCTCCCGCGTCGCTCCCTCCCTCTCTCTCTCTCTCGACGCTGCTCTCTCTCTCTGTCTCTCTACTTTCAGGTCGATTCTCTCTCTCTCTCTCTCTCTCTCTCTTCCATTTATATATATGTGTGTGTATATTTATGTGTGTATGTGTATATATATATGTGTGTATGTGTGTGCGTGTGTGGGGGGTGGGGCATGGTGGGGGTAGGGGGTGGGGCGGGGTGGGGCAGGGTGGGGGCAGGGCGGGGTGTGTGCGTGTGTGTATGTATGTGTATGTATGTGTATATGTGTGTGTATGTGTGTGTATATATGTGTGTGGTGGTGTGTGGTGGGGGAGGGGGTGGTGGAGGGGGGCAGGGGGTGGGGTGGGGTGTGTGTGTGTGCGTAGGTGCGTAGGTGTGCGTGTGTGTGTGGCGGGGGGAGGGGGGCAGGGGGTGGGGGTGGGGCACCCATTTAATAAGTTTTAAAATATTTGGAAAAAATATAATATTACAAAATTGAAACGAAATGGTATTGACGGAACTTACAAAATTGAAGCTAATTAGGTTAAAAATATGATGGCATCAACTAACATATATACACAACACTAAAAGTAGACATCAATTTTATAAATAATTGATAATAGTTGGATAATAATTAGATAATAAACATCGAGAGGGGGTGGGGGTGGGGGTGGGGGTGGGTGGGGTTTTGAATATTATTTACATTTATATTTTTGGATATTATATACATTCAAAATAAATAATTGATAATAGTTGGATAATAATTGGATAATAGTTGATATTTTCATTCAAAATAAATATTTCATTCAAATATATTGGATAATAATTGATATTTTCATTTAAATTGATAATAATTTTATTCATGAAATTAATTCAATTGATAATAATTTATATATATGTTTGTGTGTATATATATGTGTGTATGTGTGTATATATGTGCGTGTGTGTGCATGTGTGGTGAGCCCTTCATATTTTAAAAATGTTGTTTTTATTCCTATAGAACAACTTAGATAGTGTGTGTGTGTGTGTATGTGGTCAATACATGAATTTATTTTTTTATTTGAATTAACCCATGAATTTATTTTTGTATTTGAATTAACCCATGAATTTATTTTTGTATTTGAATTAACCCATTATATGAAACATACTTGAAATTAAATATAGTGTGCATAGATACTAGCATTCTAGTTCTTATGCGTACGCATTCAATAGCCCTTAGACCCGTTCGAGAGTCATTACCCCTGTAATGAGATCTCTCGAATTGTCCCGTTTGAAGAGTTTGAGACTGTATAATTTCTGTATAATATTCTTATTGGCTTAAAGTTGTTACTTTTGGAGTAAGTTCTGCAGTCGTATCTTAATGTTCTCTGGGTACATACTAGATTGACAAGTGTGACTGTTATTTCAATTGACCAATTGAAATAACACTCACACCTGCCAATCTACGTCGTGTACTTGGAGAACTAAGGGGATATGCTGTCGAATTTTTTTCAAATCGTAACAATGTGCATGAGCTGTTAAGTATATTACAGAAAAATGCATTCTTGAATGGGATAGGACCACTTACCCTTTAATAGGATAATTAAATGATGGGATAATTAAATAAAACATACTATAAATCTAAGTTTTGTTTACCTTTAATTGGTGTTTAGTTGTGGTAGCTGTGATGGGATATCCGAAATACAAAGAGTGGATGGGTGAGACTAATAGAATGGGGGATGTGTTTCGCAGAGGTGCTAACGAATTTGTGAAATATGCAAAGAGATGTCGTAATGATGAAGAGTTTTCGTGTCCGTGTGCTAGGTGTAAGAATGGTAAGGTGTTTGAGTGGAAAACAGTTGAACTACATTTGTTAAGATCGGGTATGCAAAATAGTTATCGATTTTGGAGTTTTCACGGTGAATTGAAAGTTCCTTTTGTCCCCGACCAACCTTCACAACGACCTTCAACAAGTAGAATAGATGAAGAAGGGGACGACGTAGATCATAATATGTTAGAGGATTTAGTTGATGATGCGTACGGAGTTTATGAAGCTGAGGAGAATGAGGTTACTGATGATGTAGAAGATTCAAGTGCTCGTGAAGATAACACGATAAAACTTGACGATGACTACCAAAGTTTAAAATTTAAGGTGATCCAACCGTTATACTCTGGATGTTAGAAAGATCAAACAACTTTACATGCCATGGTTGGTTTGCACAGTTTGAAGACGCAGTACGGTTTGTCTGGCAATAGCGTGACGGGAATTCTGAAATGGGTGAAGGGCTTATTACTCAAGGTGAATACACTTCCAAATAGCTATCCTGTTATGAAGAACAGTTTGAAAGGTTTGGGAATGAAGTATAAATCAATTCATGATTGTGTGTATGACTGCATACTATACCGAAAGGAGTATGAAAATCTCGATCGTTGTCCGGTATGCGATGAACCTATATATGTCCAATCAACTAGTAAGGAAGGCACAAGCTCAAAAGTGCCTCAAAAAGTATTGAAATATTTTCCCGTTGGGCCTAGATTAAAGCGCTTTTTCACAGTACCATGGATTGCAGAGGCAATGACTTGGCATGATAGGGCAGAAGTAGGGGGTAATATCATGCGTCATCCTATTGATTCTACTGCCTAGCGGAGGATGAATTATGAGTATCCCGATTTTGCTCGAGAACAACGCAACATTCGTTTAGCTATATCAACAGATGGTTTCAATCCATTTGGAAATCTAAGCACCAATCAGAGTGTATGGCCAGTGATCCTAGCCCCACTCAACCTCCCTCATTCACAGTGTATGAGACCTGAATTTTCGATGATGGCTTTATTGATACCTGGGCCAAAGGCACCAAGTGAAGACATTAATATCTACCTGGCTCCTTTGGTAGAAGAATTAAATGAGTTGTGGGAAGAGGGTGTGCAATCATTTGATTCTTTTAGAAAAGAAGAGTTTACGCTGAAAGCTATGTTGATGTGGGCAATTCATGATTTTCCAGCTTATGGGACATTATCCGGATGTGTAGTACATGGTTATTTGGGGTGTCCTATTTGTGGATATGAGACTGAATCTCTTCGTCTATCCTCTAGCTTAAAAAATGTATACCATTTCCACATGAGGTTTTTACCCCCAGCTCATAGTTTCAGATTTGAGAAAGGTTCCAATTTTTTATTGTGCGGAGTTGAACATAGGCTACCGCCGAGACAACTTTCGGGTTCAGAAATTGAAAGTAAATCTTCTGAATGTGGCCCAAATATGCCAGGTAAGAATCTCAAATTTAAGAATGTCAAGCATAAGAAGACCCCAACTGGGAATGAAACTGAGATAAGAACGGCATGGTCTCGGAGGTCAATGTTATTTGACTTGCCTTATAGGAAGAAAAACCCGGTGCGCCATGTATTGAATGTGATGCATGCAGAGAAGAACTTCGCTGAACATATTGTGGGTACTTGCCTTGGGGGGAGTCATTCTAAGGATGGAGAAAATGCACGAAAAGACCTTAAAACGTTAAAACTTAAACCACAACTATGGTTGAAAGAAGATAGTAGGGGAAGGACAATCATTACCCCTGGTGCATTTACTTTGACGAGTGAGGAAAGGAATGTTCTTCTAGACACAATATATAATTTGAAGGGCCCATATACTTTTTCGTCCAACTTGCAAAGGATTGTGAATTATGTTACTCATGATTTACATAAGTGTAAGTCCCACGATTGGCATGTGATCATGCAATTGGTTCCTCTATTGTTTAAGCATTGTTTCTCCAAGCACATGGATTTCCGTAGGGCTATTATGAAAATTAGTATTACCTTCTCCCTCTTGTGTGAGAAGATAGTGAATCGAGAACACATAGTGGCCGCAAAATTGGCTGTGAACGGAGCGATTTCTGTATTGGAGAAGTACTTTCCCCCAGCATTCTTTGACATAAGTGTTCACTTGTTAGTACACCTATGCGACGAGACACTTCTTTGTGGTCTAGTTAGATATCGGTGGATGTATCCGTTTGAAAGATTGATGAAAGTTTTTAAAGATTACGTCAAGAATACGCGATATATTGCAGGATCAATTGCATAGGAATACATCACCGTGGAGTCATCAATATATACTCGGGAATATATGCCTGACTCGACCAGCGTTGATGACACTGATGAATTCCTCGATGGTGGTGGTAATGTGATGGGAAAACGAGTGAAATTAACGAGTTTGCAACATGAACAAGTAGCTCATTATCTATTTGACACACATGAAGATGTCGAAGAATGGAAAAAGTAAGTTTCGAATATTATAATGTTTAACATTATTTTAGATTATTTTATACATGATTAATTTTGTAATATGCAGTAAATATGAAGCCTGTGAGAACAATAAAAGACGAAAAACAATGGTACAATCAAATAGGGAATTTAGGCTATGGTTGACACAAGAGGTAATTATAATGAAAACAGTCGTTATATAACGTTACATTACACTCAAATTTTACCACTAATATAATTAATTTATCTATATTCTCAGCTCCTAAAGATGGGTGATGCGACATCAAGGCTTGCTCGTCTAGCCACTGGACCCTTGTTCGTGGAACAAGAGTACAAAAAGTATCGATTGAACGGTAACATTTTCGGCGCTAAAGTGTACGAGGAAAGTACAAATGTACAGAACTCGGGAATTTCATACAAGGCTCTTACTTTCTTTCGAGCGAGCGCAAAAGATAAAAACCTCGTTGAAGCTGAAATGACTTACTATGGTGTAATCCAAAATATATTTGAATTGGATTATATAGGCTTCAAAGAGGTTGTATTTTACTGTGAATGGGTAAGAGTTGAGGATAAAAATGCTTGTAAAGTTGATCCTGTCACCAATTTGATCATGGTTGACTTGTCCAAGTTGAAGAGCAACGACCACGTGAGCGATGAGACGTTTGTTTGTGCATTTCAAAAGGTTAAGCAAGTGTTTTACTCGGAGTATATCAACAACGAGCCATGGTCAATTTTCCAACGCGCGCCAAGGCGTCTAAATAGTAGTGTGGATGACTTGGCTGCTCCTACCGAATATCAATACATTTTTGATGATAACCCTAATTTGAAACAATTTTTCAATTTGTAATAAATATTTCAATTTGTACCGAAACATCCACTTTTAATGCTTTTACTTGATCTTCACTTTATCATTTTCACTCTTGTGTAGCGTGCGTGTGTGGAGAGGAGATTAATACATAAATATTCCAACTACATCTAAGTTTTGTTTATACTAATCCATGAATATACGCTTCTTACCTTTAATAGGTGATTAATACATAGTTATTTGGGGTATCCTATTTGTGGAGAGGAGACTGGATCTCTTCGTCTATCCGAACACTAAGAAATGCCATAATCCTATGGAGCGATGCTCTGCAAATTCCTCCCAACCGTTATGTAGCCAAACATCACCAGTTGAAGTTGTCAATTCCACTTTCCATACCCCACCACTTGGAACTTCTAGAAAAACATGAGAGACCATTGAAAGGTAGAATTGACAACTTCAACTGCTGATTTTTGGCTACACAACGGTTGGAAGGAATTTTCAACGCATAACTCCATAGGATTATGGTATTTCTTAGTGTTTAGATATGAAGAGAATTATAATTGACACGATTACCCAGGGTACATTAGTTGGAAGGAGGTGCCATATGAGCTCAAGTTAACTGTTTGAGTGACACTACAGGTAATGTATTTATATTTATATGTCAATTTCGATTTCGATTTCAATTACGATTTATATTTATCTACATTTTAGGGGCGGATACTAATTTTACTTTATTTTAATTCAGGGGACAGGGAGTGGCCCTAAGGGTAGGCCACATATGCTCTATACTTATGTGGCTATTCGGACGAGAAGGGAAGGATAAGGAGGTGTTCCTGAGCGTCGCGGTACAAAATCTCTTTTCCATGCAAATAGTTTGTAGATTTGAGATAAAATGATGGTGATGTTGTTTCTTTTTAAATAGTTTCTTATTTGAATATATATTTGCATTATCTTTAGTTTGTTCGGATATATGATGTTTGGAACAGGTACAACGTTGCTATAATAGGTACAAATATACTGCTGGGCAGTGGCAGTGGCCATACTGCCCAGCAGATTTTTTTAAATTCTGGCGAGAATTGTCACCGTCATTGACCGTGATAATTTTTTTTACAAAGGTCACGGCTTTGTCACGGTTTATAACCGTGACAAAACGTGTCACGGTCATTGACCTTGACACGACCGTGACACAAAACGCGAGTTTTGTGTCAAGGTCAATGACTGTGACACGATCGTGACAAAAAAAGTTGTCTCGCCTCGAAATGTCACGGTCATTGACCTTGACAAGGTGGATTTGTCAAGGTCAATGACCTTGACAAATGGGCAGATTTGGTGTAGTGTAATGAACATAATATTGTTCTTATGCCATAACGAAGTCAACATCAGAGTCATAATTAGAGATTATACAATACTATGATTAACTATGATCAACTCAATCCATGCTAACTCAATATATACAATGTGTGAGTATAATAAAATCTTCAGTGTGACAATGAAAAAATCTCCATATTTAAACCCTAGCTCTTCTAACGGTGCAACTCTCAAAGTTACCGGTCATATAGTATCCTAGGTGGAAGCGTACAAACCTGAAATTGTTAAAATATAAATTGTAAGCATTAATCTTAGTGAGGTACTCCTTCCCTGCAATGGAACGAGAATTCTATATCGAATATGCGGATATAAAATCTGAACAATCCTTCCCATTGGCAATAATAAATCCTGGATCATAAGATCCAAATAATTCTGCCCATTGGCAATAACAAATCCTGGATCATATGACCCAAATAATTCTGCCCATTCGCAATAACCAATCCTGGATCATAAGACCCAAATAATTTTGCCCATTGGTAATAACAAATCCTGGATCAAAAGACCCAAACAATCCTGGATATTTTAATATCCAAAAAAATCCTGAATACCGAAGTATTCAAACAAATCCTTCTCTTAGAGCTATATTCATATATCTTTATATATGAAACAATCATAAGTACACTCACCTTGGAAATTTAACAAGCTTTCCCTTTTCCTTTCTCTGGCGCTTGTTCTATCGTTTCTTCTTCTCTTCCTATCATTCTTACAATATTAGTATCATCATAAGAATATTAACAATTCAATGAACAACTTCAACAAAACTCAATTCATAAGCATAATATGATTCAATTCAGATCATTCATCATAAATGAAGTCCCATCTAGACTCAGGTAATGACATCTAACTGTGACAACCAACCTACTAAAATAATAGGTGGCCAGCCCAATACTCTAATAATCACATGAATCATAGATTGTCCATCCTCAGCATCACAGTCGATTAAAATAATAATACGAGATAACCACCAATCATTTTAGAAAACGAACTGTCAAATTTAAAATTTTGGAAATAAAAGAAAAACACTTAGACAATCTAATTTGTAAAAATAGTGGATACCAAAAATCAATGAGGAAACAATTACAATATGATAAATAACAACCGAATAAGCTGTCGGTTAACAGACCAATACAATAGTTACACCAAGTATTACAATTCAATTTTTACAATATAATAAATGAATACAAAGCATGGGCAACACGCCCGAATAAATAAACTGAACATAACTAGAGTTCAAATGAAAGGAAGCGTCTCATATAAATAAACTACAACATCCGAAAAATTCTATAGCTCCATGACAACTAGACAACTAGAATGGAAATGTCAATACGGGTGTCCATGCGGTAGAGCACCTGAACGGACAAAGAGTTGTATGCAAAACAAAGAAATATAGACGCGTCAGGGCTCGGTTTGATATGATTACCATGTGACTAAAATGAATGACCGTTAAGTGCGTAATTCTCTCGCAATTAACAATAATATTGCTCACCTCTAAAACTAAAAGCACAACCTAGCGCAATATCAATAAAATTCTCTAGTTAACCCAAGTACTAAGGGCTAACTTCTCCCCAGTCTCAACACTATGGCCTATTCATGCGTGGGGTGTCTCGCGAAGCGAAATCCAAACAAGGAACCCCCCCGATACACTACTACTAGGCAAGGTTGATCGTCGAGATACATTAGACCCTTAACATGAAATCAATATATATATATATATATATATATATATATATATATATATATATATATATATATATATATATATGTGTGGGAGGTCTCATCTACAGCTACTCAAGGAAACACAAATAAATCCATTCACAATCTAAGGGCACAATTCCTATTTTTTGCTTTAGGAATATACATAAATGGTAATTCATTTTATCAAATGTTTACCAATTAAGATCATTTCAAAACTTTCTTTACCAATTTTATTTCCTTTCTTCCATCCAGGAAAAATATACAATTTAAAGCAAGTTTTATTAACATAAAAATGCTTTATCCTTTTCATTTCATAACTTCCCATTTTCCTTCTTCCATCCAAAAAGTGTATTAAACATCCCATTTCCCTTCTTCCATCCGGGAAATGTAAGTAAAGACATTTTATTATCATAAAATGCTTTAACATCAATAATGTCCGACATTATTAAGAATAGTTATATTCATATACATATAATGATTTTAAGACCGCCCCTCCGAGTTTCCCCACTAGGCGCGTGTAATAACCCTCGCTTGTGAGAACGTATTTTATATTAATTACTAGGTATGGTAATTAGATATAAGCGTTGGGTTATGATTGGAATGCTGATTTAATGAAGAAAAGTTAATATTCAGTATGAGTTTGCATATATACCATAATTGTGGGTGAATATTGCTATGTTATGCTTATTAATATCATCTGAAGTTAAAATGATATTTGGCTTAACAAAGAGACCAGAACTTAAATTGAAATATAAAATGTCCAAATGATAATTTGGAGGCTGCAGTTGATTCCGAAACGTGCGAGATAGTCAAATAACGTGACATATTGTATTTTGAGGTTTTGGGCACTTTTGATTGATTATGCCTTAAATATGCAGTTGCGTATTATTTTATCGCACTATTGGTTAATTTAGTGGAATTTTTGTCTTAATCCACGACTTAGACTCACTAAGTCTTCTAATTTCCCTAATTTCACTTCTAAACCTAGAGAGAACTAGAGAGAGGAAGAGAAAGAGTAGAGAGAAAGAAAAGAGATTGAAGATTTGAGAGGGATTCTTGCTCCTTCACCAAGAAAATCTGCAATTTCTGAATTGAGGCAAGTTTCTTACTTGCTATTTATGGTTTAAGATAAATGATTTGTTATGATAATGATGTGTTGATCAAAGTTTAACTAGTTTAGGGTTTTTGGTGTGTATTTGTTGGTTTTGAATCCTTGAGGAGTAGTTCGGATGAATGTTTATGGTTATGATGGTAGTTAGTAGCATTTATGTGTTGTTGAAGACAATAAATGAGTTCGGTTTGAGGAAATTTGAGTTGGGGTAGAGATTGGTGTCCAAGACTCCATAGCCATTCTTGGTAAAATCGCAGGCCCGAATCGATTCGGCCCTATGGGCGAATCGATTCGCTTAGGTCCAGCCCAGGTCTAGTGAACCGAATCGATTCGGATTGGTCTGAATCGATTCGGCAGTTATGCAGAAACCCAAAATTTCCTACCGACTCGATTCGGTTTTCATCCGAATCGATTCGGTTTTCATCTGAATCGATTCGAAAACTATGCAGAATCTCAGGTCTTCTGACCGAATCGATTCGGAACCTTGCACTTTTAAAATTTTTATTTTTAATTTTAAACCCTTTTTGTAGGAGTAATGTTTAGGGACCTTCTTAAATGAAGTAAACATAGGATTTTAGAGTATTAGTTGAGTCGAGTTGACTCCCTAGACTCGAAGGGGTTCATCTAGGGTTCTTTTTAAGGGGGAATTTAAAGTAATGTTCAGGCATTACATCTTTCGCATAGTTGTATAAATATCTAGGGGATCTTAAGGTCAAATTTGGAGACTTTAGGAGTTAACGTGAGCTAGGTTTGACTTGATGGTCTATTATAAAGCCAAAAGGAGGATTTGGAAAATAACTTGGGAGTCTGATTTCTTATCGAGGATGTTATGATGATACGAAATACGTATAGTTCCGGATAACTTTAATGCATTTGATAAAATGTGAAATGGATAAAGTAAATGATAATTTACTAAATCATGTAATGGAAATTAATAAAATGGATGATACACACCTCTCTAAATACCATCTTAAGGGAAGTCCGTGCGAGAGATGAAGCCCCCTGGCTAATGAATGCAGGGTGGATATAGTCCTAGGCCATATGAGCGCTTGTTTTATATTTTTCTGCGATGGGTAGGAGATTCCGGGTGTGGTCTTGACTACCCCGCAGGGATATGGCCGCTTACCGACGTTTGCGATAGGATCCCAGGTCGTCTTATGTTAGGCCCTGGAAGATGATGGTTATTTAGGGGCGCGCACAGTGGGGAAACCCGGACGGGCGGTCTTAGAATCGTTATATTTATATTTATAACTATTCTATTATCGAGTTGGACTCGATGGAACATTAATGCCATAAAGAGCAAAGGATATTCCACAAAGATCATACTATTGAGATAAGTGCCATAAAGAGCACATGGTAATAAATGCATTCCTGATAAGGAATGGAAAGAAGATGGAATTGAAAATGATGAAAGATGAAAAAGGCTTATAAGTACTTTTAATTCTTGTATAATTGGATTTCATTTTAATGATCATTTATCTGTCTTAGTTCTTTATATGATGTTACCATGCTAGAATATCATCCATGCTTACCTGTCCATTATTGTCATACCTGTCATTTATCTAGTGATCATATAAAACCGGCCTCTGGCCGGTTCTTCGTTTTCTTGTTATGTATGTATATTCTTTATTTCGTCCAGGTGTTCCACTGTAAGGTCGCCCGTAATGACCTTCTTTTCTTGGAGTCTTTTGAGGAGCCGTGACATTTTGCGAGTATCACGGGATATCTTGTGTAGACGCCTCTATTATTGTTTTCTAGCTAAGATCAGTATTTAATCGGGCGTGTGGCCCAAATGGTTTTAATTGCATAAATGATGTATTATGTAACACATGAAACGTATTGCTTGTTGTTTGGGTTGTATCGACCGACGCTTTAATCGGTCCTTTCTTATCTATTGGATTTCATATATATGTTTGTGGGAGTTTCCACCCTCTTGTCCATTATGGGTTGTTGAAAGTGTTTTTCTTTAAACTATAAACTAAAATTTTTGATAACCCATTTTCTAGAATATTGTGTGGTTATTCCTAATATTCTGTATGTTTACTATGATGCTGAGAATGATATCTATCCATGATTCCTGTTTCATTGGGGTATAGGGCTGGCCACCCTTTATTTCGGATAACGGGTTGTCATAGATGGTATCAGAGCATCAAGTTCTAGAGTCTTTGGGATCTATGCGGACTTGTCACGTTCTATCGTAGCGTTCTTTTTTATAGAGCTTAATGTTAGGATTTTCTTGTTGCTTGCGTATGCGATCTTCTGCTAGATAGATTGTTTTATATAATGTTCTAACTCTATCTCTTCTCTATCTCAGATGCCGCCAAAGAGAGGACGTCCCGCTAGACGCAATAGGGTTGTCGAGGATGAGGTTGGTCCTCCAGCTCCGCCACCGGGGAATATCAGTGCCACTGATGTGGTAAATATCGTGGCCCAAGCTGTTAATGCAGTGATGACTGTAGTGTCACAATAAATGCCACAAGCTCCAGCGAGAGGACAAGAAGTACTAGTTCCTACGGGACCTTCTCAGTGGGAACGGGTAAGAGAATCTTTCCTAAAGGGTGATCCCCCAGAATTTGAGGGAGGTTCGGACGTTATAAAGGCAAACCGGTGGAAGAAGGATATGCAGCGCCATCATAGGATGGTGGAATGTAGTGAGGAGAATAAGTAAATCCTCGTTACCTTTAAGCTTGTCGGATCGGCCTTACACTGGTGGGAGTCAATAATGACACCCGAACAAAGGGATACAATGTCAATGGCCAATTTTTGGACTCTGTTTGATGGAAAGTATTTCCCTCCCACAGTTCAAATGGAGATGCAGAGGAAGCTTCAAGATTTAGTACAAGGGGAGAGATCGGTTGCCGAGTACGAAGATGAATTCACCCGGTTAGCAAGCTTTATACCGAATGAAGTGACTCCGGAAGCGAAGAGGATCTCCATATTTGTAGGAGGTTTTCACTGGCGTATAAAACAACATTTGCTTGGAAATATATCTTTGGTAACCTTTGGGGATGTGATGAATGCAGCTTTACTTCACTGTCAAGAGCATAGATTATTTGTGCAAAACAATAAGAAGGCTGCAGCAATGGGGCAAGTGATGAGACCGGGAGGAAATGGGAGCGGAGGGGGAACATCTTCTTCGTCCTAATCCTCGGGGAACAAGCAGAAAGAGAGGGATCCTCAGCAAGGGGATTTATCTAAGCGTCAACATTTTGGTGGGTTTAATGCTGGTGGCAATAATAATAATAATAACAGGCCGGGTCAGGGCGGACAACAGCATCAGGGAGGCCGAGGTGGAAATGGAGGTAGGGGCCAGCAAGGCCGGGGTGCGGGGCAATTTCGAAACAATCAAGGTAGGAATCAGGAGAATGCGTCTAATAAATGTTTTCAGTGTGGGGAGTTGGGCCATTATAAAAGGGCGTGTCCTCAGCTGGTTGGAGGGCATCTTCCTAGGGCCCCACAACAGTCGTATGTACAGTTTCCACCCCAGGCGCTTAATCCGATTGCTCCTCCTCAGCAGGGACAATTGCAGTATGGACGGGTTTACCATATTCAGGAGGCTATGCTTCCTCCATCTCCTCCGGCACCGCCAGCGATCGAGGGTAAGTTTTTCATTTATGGGCATATGGGTTGAGTACTATTTGATATGGGTGCTACACACTCCTTTATTTCTAGAAGTTTTGCCCAGACCATGGGTTTGATTAAATCTGCTGAAAGTACCATCACTAGCGTTGAATCCTCTATGGGCGATGGTTCATTGATTTTCTTTGTTTTTAAAAACGTAGGGATTAATCTTGGTAACTTGTGTTTTGAGGCCGAATTGCTCGTCCTTGATATAGTCGGGTATGATGTAATATTGGGTATGGATTGGCTAGTGAAATACCGCGCGATAGTAAATTGTTACGGGAAAAGCATAATTTTTGTAGCTCCGGGATAAGAAATGTTCCTAGTTGTTATGCCTTGTATGGAAGGGAGTACGAGTGCTTATTTATATTGTATTGCGGAAGATGCCTCTAGGGATGTTTTGGTTCCCCTAAATTCTCTTCCAATTGTTAGAGATTTTGAAGATATTTTTTGGGAGATACCGGGATTACCTCCAAGTTGAGAAATAGAGTTTGTGATTGATTTAATGCTGGGAACTCGACCGATTGCTAAAGCTCCTTATCGAATGGCTGCTGTGGAGATGAGGGAGTTGAGAGATCAAATTCAGGAGCTATTGGAGCAGGGGTTTATTAGGCGTAGTACATCGCCATTGGGTGCTCCGATATTGTTTGTGAAGAAGAGAGACGGTTCTCTCCGGTTATGCGTGGACTATAGGGAGTTCAATAAAGTCACCATCCAGAATAAATACCCTTTACCTCGCATCGATGATTTGTTTGACCAACTTAGGGGAGCATCATACTTCTCCAAAATCGATTTGCGGACGGGGTATCATCAATTGAGGATATGGGCGCAAGATGTATCCAAGACTGATTTTCTGACCCGTTACGGATCCTATGAATTCTTGGTTATTCCCTTTGGGCTAACCAATGCTCCTGCTGTGTTTATGGATCTTATGAACAGGGTGTTTCGAGATTTCCTTGACCAGTTTGTTATTGTATTCATCGATGACATCCTAGTCTATTCTCAAACAGAGTCTGATCATGCTACTCACTTACGGTTGGTCCTGCAGAGATTGAGGGATCACAAATTGTATGCAAAGTTTGAGAAATGTGGCTTTTGGTTGAAGGAAGTTCAATTTCTGGGTCATGTGGTGTCATCCCAGGGTGTATCTGTGGATCCTGGCAAGGTGATTATGGTGAGAGAGTGGGGTCAGCCCACGACACCTACTCAGATTCGTAGTTTTCTGGGCTTGGCGGGTTATTATCGTCGATTTATTAAGGGTTTTTCAAAGATCGCTAGCCCGTTGACGAATTTAACCCGAAAGGGAGTGAGATTCGTTTGGGACAGTTCATGTCAAGCTGCATTTGATGAGCTCAAAGAGAGATTAACTTCGGCTCTAGTCCTTGCGTTGCCAAAACTGGGATTGGAATATCTAGTCTTCACCGATGCATCTCTTCAAGGGTTAGGAGGTGTTCTTCAGCAAGAAAGACAAGATATTGCCTACGCTTCTCGTAAGTTGAAGCCTCACGAAAGGAACTATCCGGTGCATGATTTAGAGTTTTCCGCAGTTGTCTTTGCCTTGAAGATATGGAGACATTATCTCTTGGGGGAAAAGTTTAGCTTTTCACAAACCATAAATCGCTACAATATTTATTTTCTCAAAAGGACTTGAATATGCGCCAACGTCGTTGGTTGGAGTTTGTGAAAGACTACCAATTTGACATCCATTATCATCCTGGAAAGGCGAACGTAGTAGCGGATGCCTTGAGTAGGAGGACCGAGGGAGACTTAGCTAATATGTGGAAAGCTAAGTGGAGAGAGCTCAGTCAGGAGGATGAAGGGGTCAGAGCATTCATTTCCGTGATGACCGTTACTCCTACGATTATAGCGAGAATTGTGGAAGCCCAGGGAAGAGATAAAGATTGTCAAGACCATATACACCGACTGTTATCCGAGGGAGCATAGTCGTACTCGATTGGTTATGAGGGCGGACTACGCTTCCATGGAAGACTTATTGTTCCCGAAGATGGGGACTTGAGACGAACTGTGATGGCGGAATCTCACGGGTCAAAGTTTACGGTGCATCCAGGTGGGGACAAGATGTACCAAGATATGTGCCATCAGTATTGGTGGGCTGGTATGAAGAGGGATATCTCGGAGTTTGTATCCAAATGCACTACTTGTCAGTTGGTTAAGATTGACCACCAATGACCGACAGGTTTGTTGCAACCGCTGGAGATTCCCGTATGGAAATGGGAAAGCATTTCTATGGACTTCATTACGGGCTTACCTAGATCACAGAGAGGTCATGATTCGATCTGGGTGATTGTCGACCGTTTAACTAAGTCGTCACACTTCTTGCCTGTACGTACGGATTATGATATCGCTCGTTACGCCCTATTGTTCATCGAGGAGATCGTTAGACTTCATGGGGTACCTGTAAATATTGTTTCTGACCGAGATAAAATATTTTTGTCCCACTTTTGGCAAAGTTTTCAAGAGGCCATGGGGACCGAGTTGAAGTGAAGATCTTCCTATCATCCTCAAACAGATGGTCAAACTGAAAGGGTAAACCAGATGTTGGAGGATAGGCTTCGCATGTGCATACTTGATTTTAAGGGCGGTTGGGAACAATACCTTCCGTTGGTTGAGTTTGCTTATAACAACTCATACCAATTTACTATTGGAATGGCGCCTTATGAAGCTCTTTATGGTCGACCATGTAGATCGCCCGCTTGTTGGATGGAAGTGGGAGATAACAAATTCCTTGGACCTGAACCGATCCAAGACACTTCTTCAAAGATTGAACTTATTCGAAATCTCATTCGAATAGCCCAGGACCGTCAAAAGAGCTATGTCGATGTGGGTAGGAGGCACATGGAGTTAGAGGTTGGAGACCAAGTGTTGGTGCGAGTGTCCCCAATGAAGGTCATTAAACGTTTCGGGAAGAAAGGAAAGCTTGCACCGCGTTTTGTTGGACCTTTCCCAGTTATTGCAAAGGTTGGTCCCGTGGCATACCAACTTTCTTTACCGGATCCTTTACAACAAATCCACGATGTATTCCATGTCTCCTCTTTGAAGAAGTATAGAAGATGTGAGGGTGCCCTTTGGCAAATTCCTTTTGAGGATATCGACTTACAACCCGATGTTTCATATGAAGAACAATCGGTTGCTATTCTTGAGTATGGGGAGCGCAAGTTGAGGTCTCGTGTGGTGCCCTTGGTAAGAGTCCAATGGAGTCATCACAATGCGAACGAATCAATGTGGGAATGTGAGGACGAGATGCGGGAGAAATATCCACATCTTTTCTTATAAGGTACGCTTGAATTTTGGGGACAAAATTCCCTCATAAGGGGGGGAGTATGTAATAACCCTCGCTTATGAGAACGTATTTTATATTAATTAGTAGGTATGGTAATTAGATATAAGCGTTGGGTTATGATTTGAATGCTGATCTAATGAAGAAAAGTTAATATTCACTATAAGTTTGCATATATACCATAACTGTGGGTAAATATTGTTATGTTATGCTTATTAATATCATCTGAAGTTAAAATGATATTTGGCTTAATAAAGAGACCAGAATTTAAATTGAAATATAAAATGTCCAAATGATAATTTGGAGGCGGTAGTTGATTTCAGAACGTGCGAGATAGTCAAATAATGTGCCATATTGTATTTTGAGGTTTTGGGCACTTTTGACTGATTATGCCTTAAATATGCAGTTGTGTATTATTTTATCGCACTATTGGTTAATTTAGTGGGATTTTTGTCTTAAGCCACGACTTAGACTCACTAAGTCTTCTAATTTCCCTAATTTCACTTCTAAACCTAGAGAGAACTAGAGAGAGGAAGAGAAAGAGTAGAGAGAAAGAAAAAACATTGAAGATTTGAGAGGGTTCTTGCTCCTTCACCAAGAAAATCTGCAATTTCTGAATTGAGGCAAGTTTCTTACTTGCTATTTATGGTTTAAGATAAATGATTTGTCATGATAATGATGTGTTGATCAAAGTTTAACTAGTTTAGGGTTTTTTGTGTGTATTTGTTGGTTTTGAATCCTTGAGGAGTAGTTTGGATGAATGTTGATGGTAGTTAGCAGCATTTATGTGTTGTTGAAGACAATAAATGAGTTTGGTTTGAGGAAATTTGAGTTGGGGTAGATATTGGAGTCCGAGACTCCATAGCCATTCTTGGAAAAATCACAGGCCCGAATCGATTCGGCCCTATGGGCGAATCGATTCGCTTAGGTCCAGCCCAGGTCTAGTGAACCGAATCGATTCGGATTGGTCCGAATCGATTCGGCAGTTATGCAGAAACCCAAACTTTCCTACCGAATCGATTCGGTTTTCATCCGAATCGATTCGGAAACTATGCAGAATCTCAGTTCTTCTTACCGAATCGATTTGGCCAGGCCGAATCGATTCGGAAACCCTGCACTTTTAAAATTTTTATTTTTAATTTTACACCCTTTTTTGTAGGAGTAATTTTTAGGGACCTTCTTAAATGAAGTAAACATAGGATTTTAGAGTATTAGTTGAGTCGGGTCGACTTCCTAGACTCGAAGGGGTTCATCTGGGGTTCTTTTTAAAGGGGAATTTAAAGTGATGTTCAGGCATTACTTTTTTCGCATAGTTGTATAAATATCTAGGGGATCTTAAGGTCAAATTTGGAGACTTTAGGAGTTAACGTGAGCTAGGTTTGAATTGATGGTCTATTATAAAGCCAAAAAGGAGGCTTTGGAAAATAACTTGGGAGTCTGATTTCTTATCGAGGATGTTATGACGATACGAAATACGTATAGTTCCGGATAACCTTAATGCATTTGATAAAATGTGAAATGGATAAAGTAAATGATAATGTACTAAATCATGTAATGGAAATTAATAAAATGGATGATACACACCTCTCTAAATACCATCTTAAGGGAAGTCCGTGCGAGAGGTGAAGCCCCCTGGCTAATGAATGCAGGGTGGATATAGTCCTGGGCCATATGAGCGCTTGTTTTATATTTTTCTGCGATGGGTAGAAGATTTCGAGTGTGGTCTTGACTACCCCGCAGGGATATGGCCGCTTCCCGACGTTTGCGATAGGATCCCAGGTCGTCTTATGTTAGGCCCTGGAAGATGATGGTTATTTAGGGGCGCACACAATGGGGAAACCCGGACGGGCGGTCTTAGAATCGTTATATTTATATTTATAACTATTCTATTATCGAGTTGGACTCGATGGAACATTAATGCCATAAAGATCAAAGGATATTCCACAAAGATCATACTATTGAGATAAGTGCCATAAAGAGCACATGGTAATAAATGCATTCCTGATAAGGAATGGAAAGAAGATGGAATCAAAAATGATGAAAGATGAAAAAGGCTTATAAGTACTTTTAATTCTTGTATAGTTGGATTTCATTTTAATGATCATTTATCTGTCTTAGTTCTTTATATGATGTTACCATGCTAGAATATCATCCATGCTTACCTGTCCATTATTGTCATACCTATCATTTATCTAGTGATCATATAAAACCGGCCTCTGACCGGTTCTTCGTTTTCTTGTTATGTGTGTATATTCTTTATTTCGTCCAGGTGTTCCACCGCAAGGTCGCCCGTAATGACCTTCTTTTCTCGGAGTCTTTTGAGGAGCCATGACATTTTGCGGGTATCACGGGATATCTTGTGTAGACGCCTCTATTATTGTTTTCTAGCTAAGATCAGTATTTAATCGGGCGTGTGGCCCAAATGGTTGTAATTGCATAAATGATGTATTATGTAACACAAGAAACTTATTGTTTGTTGTTTGGGTTGTATCGACCGATGCTTTAATCGGTCCTTTCTTATCTATTGGATTTCATATATATGTTTGTGGGAGTTTCCACCCTCTTGTCCATTATGGGTTGTTGAAAGTGTTTTTTTTTAAATTATAAACTAAAATTTTTGATAACCCGTTTTCTGGAATATTGTGTGGTTATTCCTAATATTCTGTATGTTTACTATGATGCTGAGAATGATATCTATCCATGATTCCTGTTTCATTGGGGTATAGGGTTGGCCACCCTTTATTTCGGATAGCGGGTTGTCACAGCGCGCCCCTAATTGGCTGTCATCTTCCAGGGACTATCATACAAGAGAACCTGGGATCATACCGAAATTTCGGGAAGCGGCCATACCCCTGCGGGAGAGTCATGACCACACCCAAAATCACCTCACCAGCGCAGAATAAATATACAATAACCGTTCATATGGCCTAGGGATATATCCACCCTCCATTCATTAGCAAGGGGGCTTCACCACACGCGCGAACTTCCCTTATGATAGCGATTTAGAGAGGTGTGTAATCATAGATTAACATTTATGAAAATCATTTTTCTATTTTGAAATCATCCACATTTACATTCTCGAAAACCATTCATTTGTACTTTCATTTAGTTCCACATTTTAGAATATGTATTTCTTATTCTTAGTGCCATATTTTATTAATGACCTAAGACCTGAAGTGCCATAAACCTCAAACTAATCTCCAAGAGTTCAACGTAATATTCTAAATCACTAAAAT
This sequence comes from Sambucus nigra, assembly GCA_949130495.1. NCBI lineage: Eukaryota > Viridiplantae > Streptophyta > Magnoliopsida > Dipsacales > Adoxaceae > Sambucus > Sambucus nigra. The sequence goes on along the minus strand of OX422223.1, from coordinate 450,504,801 downwards.
GAGTCTTCCTCAATGATTGACTCCCAAAAGTCTCAACATTAACGTTTTATCCCCAATTTTTTTTTGGTTAACTTCCTAAATCATTCGGATATTAACCTACACAAACTAGACCTCGGGGTAAGCCAAATTATCCCATTTTTATCCTAGGACATTAGTCTACCCAAAACAACCCTCTAGGAACTCTCATTACTTACCAACGGAAGGGTCCTAAACCTTGAACCTAAAAGAAAAAGTGATACAAATCAAACTAGGAAAAATCTCACAAAAACAGGGCAACCGAATCGATTCGCCCCTGATTCGTATCGATTCGCCCAAAAGCGAATCGATTCGGTGAGTAAAACCAAGATTCTACCTCAGCCGAATCGATTCGTCCCCAACTCGAATCGATTCGGTTTTCCCAGACCTCTATCCTTCCCCTTATCCAAATCGATTCGCCCTAAGGCCGAATCGATTCAGCCCTGCAGAAAACCCAAGTTTGGGCTATGGGTTGTATGAACCCAAAAATCTCAAAACCCTCAAATTCTAGATTTCTTCAAACATCAACAACAATTATTTATGCTACAACATTTCCATACTACAACTAACTTATATTCTCTCCTCAAATCAAATTAAAACAAGGATTTAAGGGTTTAATCACCAGAAGTACCCAAAACCCATAAATGGTTTAAATCTCCCAAAAACTAACTATACATGCAAATTATCACATTAAATCAATATATAGCAAGTAAGAAACTTACCTCAAGGTTGTAGTCTCGGATTCTCTTCCGGTAGCAACGGATTTCAACCTCAAATCTCCATTTTTCTCTCTTTTCTCCCATTTCTCCCAACTCTCTCTTCTCTCTCTCTCTTTCTCAAGGCTTATACGTAAGATAAGGGAAATAAAAGGGTTTGGGAAACTTAACCCGGTCTTAAACATAAATTTCCCTCTTTTAAGTGTTAATAGACCATCAAAATGACTCGTAACCACATAATTGAGTCATAACCCGTCAAAAGTGCCCCAAACTCAAAAATACAACTTGGCACTTATTTCGATTATCTCGACTATTTTAAAAACAACAGCACCCCCTATTTTGGCATTCGGAATAAAGTGAGCTATTTTTATGTTCCAAATTCCATTTTATTTCATTAATTAGGCTCCAATTTACATATGAGTCATAACAGTCGCATAACATAAAACGACGCAATAAAACACAATATAATTCTATTTACCTTCTCATAACGGCAAATAGACAAAACATTGTAAATATTATCCCTTAATATCATGGGAAATAATATTTACTCCAACTTTCCCTATTTTATAAAATTACCTATCAGGCAAAATAATATAAAATAGTCGCTCAAAAGCCTGGGTTGTTACATACTACCCCCTAGAAGGGAATTTTGCCCTCGAAATTCAGGCATACCGTATAACCATATAAAGGGCATACTATACTAAACTATCATTCTATCATTCTTAGCAAACCCCTCGGCAATGTGGCATCCCCATTGGATTCGGACTAAGGTCATCACTATTCAATCTCAGTCTACATTCTTCGTGCTCTAACATAGCCCGAAATTGTTCCTTGCGAACTATCGGTCTCACCCTTCTACTATATAAGGACATACCTACGCATCTCGGCACAAATTGCCTTTATTCCCGAATCATGTTATACCCTTGCCAGGGAATAACTACACTAACACTTAATCGCTCTCCCAACACTACTTACTTCTATTCGCGCTGGCGTAGCCCTTAAAAGTATGCGGCTCAAGGAGCCCAGTCGTTAAAGAAATATTCTCGGGCCACTCCAAGCCCAAGAAATTTATTGTCCGCTGGTTCCATTCCAACGAGCAGACAAAGTACTTAGCCGACTACACTAGGCCACACACACGACACCATACTTATAGAAAATGATCTGAACTATTGTACGGAAATTCGACCCATAAAGCTACTACTCCCATCCTTCCTTTAAGTCAACACGCCTATTCGAGGTATGCCTTTTGTCATAAGGCTAACTTCAACCACTTACGGGTTTTTCTACTTGGCGCATCAGCTACCCCATTCACATTTCCTTAGCAAAAAGGGAATTATCCAATTGATAGTCCTTTAAGAACCCCACTTATTACTCGCAAAAAGACCAATTTCCTCCCCAGGAAGTAATTCCCCTATTATTTAAGGCAAATACTATCGCTATGAACTTTAAATCAAATGGGGGATAATACTTCTCACGAGGTTTAAGTCTGTGAGACGCGTAAATAATGGGTCCATACTCGAGTATTAATACTTCCCGTTCTTGGCAGAGACTTGTTCATTAAATCCACTCTCGATCTTAACAACACGAGTGCATGAGTAACAGTCAACTCGTCCTTTTAACTTCCCAAAAGATAGGTTATCGACGTAACATTCTATCTAAGAAAGGCCCCACCTCCTATGGCCTAGCATTCTCAATCACTCAAGACCCTATACTTCTTCGTTCTAAGGACCTAATCCAACTTAGAGTTAACCCACAAACCTATTGTCGTCAACTCCCTACCGCTTTCCTAAAACAAGGTTACACGCCCTAAGGGCCTTACGTCCTAATAATCCTAAGGTCGATCTACATCCTAATCAAGTCGTACAAATACTATACTAAGTATATCCCTAGTGTCCAGGACCTTTCTCAACTTTCGACATTCGCTCGATTTTATGCGTGGGACGTCTTGCCGAGGCGAAATCCAAACAAGGAACCCTCCCGTTATACTACTACCTTTCATTGTCGGTCGTCAAGATGTAACAGTCGAAGACACATGATCGGGACCGCTAAAACTCTAACTCGTAACCCTACGAATGCACTTCTACTTCTATGTCTTACCATTTTAAATTAACTGAAAATTTAACTAATCAGGCATTTACTTTTTGTAAGATGCCACAAATGCGTTATCCTAATATACATACATACATCTTTTTAAATGGCCTTCTCATTAAGGCATAACCATAAGTCTTAATCCGACTTTCCTATCTGAGTCTTCCGCACATCGATCAGAGGAAAAACTATTACAGTGCTCATATATTGCACATCAACTTAGCCCTTAATCACATAAATTATGCGATTCTCGGCTAAACCTTCCAACCCAACATCTTAGCAGCAGAAAAAGAAAAGAAAGAAAAGAAAGAAAATACAGCATCTCTCCAATCCCAACGCCGTTAAGGTTCATGCGTGGAGCGTCTCGCAAAAGCGAAATCCAAACAAGGAACCCCTCCAATGCATTACTACTTAACTTTATTGGTCGTGGAGATAAGGCAACATCACACACAAACAAAGCAAACAAATAATTAAACAAGACAAACAAAATAAACAAGACAAGTAATGAAAACTTCTCGCACCTCAAACTTCCTCTATAAAGTCTCAACCTGTATCCAGGAGAGGTATTATAGAACAACTAGCTCTTCTCTAGAACTAGAAGTAGGATAGCCTCGCAATTTATTCTCTTGCTATCACACCAACCAAACTAAGAATATTTCTACTCGTATAATACATATAATAGAAGTAGCAAATACAACACACATACTTCTAAAATATCATCACTAGCCATTAGCGAATGAAGAAAAATATAGAACTTCCCTATTATGGAAGCCATATAGATATACTCACTATAGAAGTATCGATACTACCACAAGCTCGATATACACACTCGGATCTAGGGTAAATACAACACTACTCCATCTGATCCTAAGGAATGCTCCACCCTCAACTACGGTGGAAATTCCCGCCAACAGACTTGCCAATCTTTGGCCACTACTAATGGTTATTAGACACATTATTCTAGTCTTATTCGAACCAAACTACTTCCATCTCTAGCTACCCTGTCGATTACTCGCATAGTTCCCTTACTTTTTTCAACAAAGAGAACATTCTACTAGCCTCCCCGGCCTTAGTTCAATGAGTCTTACCCGGTTGGAGGTCCACCAATGGGGTCTCGTGAACACTACTTCTCTAGAAGAATTAGCAACACTTACTTGTGAGCCTATCATTCCCACTGAAGGGCTCTCTCTATGGGCAAAACTTCCCATTCCACCAAAATGTGGCGTCTACCATTCCTTCCATTTCAACCTTACTCCTATGGGTGAAAGATTTTCCTCCAATGCTCACACCTAGTCACTTCTATACCCCTCTCTAGGCCAAAACTCTTGGGCCATGCGTTTCCACCGAATGAGGTTACACTTCCTCCATCCGACCGATCTTCAACATGGGGTCCTCATCAAGGACCTCTCAACTCCAACTTAATGTCGCTTGGAGTCCCAAGCTTAGTACCACTCTCTACTTGCAGCGGCACTTGGAGAACTATATCTACTGTATTTAGTAGTCACGGTAGCAACATAAGATAATGCTACAGAGGGAGCGACCTCTAAAGCGGCCCTCAACCCCGACTACAACTCATAGCTCTTAGTAATCCCGTCTCATGACGCCTTCACAACAGCCTTCCATGATGCCCTTCATCATACTACTTGCGAATCTCACACGAACGCGCAAAAGATTTTTAGGGTTCTCATATCATAGCAGGAGAACGAAATCTCTCAAGAGAAATCAACGATCTTAATCCTAAGGCTCTATATCAAATCAGAAGTAACGCTGAAAGCGTAATACGTCCGCACAGATTCCTAAGGACTCTAGAACCTAATGCTCTAATACCATCTGTGACAACCCGCCTACTAAAATAATAGGGGTCCAACCCAATACTCTAATAATCACAGGAATCATAGATGGTCCATCCTCAGCATCACTCTCGATTAAAATAATAGTACGAGATAACCACCAATCATTTTAGAAAATGGACTGTCTAATTTAAAATTTTGGAAATAAAAGAAAAACACTTAAACAATCCAATTTGTAAAAATGGTGGATACCAAAAATCAAAGAGGAAACAATTACAATATGATAAATAATAACCGAATAAGCTGTCGGTTAACAAACCAATATAATAGTTACACCTAGTATTACGATTCAATTATTACAATATAATAAATGAATACAAAGCGTGGCAACACGCCCGAATAAATTAACTAAACATAACTAGAGTTCAAATGAAAGGAAGCATCTCATACAAATAACCTACAACATCCAAAAAATGCTATAGCTCTATGACAACATGACAACTGGAATGGAAATGTCAATTTGGGTGTCCATGGGGTAGAGCACCTGAACGGATAAAGATTTGTATGAAAAACAAAGAAATATAGACGGGTCAGGGTCTGGTTTGATATGATTACCATGTGACTAAAATTCATGACCGTTAAGTGGGTAATTCTCTCGCAATTAACAATAATATTTCTCACCTCTCAAACTAACAGCATAACCTAGCGCAATATCAATGAAATGCTCTAGTTAACCAAGTACTAAGGGGTAACTTCTCCCCAGTCTCAACACTATTCCCTATTCGTGCGTGGGTTGTCTCGCGAAGCGAAATCCAAATAAGGAACCCCCCCGATACACTACTACTAGGTAAGGTTGATCGTCGAGATACATTAGACCCTCAGCACGAAATCAATACATATATATATATATATGTGGGAGGTCTCATCTACAACTACTCAAGGAAACACAAATAAATCCATTCACAGTCTAAGGACACAATTCCTATTTCTTTCTTTAGGAATATACATAAACGGTAATTCATTTTATCAAATGTTAACCAATTAAGCTCATTTCAAAACTTTCCGTACCAATTTTATTTCCTTTCTTCCATCCAGGAAAAATATACAATTTAAAGCAAGTTTTATTAACATAAAAATGCTTTATCCTTTTCATTTCATAACTTCCCATTTTCCTTCTTCCATCCGGAAAATGTATTAAACATCCCATTTTCCTTCTTCCATCCGGGAATTGTAAGTAAAACCATTTTATTATCATAAAATGCTTTAACATCAATAATGTCCCACATTATTAAGAATAGTTATATTCATATACATATAACGATTCTAAGACCGCCCCTCCGAGTTTCCCCACTGGGCGCGCCCCTAAATGGCTATTATCTTCCAGGGCCTATCATACAAGACAACCTGGGATCATACCGAAACGTCGGGAAGCGGCCATACCCCTGCGGGAGAGTCATGACCACACCCAGAATCACCTCACTAGTGCAGAATAAATATACAATAACCGGTCATATGCCCTAGGGATATATCCACCCTGCATTCATTTGACAGGGAGCTTCACCACACGCGCGAACTTCCCTTATGATAGCGATTTAGAGAGGTGTGCAATCATAAATTAACATTTATGAAAATCATTTTTCTATTTTGAAATCATCCACTTTTACATTCTCGAAAGCCATTCATCTGTACTTTCATTTAGTACCACATTTTAGAATATATCTTTCTTATTCTTAGTGTCATATTTTATTAATGACCTAAGACCCGAAGTGCTATAAAACTCAAACTAATCTCCAAGAGTTCAACGTAATATTCTAAATCATGAAAATGAGTCTCCCTCAATGATTGACTGCCAAAAGTCTCAACATTAACGTTTTATCCCCAATTTGTTTTTTTTAGGTTAACTTCCTAAATCATTCGGATATTAACCTAGACAAACTAGTCCTCGGGATAAGCCCAATTATCCCATTTTTATCTTAGGACATTAGTCTACCCAAAACAACCCTCTAGGAGCTCTCATTACTTCCTAAGGGAAGGGTCCTAAACCTTGGACCTAAAAGAAAAAGTGATAAAAATCAAACTAGGAAAAATCTCACAAAAACAGGGCAACCGAATTGATTTGCCCGATGGCCGAATCGATTCGCCCCTGATTGCGAATCGATTCACCCAAAAGAGAATCGATTCGGTGAGTAAAACCAAGATTCTGCCTCAGCCAAATCGATTCGGCCCCAACCCGAATCGATTCGGTTTTCCCAGTCCTGTATCCTTCCCCTTATCCGAATCGATTCGCCCTAAGGCCGAATCAATTCGGCCCAGCAGAAAACCCAAGTTTGGGCTACGGGTTATATGAACCCTAAAATCTCAAAACCATCAAATTCTAGATTTCTTCAAACATCAACAACAATTATTTTTTCTACATCATTTCCATACTACAACTAACTTATATTCTCTCCTCAAATCAAATTAAAACAAGGATTTAATGGTTTAATCACCAAAAGTACCCAAAACCCATAAATGGTTTAAATCTCCCAAAAACTAACTATACATGAAAATAATCACATTAAATCAATATCTAGAAAGTAAGAAACTTGCCTCGAGGTTGTAGTCTCGGATTATCTTCCGGTAGCAATGGATTTCAGCCTCAAATCTCCATTTTTCTCTCTTTTCTCCCATTTCTCCCAACTCTCTCTCTTTTCTCTCTCTCTCTCTCTCTCTCTCTCTCTCTCTCTCAAGGCCTATAACATAAGATAAGGGAAATAAAAGGGTTTTGTAGACTTAACTGGGTCTTAAACATAAATTTCCCTTTTTTAAGTTTTAATACACCCTTAAAATAACTCGTAACCACACAATTGAGTCATAACCCGCCAAAAGTGCCCAAAGCTCAAAAATAAAACTTTGCACTTATTTAGACTATCTCGACTATTCTAAAAATAACCGCACCCCCTATTTTGGCATTCAAAATAAAGTGAACTATTTTTATGTTCCAAATTCCATTTTATTTCATTAATTAGGCTCCAATTTACATATGAGTCATAACCGTCGCATAACATAAAACGACGCAATAAAACACAATATAATGCTATTTACCTTCTCATAACAGCAAATAGACAAAAAATAGTAAATATTATCCCTTAATATTATGGAAAATAATATTTACTCCAACTTCCCCTATTTAATAAAATTAGTCCATCAGGTAAAATAATATAAAATAGTCGCTCAAAAGCCTAGGTTGTTATACTAACATATTGAAATTACAGGTCAAAAATACTTTAATTCTTCTTGGTAATCCAATCCTTATCATATTAGGTTTCCAACACAAATGATGACACATTATTCTGAGTTTCCTAGAGCATGATATGCCCATTTCTTTACCACATAGCAAATCCGCCCTATAGGCTCATCTATTGTTCAGTCATCTTCCAAGAATTTTCATAATTTTTATACATCATAACTTTCTATGATATTTTACCCAATTTAATAAAACATATTTAATAATACAATGTTAAAATTTTATAATTTTCAGAGTTCATTTGCCATGTCAAGCAAAACATCAACCATATGGTATGCATATTTACTCTTTTGGGGTAGATTTCATACCCGAACTTCAAATCATCACCCAAGGTTCCTTTCTCAGTATTTTTACTTGATTTTTGTATACGATATACATATATGAGTCAATTTTAATATCAAATTGGAATAAATCAATTTAAGTAGTCATAAAAAAAGATATTGATGTTTGAATAAACAAGGTTACTAAACAAAGCAATTTAAGGGTTTACACATTCAACTTTGTTTGAATTTGCATATATCCATACATATGCTCCCAAGAATGAAAGGTCAATAAACAATTAAGTATTTATATCATATAAATCATAAATACAAGAAAAATAACAAGATTCAAGGGTGGAATTACCTTAGGGGCTTTTACGTAATTTTCTATGAATTTTTCTCCAATTTTCTCCTCACTTTTTCTTCCAAAGTTACTAATTCTCTTTCTTTAAGCTTCAAATATCTTATATCTGAATTTGGATGAATAAGGAGGTAATTATAAGGGTTTGAATTCATCCAAAGCCACCACCCTTCCCAACCAATGAAACAAAACATTTGTTTCCATAATAAGACAAAATACCACTTAACGGATGGACTGTTTTGCCCTTGTTTCATAGTTTTGGTATAACTTCTTACTCGAACCTCCGTTTAACACATTGTTTCTTGTTTTACAACCCTAACTCACGTCTCTAAAAATATCTAGCTTTCACCTCAAGTCAATTATTATATTATAAAGGTCAAAACTAGCCTTAAATATGAACATTCGTACTGAAAACTTCAAAATCTCACATTCGTAACTAATTCGTTTTTCATGCTTTATGAAGCTAGGATTAGACTAAATATAATGGATTAACATTATATATACTAATAAAATATTATCCATATCACATAAGCTAATCATGATTTAAACATAATTTATCATAATTATATTCGGGTTGTCACAATTCTCCCCCTGTTAGGAAATTTCGCCCCCGAAATTGACAAACCTTGGTTGTCTGAATCAAACAAATACGGATAACGCATCTTCATGCTATCCTCACTCTTACATGTAGTATCTTCTATGGAATGCCTTCTCCACATAACCTTCACAAGTGGGATGAATTTTGATCTCAATATTTGTTCTTTCCTATCGACGATTGCAAGTGGTTCTTCCACATAGCTCAAATCTTCTTTCAATGCAATAGGTTGTTCCACCAATACATGTGAAGGATCCGCTACATATTTTCTCAACATAAAAACATGGAAAACATCATGTAATCGTGCTAGCACCTGTGGTAACGCTAACTTGTAGGCCACCATCCCAACTTTCTCATGAATTTCATAAGGTCCAATATAGCATGGACTTAATTTACCTTTCTGTCCAAACCTCATAACTCCTTTCCATGGAGATATCCGAAGAAACACGTAATCCCCCTTCTAAAATTCTAGATCTTTCCATCGCTTCTCGGCATAACTTTTCTGTCTGCTTTGAGCCGCTCTCATTCTATCTTGAATAATCATCACTTTTTCAGTGGTGACTTGAATCAACTCTAAACCCTCCATCTTCCTTTCACCAACTTCACCCCAGCATACGGGTGTACGACACCGTCTACCATACAACACTTCATATGGTGCCATAGAAATAGTAGATTGAAAACTATAGTTATATGAAAATTCTATCAAAGGCAAATATTCATCCGAATTTCCTTAAAAATCAAGCACACAAGCTCTAAGCATATATTCCAAAATCTGTATTGTTCTTTTAGACTGACCATCTATCTGATGATGAAAAGCTGTACTAAACTTTAAGTTAGTACCCATAGCATACTGCAAACTATCCCAAAATCTGGATGAAAAATAAGGGTCCCTATCTGAAACAATAGATATCGGTGCTCCATGCAATCGAATAATTTCATTAACATACAATCTAGCATACCTATCAACTGTATACGTAGTCTTGACTGCTAGAAAATGAGCAGACTTGGTCAATCTGTCCACCACTACCCAAATCTAATCTGACCCCTTCTAAGATCGAGGAAGTCCAACCACAAAATCAATCGTTATGTGATCCCATTTCCATTCCGGTATTGGCAATGGCTATAGCAGACTAGTAGGTTTCTGATTCTCCACTTTCACTTGTTGGCATATAAGGCACCTAGCAACAAAATCCTCTATTTCCTTCTTCATATTATTCCACCAATAATGCTCCTTTAAATCCCTATACATTTTAGTTACCAGGATGCATAGTATAAATACAATTATGAGCCTCATCTAAAATTTCCTCTTTCAATCCACTCACATTAGGTAGACATAACCGTTGTTTATACAATAAAGTGATATCATTCACAATACAAAAATCATCAGACTTACCATCTTGAACATCTTGTCATTTCTTCTCAAGAAAAGGATCTTGACTTTGCAAATTACGAATACGGGTAGCTAACAAAGGCCTCACACTTACATGAGCAAAGAACCTATCCCCATCTGCTATCTTCAATTCTACTCCCATCAATCTCAATTCCATGATGTGGGAAACTCTAGTTCATCGAATACAAGATAACCTGCCTGAAGCCTTTCTACTCAGAGCATTTGCAACTAAATTTGCCTTTCCTGGGTGGTAGTGAATTGTACAATCATAGTCTTTAATTAACTCAATTTATCGCCTCTGCCTCAAATTCAACTCCTTCTGAGTAAATAAATACTTAAGGCTTTGATGGTCAGTAAAAATTTCACATACCTCACCTTATAGATAATGACGCCATAATTTCAAAGCAAACACAATATCAACAAGTTCAAAATCATGTGTAGGATAATTACGTTCATGTGTACGCAACTGCCTAGAAGCATAAGCAATAACCTTACCATGCTACATAAAAATACAACCCAACCCCTAATGTGAAGCATCAGTATAAATATCAAAACCATCTCCACCATGCGGGATAGTAAGAACAGGTGCAGTTACCAACCTCTTTTTCAATTCATCAAAACTATTTTCACAGTCATAATTCCATTCAAACTTAATATCTTTCCGGGTTAGTATAGTCATCAGCAAGGCAATCGAAGAAAATCTCTTAATAAACCTTCTATAATACCTAGCTAACCCCATAAAACTCCTCACCTCAGTCACATTATTGGGCCTCTCCCATTTTACAATAGTCTCTACCTTTTTAGGATCAACACATATACCATCTCCAGAAATAACATCGCCTAAAAATACGACTTTTGATAGCCAAAATTCACACTTGCTAAACTTAACATACAACTTCTCATCTTTCAATTGATTCAAAATACTTATGAGATGCTTTTCATGTTCAACCATATCACGCGAATAAATCAGAATATCATCAATAAAAACTATCACAAATGAATCAACAAAAGGATGAAGTACCCGGTTCATAAGATCCATAAATACAGCTTGAGCATTAGTCACCCCAAAAGGCATAACCAGAAATTCAAAATGACCATACCGAGTACAAAAAGCAGTTTTAGAAATATCACTCTCCTTGACCCTTAACTGATGATAACCCGATCGCAAGTCTATTTTTGAAAACACTTTAGCACCCTGTAACTGATCAAATAAATCATCTATACGAGGTAAAGGGTACTTGTTCTTAATTTTATCTTTATTCAGTTGCCTATAATCAATACACAAACGCATGGTACCATATTTCTTCTTCACAAATAAAACTGGTGCACCCCATGGAGATATTGGTAGAGGTCAGGGGAGATTTGGCAGAGATACCAGGGGTGGAGGATCTTTTGGTTCAGTCAGTAAGTCAGGGAGAGGTGAGGCCCCAATAGGAGGTGTAACATGTTTCTTTTTTAAACATGAAGGGCATTATAAATCTGAGTGTCCTACTCTTAAGGGATTGGAATTCTACCATTGTCATCAAGTGGGTCATATTAAGAAGAATTGTTCGCAGTTGGCAGAGACTCCATCAGCACATAGTGAAGTAGCAAGAAAAGTGTTATCTCCAGGCAATGCAGTGAAAAGTATGGGCATAGGACAAGCTAGTAGTTCCAGGCCAGGTGGGCGAGTTTTTATAATGAAAGAAGCTCAGATTAGTCTAGATGTGGTGACAGCTACACTTTCTGTTACTGATAGAAGTGCTTATATTTTGATTGATCCTGGTTCCACACATTCTTTTGTGTCCTATGCTTTTACTGTATACCTGAATAGACCATGTACTCATTTAGATGTGGGGTTGGGTATTTATATGCCTATGGGGGATATGGTTGTAGCTGAATATGCTTTTCATGATTGTGTTTTGACTGTGGGGGCTAGAGACACAATTATAGATCTACTTCCATTGGATATTTTTTATTTTGATATAATTCTAGGAATGGATTGGTTAGCTAAATATCATGCATCTATCGATTGTTTCTGTAAAGAAGTTGTTTTTAATATGCCTGGTGAGCCTGAATTTAAATTTGTGGGGGAAAGGAAAATTGTTCCCAGTTGCATCATTTCATCTATTCAGACGAGGAAATTATTGAGTAAGGGTTGTGAGGGTTTTATTTCATATGTTCTTGATACTAGGAAGGGGGCTTTACAATTATTCGATGTTCCTATTGTACGGTATTTTCTAGAAGTGTTTCCTAGTGAGTTGTCGGGGTTACCCCCAGAGAGAGAAGTTGAATTTAGTAATGAATTGGCACCGGGGACGACCCCTATTTCTATGGCACCATATAGAATGGCACCTACTGAGTTAAATGAACTTAATATTCAGTTGCAGGATTTACTTGATTCACTAATTGTCACACCCTAAACTCAATATCCATACTAATCATTTTTATTAGAATAATTGGATCATAGTCTTGAGCCCATTGGAAATTTTATTCATTTATCAATATTTTTCGGCATAATGAACATAATATTGTTCTTGTGCCATAAAGAAGTCAACATCAGAGTCATAATTAGAGATTATACAATACTATGATTAACTATGATCAACTCAATCCATGCTAACTTAATATATACAATGTGTGAGTATATTAAAATATTAAGTGTGACAATCATAAAATCCCCATATTTAAACCCCAACTCTTCTAACGGTGCAACTCTCAAAGTTACCGGTCATATAGTATCCTAGCTGGCAGCGTACAAACCTGAAATTGTTAAAATATAAACCATAACCATTAAGCTTAATGAGGTACTCTTTCCCTTCAATGGAATGAGAATTCTATATCGAATATGTGGATATAAAATCCGAATAATCCTACCCATTGGAAATAACAAATTCTGGATCATAAGATCCAAATAATTCTGCCCATTGATAATAATAAATCATGTATCATAAGTCCCAAATAATTCAGCCCAAATAATTTTGCCCATTGGTAATAACAAATCCTGGACCATAAGACCTAAACAATCCTGGATATTTTAATATCCAAACAAATCCTGAATATCGAAGTATTCAAACAAATCCTTCTCTTAGAGCTATATTGATATATCTTTATATATGAAACAATCATAAGAACACTCACCTTGGAAATTTCACAAGCTTTCCCTTTCCTTTATCTGGCGCTTGTCAAATCGGTTCTTCTTCTCTTCCTATCATTCTTATAATATTAGTATCATCATAAGAATATTAGCAATTCAAAGAATAACTTCAACATAACTCAATTCATAAGCATCATATGATTCAATTCAAATCATTCATCATAAATGAAGTCCCGTCTAGACTCAGGTAATGACATTTAACATATTCAAATTACAGCCCAAAACTACTTTAATTCTTGATGGTAATCCAATCCCTATCATATTAGGTTCCAACACAAAACACGACACATCATTCTGAGTTTCCAAGAGCAAGATATGCCCATTTCTTTACGACATAGCAAATCCGCCCTATTGGTTGATCTATTGTTCAGTCAACTTCCAAGAATTTTCATAATTTTTATACATCATAACTTTCTATGAAATTTCACCCAATTTAAGAAAACATATTTAATAATACAAGGTTAAAATTTCATAATTTTCAGAGTTCATTTGCTATGTCAAGCAAAGTATCAAACATATGGTATGCATATGTAATACCCCGTATTTTTGGCGATATTTATTTTTGGGATTAATTAATTAAATGAGAATTAATTGGAAATTAATCCGAATAAAATACTAGCGAGATGTGAGTTGGTATTTGACTATATTGAGTATATATGATGTTATATGAATATTGAATTAAGAAATTTGTCATGAGATTGATATACGGCAATTTGGACATTTTATTGGGACGCGTGAGACAGTCGGGTCAGGATATAATTATTTTATTTATAAAAGTGAATTTAAATTCTATTAACCGTATGGTCGTTTTGAGTGTGCCAACGCGTCCGGAAGGGTCGAGATAGTCAAAAATCACTAGCCGGGGGTTTAGGTTGGGTCCCGAGGTATTTTTAGGCCATACCGGCATCTTATAAGGGTAGTTTGGTAATATTGTATTTTTGGGAATTAATAATGACGAAAATTAGGAGTCTTTATCTGATTGGGAATAGACCCACTAAACCCACTAACCAACCCTTAATGACCCAGTTAGCTACGGGGGTTATTAGATTAGGTTTCCAAAACTTTCCCCAAAGAAAACCCTAGCCACCATAGCCACCTTTAGAGAAGAAAGCTTGTAGAGAGGGAATTCTGCAGAGAGAGAGAGATAACTTCAGCAAATCAACATCAAAATCAGAGATAAACTCAAGGCAAGTGATTTAATTTCATTTAATTTTAGAGAAAGCTTTTCCATGCGTAGGAATTTAATAAAGATTGAATTGTTCTTGAAGAGAAATTGCATGTAGAATGGTAGGTAGATGATTTTTCTGATGATATCAGATATTGGATGAAATTAAAACGGATTTAATTGGGAAAATTCATGATTATAAATTCTAGGGTTTATATTCTTGAAAATTTGGGGAAAAGTGTAGAGACTTGAAATTTAATGATGTTTAGGAGGAATTGATTTCTTAAAATATGTTAGTATGTGACCTAGGTACGTTTAGGTATGATTAGAGACCTTAAACAATCGTTGTCTTGATGTTTAGATGAGTTTTGAAGAGATACAAATGGTGAAAAATGAAACTAGGGAAATCTGGGCTCGAAACTGGTCATTCGTTAGAAGACCTCCCCAGGTCGTTCGAACGAGCTCGTTCGAACGAGCTTCTAACGAGTTGACCAGTCGCTTCTAACGAGGGGCAGTTTCGTTCGATAATCTCGTTCGAACAAGATCTCGTTAGATAGCCCAGTTCGTTCGAACGAAATCTCGTTCGAACAGCCTCGTTCGAACGAGACTTCGAACGAGTTGACAGTTTAGGCCTTTCTGTCCTGTTTTGATTTTGGGAGTCCCGTAAACTTTTTCGAGGTTAGAGATAACATTCCTTTGATGATGTATTGGTATACTTGGGACATTTGGGATATAATGAGGAGTAAACTATATAATTGTGGAACGAATCAAATGAACATTTGAGTCGAGACGTGAGTGCCTACTACGACGTGAGAATAAATTATGGCGCGTATAAATATGGACCGGGATTATATAAGTTGTATATATATTAAGTTGGTACGAGAATGCGATAAGTACTACAATTAAACTACGGGATTACTAAGATGTGTGCTTACTTAGTATTGGTATATGAACTGTGTGTATGACATACCTACCATACTTTCTATCACGGGAGGTTTGCGCTCGCTTAGGGCCCTCTAATCCTTGTGTTTCTCGGATTTAGACTGGTTACCTCGATGAACATAGGTCAGAGAAGGACTTATTGGGATGTTAATAAGTCTGCTGATCGTGGTAGCGCAGGTATGTGCGTGACCCATGTGATGTGACTGTGTTCGCCTCCATTATTTATGATGTTGTTATCTGTGAACTATTCCTGAGAGATTCGGAATATGTGATCCTTATGTACGTGATGTACCGGGATGGATAGCAGAGTATGTGTGCACCGCAGCTTAGTCTCGGGGTGCTTGTGTTGTATATTTATGTTGTGGAAAAATATACGCTTAATAAACTGGGAACTTTAATATGGCATTGTGTGTATAACTATGGAATAACAAAAAAGGATGATCTATAATGAGTTGTATTACTTTTACGTGAGAACCTGAATTTAAGTTAAGCCCCTATTTAATTGCGAGCGTTATAATATTAATGGGAACCGAGTAATAAGGGTAGAACCTATGACAATCTAGCTAGATATGATGTCACTTAGCTAGTGGTTTGTGTCATTTTAGATGAGTACTTACGTTAGGAGTGCACAGTTAGACGAGATGTGAGAATTTCATGTGAGTGCACGTCCTAACATGTACTTTGAATTTAATGTTTTAAATGTTTTTAAAGCACTTGCAGGTTTTTAAACTATCTCCACATTCGGGCTCTGACCCGTTTGCTTTCAAATCTATTTTCTTGTAAAACCATTTTAGGTGCCCAGCCAAAAGGACACCATGCATAGGATACTCATTCAGGTGACGATATGTAGATGTTTGTGGAAGCTACAGGGATTTGCTTTTAGACGCTTCTATCATTTGGGTTCCATATTCAGTATTCTTCAGTTGTAGGGCATGTTGCCCAAATTCTATTAGAGACTTTTCCGTTTCAGTTTTCAGACTTGGCATGTATTGATTTAGTATTCAGTATTCAGTTTAATTATTTCAGTTTGTGGATTTGTAGTGAGGAGGTTTCCTCCAGACTTTATTTACATTATGTGATGGTTATTCTATTTACTTCGGTATGGTGAATGGTGTTATTATTCTTCATTACACTTATTGCATGTTAATCAGACTTTAATAAAATTTGGCATCTTACTTTTTAAATACTAGGTGGTTAGTAATAATAAAAATGTTTTCGACAGTGATGCTATTAGCTGAGCCAACTTGGCATTTTGAATTAATTTAATAAAGGAGTAGCTACCCGGTATTTAATTAGTCGGGGTGTCACAAGTGGTATCAGAGCATCAGGTTCTAGTGTCCTTTAGGATCTGTATGGCTATTATGTTTTCGCTAAGTTTCTTTGATATAGAACCCTATATTTTAGGATTGTTGTACTCTTTTTGTGTATGCTTCGTTCTTCAGATATTTTAAGTTTATAAACAGCGAACTTATAAACTTTATTCTTATTTCAGATGCCTCCACGACGTGCACGACGAGTTCCCAGGGATGCAACGCCCGAACCACAACCCGCCCCAGTTCAGGGCATGATGAACGCCGCTGAGGTTGTAGCTATTGTAGCCCAAGCGGTAAATGTCGCAATTGCCGTAGTTCAGCAGGCACCACCTCAGGCGCCGATTGCCGCGCCAGTACAGGCAAATGCATTCCTGTCTGCTTGGGAACGTGTACGTGACGCTTTTCAAAAAGCGCATCCGCCAGAGTTTGCAGGTAGCTCAGATGTGGTAGTCTCGAGCCAGTGGAGGAAGGATATGCAGAGGCACTTGAGGATGTATGAGTGCACGAACGTTCAGAAGCAGGTGCTAGCTACTTTCAAGCTAGTTGGATCTGCACTGCAGTGGTGGGAGTCTATTACCACCGTGGAGGAGAGGGATACTCTCACTATTCAGGACTTTTGGGTGCGGTTTGACCGCAAGTACTTTTCGTCTGCTGTTCATACGGAAATGAAGAGGAAACTGATGAATTTGAAGCAAGAGGGTAAGACCGTGGCCGAGTATGAGGCCGAGTTCACAAATCTGTTGAAAATCATTCCGGATGAGATACCAACAGAAAAGAAGAAGATTGAGAAATTCACCGACGGGTTGACATGGAGGATCCGTCAGCATCTGTTAGGGAACCTTTCGTTGGCCACTTATTCTGATGTGGTTAACGCTGCTTTGTTACACTGCCAGGATCACCGCTTTCATATGGCTGAGGGCAAGAGATCGGGAGAGTCTAGCCATCAGGGCAGGACTGGAGGACATGGTGTCGGTGGGGCACAATCTGTTCAGGGGCAGAGACAAGGTGAGCAGGGTTCTCAGCAGGGGGATCAGAAGAGGTTCAGATCAGGGAATTTCAGGCATGGACAGGGAGGTTTCCGTCAGGGCCATCAGGGTCCAAACGGCCATCAGGGCCAACAGGGGCAGAATGGGCAGCAGTTTCAGCAGGGCCAGCAGGGCCAAGGGAGGAACGGTAACGGCCACCAAGGTCGGGGATAGCAGGGTCAGAGAGGAGGGAACTTCCCAGGAAAGTGTTTTGTTTGTGGCAAGACTGGCCATAAACGACAGGATTGTCCTGATAGGGGTAGGGCCCCACAGCAGCAGCAACAGGGTGCTCGCCAGGAGCCGTAGAGGACTATGTTTCCCTCCGCTCTCCCCGCACCGCCACAGATGGCAGCATTGCCACCCATTCCAGCAGTCCCAGTTCAGCAGGGACAGCTACAGTATGGACTTTTCTACAACGCCCACCAAGCAGCAGTTCCACAGGCACCGCCCCCGATTGAGGGTACGTTTCCTATCCATGGCACTATGGGTCGGGTATTATTTGATATGGGGGCTACAGATTGTTTTATAGCTACACATTTCGCGAGAGCCTTAGGATTGTTAGCTACGGCAGAGAGCACAACGTCGTGTGTAGACTCACCATTGGGGAGTGGGTCACTTATATTATTTATATGCCGGGGAGTGGGAGTAGAGATTGGTAGTCTGGTATTACCTGTAGATATGTTGGTATTAGATATGCATGTTCACGATGTGATTATCGGAATGGATTTGCTCGCTGATTATAGAGCCATGATTGATTGCTTCGGTGGGAGCATTATTTTTTCCATTCCGGAGAAAGAGATGTTTATAGTGGCGATGCCTCGCCCAGAGGGAGGCTCGACCGCTCATTTGTATTACCTAGAGGAGGATACCTCTAAGGAGGTTGTGATTCCATTAGATTCGATCCCAGTCATCAGGGAGTATTCGGATGTGTTTCAGGAGATACCAGGCCTACCCCCTAGTCGAGAGATAGACTTTGTTATAGACCTATTGCCAGATACGAGGCCGATAGCACGCGCACCGTACCGTATGGCTCCGGCAGAAATGAGAGAGCTACGAGATCAGATAGAGAAGCTGTTAGGTCAGGGCTTTATTCGCAGGAGTACCTCACCTTGGGGCGCTCCAGTTTTGTTTGTGAAGAAGCGGGACGGTTCACTGAGATTGTGTGTGGACTACCGAGAGTTGAACAAGGTCACGATACGGAATAAGTATCCGTTGCCTCGAATCGATGACCTATTTGACCAGTTGAGAGGAGCTTCTTTCTTCTCAAAGATTGATTTGAGATCGGGATACCATCAGTTGCGTATCAGGGAGGAGGATGTCTCGAAGACTGCGTTCTTGTCGAGATATAGTTCTTACGAGTTTCAGGTTATGCCTTTTGGTTTAACCAACGCTCCAGCTGTGTTTATGGACTTGATTAACAGAGTGTTCAGGGATTTCCTAGATCAGTTTGTCATTGTCTTCATCGATGATATTCGGGTTTACTCCCAGACAGAGGGGGAGCACGCCGAGCATTTGAGGCAGGTTTTGCAGATGCTGCGTCAGAACGAACTGTATGCAAAATATGAGAAATGCGGGTTTTGGATGAAGGAGGTCCAGTTTTTGGGACATATTATTTCCGATCGGGGAATATCTGTTGATCCGGGGAAAGTATCCGCGGTGAGGGAGTGGGGACAGCCCACGACACCGACTGAAATTCGTATTTTCTTGGGCCTAGCAGGATACTACAGGAGGTTCATTCGGGGATTTTCGAAGATAGCGGGTCCTTTGACACATCTGACTCGTAAGGGTGTGCCATTCATCTGGAGTGATGCCTGTCAGTTGGCATTTGATGAGTTAAAGGACAAATTGACCTCAGCACCTGTGTTAGCATTGCCGAGATTGGGAGTTGAGTATTTGGTTTACACCGATGCGTCTTTGCAAGGGCTTGGAGGTGTATTATAGCAGGAGAGACAGGCCATAGCTTATGCTTCCCGTAAGCTTAAGCCTCACGAGAGGAATTACCCCACGCATGATTTGGAGTTGGCGGCAGTGGTATTTTCCCTACGGATTTGGAGGCACTATCTTTTGGGGGAGAAGTTCCAACTGTTCACGAACCACAAGTCCCTACAATACCTGTTCACGCAGAAAGAGTTGAATATGCGGCAGCGTAGGTGGCTTGAGTTTGTGAAAGACTACCAGTTCGATATCCAGTATCACCCGGGTAAGGCTAACGTGGTAGCAGACGCGTTGAGCCGCAGGCCAGCAGATGAGGTGGCAGAGGTGTGGAAGGCAAAGTGGAAGGAGTTGGGACACCAGGATGCAGTGGCCCAATCTTTCATGTCTGTGATGACCGTTACACCGCAGATTGTCACGAAGGTAGTACGGGCATAGGCTAATGGCTCATTCTGTCAGGAGCAGATAGTTCGATTACTAGTAGAGGGAGCCGAGTCCTATCCCGTCAGCTCAGACGGGGGATTACGCTTCAATGGGAGATTGGTGGTTCCGGAAGGGGAGAAATTGCGTCACGAGGTGATGGCAGAGTCGCATGGCTCACGGTTCGTGGTACATCCCATAGGGGACAAAATGTACCAAGACATGAGACGACAGTATTGGTGGAGCGGTATGAAGAGAGATATTGCTGAGTTTGTTTCGAAATGCGCCACTTGCCAGCTAGTAAAAGTGGATCATCAGAGACCGACCGAACTTCTATAGCCGTTGGAGGTCCCGGTGTGGATGTGGGAGAGGATATCCATGGACTTTATCACGGGGTTGCCTACGTCGCAGAGGGGTCACAACTCCGTTTGGGTAGTTGTGGACAGGTTGTACAAAGTTGCTAACTTTTTACCCGTAAGGACTGACTACACTACGGGACAATATGCCAAGCTCTTCATTTCAGAGGTTGTGAGACTTCACGGTGTTCCCCTAAATATCATGCCTGACAGAGACAAGATATTTGTTTCGCAGTTTTGGGAGAGTTTCCAGGAGGCCATGGGCACTGAATTGCGGTTGAGTATGGCTTATCATACGCAGACCGATGGGCAGACAGAGCGCACAAATCAGATGTTGGAGGACATGCTATGCATGTGCATTATTGACTTTGGAGGTGGATGGGAGCAATACCTTCCACTGGTAGAGTTTGGTTATAATAACTCCTACCAGTTCACTATTGGCATGGCTCCCTTTGAGGCATTGTACGGTAGGCCTTGTCGTTCCCCAGCATGTTGGTTAGAGGTGGGGGACAACAAACTACTTGGGCCGGAAGTGATTCAGGATACTTCAGCAAGTATTGAGTTGATTCGGAGTCGCATTCGGGTAGCTCAAGACCGGGAGAAAAGCTATGCTGATGCGAAGAGGTTTTTCAGGGAGTTCCAAGTGGGGGACCAGGTTTTGGTCAGAGTATCTCCTATGAAGGGGATTATGCGTTTGGAGAAGAAGGGGAAGTTGGCACCAAGGTATGTGGGGCCGTTTCCTATTATTGAGCGGATCGGACCAGTTGCGTATAGACTCGGATTACCAGAGCATTTGCACCGGATTCACGATATGTTTCATATTTCCTCGCTAAGGAAATCTCTCAGAGACAATTTGGCTCATTCTCACATTGCTTTGGAGGACATCGATCTCCAGCCGGATAGCTCCTACGAGGAGGGGCCGATTGCTATTTTGGACCGAAGTGAGAGGAAGCTGCGGTCAAAGATAGTTCCGTTAGTGCGTGTTCAGTGGCGACATCACAATGTCGAGGAGTCCACATGGGAACGCGAGGATGAGATGCGCGAATGTTATCCAGAGTTATTTTTATAAGGTACTTTCTAGTTCCGAATTTCGGGACGAAATTCTGTTATTAGGGGGGAAGTATGTAATACCCCGTATTTTTGGCGATATTTATTTTTGGGGTTAATTAATTAAATGAGAATTAATTGAAAATTAATCCGGATAAAATACTAGCGAGATGTGAGTTGGTATTTGACTATATTGAGTATATATGATGTTATATGAATATTGAATTATGAAATTTTTCGTGAGATTGATATACGAAAATTTGGACATTTTACTGGGACGCGTGAGACAGTCGGGTCAGGATATAATTATTTTATTTATAAAAGTGAATTTAAATTCTATTAACCGTATGGTCGTTTTGAGTGCGCCAATGCGTCCGGAAGGGTCGAGATAGTCAAAAAACACTAGCCGGGGGTTTAGGTTGGGTCCCGGGGTATTTTTAGGCCATACCGGCATCTTATAAGGGTAGTTTGGTAATATTTTATTTTTGGGAATTAATAATGAAGAAAATTAGGAGTCTTTATCTGATTGGGAATAGACCCACTAAACCCACTAACCAATCCTTAATGACCCAGTAAGCTACGGGGGTTATTAGATTAGGTTTGGGGTTATTAGATTAGGTTTCCAAAACTTTCCCCAAAGAAAACCCTAGCCACCATAGCCACCTTTGGAGAAGAAAGCTTGTAGAGAGGGAATTCTGCAGAGAGAGAGAGATAACTTCAGCAAATCAACATCAAAATCAGAGATAAACTCAAGGCAAGTGATTTAATTTCGTTTAATTTCAGAGAAAGCTTTTCCATGCGTAGGAATTTAATAAAGATTGAATTGTTCTTGGAGTGTTATGAAAACCCATGTATTTTGGAACTTAGAACTTGAAATCTTGAAGAGAAATTGCATGTAGAATGGTAGGTAGATGATTTTTCTGATGATATCAGATATTGGATGAAATTAAAACGGATTTAATTGGGAAAATTCATGATTATAAATTCTAGGGTTTATATTCTTGAAAATTTGGGGAAAAGTGTAGAGACTTGAAATTTAATGATGTTTAGGAGGAATTGATTTCTTAAAATATGTTAGTATGTGACCTAGGTACGTTTAGGGATGATTAGAGACCTTAAACAATTGTTGGCTTGATGTTTAGATGAGTTTTGAAGAGATACAAATGGTGAAAAACGAAACTAGGGAAATCTTGGCTCGAAATTGGTCGTTCGTTAGAAGACCTCCCCAGGTCGTTCGAACGAGCTCGTTTGAACGAGCTTCTAACGAGTTGACCAGTCGCTTCTAACGAGGGGCAGTTTCGTTCGATAATCTCGTTTGAACGAGATCTCGTTAGATAGCCCAGTTCGTTCGAACGAAATCTCGTTCGAACAGCCTCGTTCGAACGAGACTTCGAACGAGTTGACAGTTTAGGCCTTTCTGTCCTGTTTTGATTTTGGGAGTCCCGTAAACTTGTTCGAGGTTAGAGATAACATTCCTTTGATGATGTATTGGTATACTTGGGACATTTGGGATATAATGAGGAGTAAACTATATAATTGTGGAACGAATCAAATGAACATTTGAGTCGAGACGTGAGTGCCTACTACGACGTGAGAATAAATTATGGCGCGTATAAATATGGACCGGGATTATATAAGTTGTATATATATTAAGTTGGTACGAGAATGCGATAAGTACTACAATTAAACTACGGGATTACTAAGATGTGTGCTTACTTAGTATTGGTATATGAACTGTGTGTATGACATACCTACCATACTTTCTATCACGGGAGGTTTGCGCTCGCTTAGGGCCCTCTAATCCTTGTGTTGCCCGGATTTAGACTGGTTACCTCGATGAACATAGGTCAGAGAAGGACTTATTGGGATGTTAATAAGTCTGCTGATCGTGGGAGCGCAGGTATGTGCATGACCCATGTGATGTGACTGTGTTCGCCTCCATTATTTGTGATGTTGTTATCTGTGAACTATTCCTGAGAGATTCGGAATATGTGATCCTTATGTACGTGATGTACCGAGATGGATAGCAGAGTATGTGTGCACCGCAGCTTAGTCTCGGGGTGCTTGTATTGTATATTTATGTTATGGAAAAATATACGCTTAATAAACTGGGAACTTTAATATGGCATTGTGTGTATAACTATGGAATAACAAAAAAGGATGATCTATAATGAGTTGTATTACTTTTACGTGAGAACCTGAATTTAAGTTAAGCCCCTATTTAATTGCGAGCGTTATAATATTAATGGGAACCGAGTAATAAGGGTAGAACCTATGACAATCTAGCTAGATATGATGTCACTTAGCTAGTGGTTTGTGTCATTTTAGATGAGTACTTACGTTAGGAGTGCACAGTTAGACGAGAGGTGAGAATTTCATGTGAGTGCACGTCCTAACATGTACTTTGCATTTAATGTTTTAAATGTTTTTAAAGCACTTGCAGGTTTTTAAACTATCTCCACATTCGGGCTCTGACCCGTTTGCTTTCAAATCTATTTTCTTGTAAAACCATTTTAGGTGCCCAGCCACATGGACACCATGCATAGGATACTCATTCAGGTGACGATATGTAGCTGTTTGTGGAAGCTACGGGGATTTTCTTTTAGACGCTTCTATCATTTGGGTTCCATATTCAGTATTCTTCAGTTGTAGGGCATGTTGCCCAAATTCTATTAGAGACTTTTCCGTTTCAGTTTTCAGACTTGGCATGTATTGATTTAGTATTCAGTATTCAGTTTAATTATTTCAGTTTGTGGATTTGTAGTGAGGAGTTTTCCTCCAGACTTTATTTACATTATGTGATGGTTATTCTATTTACTTCGGTATGGTGAATGGTGTTATTATTCGTCATTACACTTATTGCATGTTAATTAGACTTTAAATAAAATTTGGCAACTTACTTTTTAAATACCAGGTGGTTAGTAATAATAAAAATGTTTTCGACAGTGATGCTATTAGCTGAGCCAACTTGGCATTTTGAATTAATTTAATAAAGGAGTAGCTACCCGGTATTTAATTAGTCGGGGTATCACCGCATATTTACTCTTTTGGGGCAGATTTATTACCCGAAGTTCAAATCATCACCCAAGGTTCATTTCTTGGTATTTTTACTTCATTTTCGGATATGATATACATATATGAGTCTATTTTAATCTCTAATTGGAATGAATCAATTTAAGTAATCATACGAAAAGATTTATAAGTTTGAAGTCGGCATAAGGTCACCCCCTTGGTCCAATCAAAATATAACATGTGGCATCATATAAAACAAAATATCATTTAAGGCTAGATGACTACTTTACCCCCTGTTCGTAAAAAGACAATATCATCCCACTCGGATGTCCGTTCGATGAACCGTTTGTTGTGTTACAAACCTAACTTATATATCTAACAATATCTAGTTTATACCTCAAGTCAATTATTATATTGTAATGGTCAAAACTTGCCTCCAACATGAACATTCTTACCAAAAATATCAAAATTGGGTGTTTGTAACTAATTCAATATTTCATACTTTATGAAGGTACAATTAGCCTAAATGCAATGACTTAACAATATATATCCTAATAACATGTTATCCATATCACATAATCTAATCATAATTTAAATATACCTTGGTTGTCCGAATCAAACAAATACGGATAACGCATCTTCATACTATTTTAACTCTCCCATGTATCTTATTCCATGGAATGCATTCTCCACATAACCTTCACAAGTGGGATCACTTTTGATCTCAATATTTGTTCTTTCCTATCGACGATTGAAAGTGGTTCTTCCACATAGTTCAAATGTTCTTTCGACGCAATAGGTTGTTCCACCAATACATGTGAAGGATCCGCTGCATATTTTCTCAACATATAAACATGGAAAACATCATGTAATCGTGCTAGCTTATGTGGTAATGCTAACTTGTAGGCAACCATCCCGACTTTCTCAAGAATTTTGTAAGGTCTAATGTGGACTTAATTTACCTTTCTTTCCAAACCACATAACTCCTTTCCATGGAGATATATAAAGAAACACGTAATCCCCTTTCTAAAATTCTAAATCTTTCCATCGCTTATCGGCATAACTTTTCTGTCTTATTTGAGCCATTCTCATTCTGTCTTGAATAATCTTCACTTTTTCAGTGGTGACTTCAATCAACTCTAGGCCCTTTATCTTCCTTTCACCAACTTCACCCCAACATACAGGTGTACGACACCGTCTACCATAGACATATGATAGAGCAGTGAGTGATGAATGCACATGAGTCGTATGATAGAGCAGAAGGTGAGGCATCCTATGTACCTAATAGTCAGCAAGGACATAGACATATTGAAGTGGATGAACCGGAGGTGCAACAACAACCTATTGATGACGTGGGAAGAATATTACGTGTTGTGGCACAACTGGTGGAAGAAGAAAGAGGTGGAGTACATGGAGGTGATAGGGATAAATTGCATGAGAGGTTCATGAAGTTAAGTCCTCCAGCATTTACGGGGACTATGAATCTGTTAGTGGCATAGGGGTGGATTCAAAAAATGGAAACAATATTCAAGGTGATGGAAGTTCGAGATGAACAAAAGGTTTTGTTAGCAACCTTTAGATTGGAGGATGATGCAAAGTTATGGTGGGATGCTACAGAGAGGTTACTTACTACGATTGGGGGAGTAGTGCTAGCAAATCCTCCACCAATTACATTGGAGAGGTTTGTGAAGGTGTTCTTTGAAAAATATTTTCCAAGGCTTTATAGGAAATAGAAAGAGGAAGAATTTATCACGTTGAAACAGGGGAACCAAACAGTAGCAGAGTATGAAGATTTATTTATATCCTGATCTAGATTTTCACCTGACTTGGTGAGAACGGAAGAAAGTAAATGTGATTGGTTTCAAACCGGGCTGAGTGCAGATATAAAAAGCATGGTTGCTAATATGAAGATCACGGATTATGTGGACTTGGAGGATTGGGACATGGTTTCAAAAAAGTCAATAAAAGAAATGCAAGTTGAACACTCGAAGAAAGCTAGACATGATGGTATAAGATCATATGGGTGGAATACGGGAACCTCAACTCAGAGTGTAGCACGAGGAGTACCTAAGGGCCAATAATTTAAAAATAATATAAATTCACGTTGAAGATTTCAAGCTCGAGGTGGAAGGACTGGGATGAATCGGTCAGAAAATGCATCTGTGATGGGACCGAGGGTCGTGTTTTGTTTTAGATGTGGTGGTCAAGGGCACATGTCTCGAGAGTGTACAATAGCTGAGATGACACCTTTGTGTTTCCATTATCATCAACCGGGGCACTTATGATAGAATTGTGCAGCGATGGGAGCTACAACTTCAGTTGGGAGTGTGACAGTAGGAGATAGGATTTCTACATCGAAAGTACACAGGGGAGGTAGAGGAGGCATGTCAAAACCAAGGCCAAGGCAGAGTGTTTTCTCTGACGCAACAAGATGCACAAGCTATGCCTAACGTAGTGACAGGTACACTTCCTATTGGTGATAAAGATGCTTATGTGTTGATAGATCCTGGTTCTACATATTCTTTTGTGTCTTTTCTTTATATGTTGCATCTTAATAAACCGTTATCATCATTAGATTCTGGTTTAGCTATTGTTACTCTAGTGGGCGGGTTGGTTTTTATTGAGAGGGTATATAGGGAGTGTGTGGTGTGAGTGGGTGAAAAAGAATTACTAGTTGACTTATTACCTCTCGATATGCGCAACTTTGATGTAATACTGGGTATGGATTGGTTAGCCACATATCATGTATGTTTGGATTGCTTTAAAAACGAGGCAGTGTTTTAGTTCTCGGGTGAACATGAATTTCTTGTCATGCCATTTAGGTTAACAAATACACCGGCTGTATTCATGGATTTGATGAACCGTATACTTCACCCATACATTGATTCTTTTGTTATTATCTTCATTGATGATATTTTGATATATTCTCGTAGTAGGGATGAGCATGAACACCACGTGCATATTATTTTACAGACTTTGCGAGAGAAGCGGTTGTATGCTAAATTTTCTAAATGTGAATTTTGGCTAGATAGGATAGTATTTTTGGGGCATGTTATTTCTGTTGATTGTATTTGTGTTGATACCAAGAAGGTAGAAGAAGTAATGAATTGGGAAAGACCAACTAGTGTGACAGAGGTACGTAGCTTTCTGGGATTGGCGGGCTATTACAGGAGGTTTATACCGGGTTTTCTTCTATTGCATTACCATTGACTAAGCTTACCAGAAAGGAGAACAAGTTTGTGTGGAGTGGCGATTGTGATAAAAGATTTGAAAATTTAAAGGTTATGTTGACATCGGCTCCAGTATTGACTATCCCAATGGGTATAGAAGGTTTAGTTATTTATAGTGATGCCTCGTATCAAGGACTCGATTGTGTGTTAATACATCTTGGAAAGGTAATTTCTTTTGCTTCTCGGTAGTTAAAGATACATGAATGCAACTACCTTACACATGATCTTGAGTTGGCTGCAGTAGTTTTTGCATTAAAAATCTGGAGACACTACATATATGGTGTTAGTTGTGAAATTTTTACTGACCATCAAAGCTTAAAATACTTGTTTACACAAAAAGACTTGAACTTTAGGCAAAGAAGGTGGATGGAACTTATAAAAGATTATGATTGCACAATACATCACCATCCGGGTAAAGCTAATGCTATTGAGTAGAAAATATCTAGGCATAGTATCTTGTATTTATTGTATTCGAGTTGACCTACTGAGAGAGTTAGCTTTAATGGGGGTGGAATTAACTTTAAATGAGTCTTACGAAATAGTAACACATTTAAATGTTAGACCCACATTGATAGACTGGATAAAAACAAGCACAAGAAGGAGATACAGAATTGGAGAATGTTAGAGATAATATGAAAATGGGTAAAGCAAATTAATTTATTATTCGTGATGATGACATTGTTATGTACGATAACCGTTTGTGTGTACCTAATGTTCCTGATTTAAGATGAATAATTTTAGAGGAAGCGCATTGTTCTTTATATGCTATGCATCCAGGGAGCACAAAACTGTATAGAGATTTCAAACAATGTTATTGGTGGCCCGGAATGAAACACGACATTGCAAATTTTGTTGCTAGATGTCTAGTTTGCCAACAGGTGAAGGTGGAGCATCAAAAGCCAAGTGGTTTACTACAGCCCTTACCTATTCCTGAGTGGAAATAGGAGCATGTTACTACAGATTTTGTTATAGGTTTACCAAAATCATCACGAGGGTTTGATTCTATTTGGGTTGTTGTTGATAGGTTGACTAAGTCTGCACATTTTCTTCCGGTTAAAGCTACTTACTCCATGGATAGATATGCAAAAGTATATGTGGATGAGATTATCAGATTGCATGGTGCACCTGTTTCTATTAATTCTGATCGAGATCCTAAGTTTACTTCTCATTTTTGGCCTAGTTTACAACAAGCTTTGGGGATTAAATTGAAATTTAGTACAGCTTTTCATCCTCAAACTGATGGGCAGTCAGAAAGAACGATCCAAATAGAGTTTGCTTATAATAATAGCTATCATTCGAGTACTGATATGGCTCCTTATGAAGCTTTGTATAGGAGAAAATGCAGAAATCTAGTGTGTTGGACTGAAGTAGGAGAACAAAAACTTCTTGGGCTAAAAATTGTATAGCGGACTACTGAAAAGATCAATCCTATCCATAATCACTTAAAGGTGGCACAAAGTAGACATAAAAGTTATGCAGACAACCGAAGGAAAGAATTGAAATTTGGTCCTTTTTAATTAGGCCCACATGGCCAAAAACGGGATTGGATGTTTTTAACCTAATTGAGGGTTTTGGGAACGACAATAAACACACCTCTAAACCTAGGGTTTGAGAGGAGAATTGGGGGAAAGCTAATTAAGAGCCAATTTGGGGATTTTGGAGCCAAATTAAGGGACTACACCAAAGGATCAGACACTACGAATAATTACAGGTAAGTGGTTAACTGTTGTGATTTCTAAATTCATGATAATCAATTCATATCATAGTGATGTGTAAACCAAAATTCATTTTGGGGGTGTAACCAAAGTTTAAATTGGGTTTTTGAAAATTGATATACCTTAATGGGATTAAGGGGGAGATTGATCATGTTTATGATTCTAGAATGTAGAGTATTGAATCGTATGTTAAAACAAGTAAGAGTAGGTGGTTAATTAGTGTTAATATGAATGAAATTCGTATTGGAGATTTGAAACCCGGATAATACCCAAATCAAGAAAACGTTGGAATAAATGGATATTGATGATGAATTTAGGTCTGTGGGATGTTTAAGCCCTTTCCTTACATGGAGGATGTGTTATTTGTATTTCTGTAAGGGCTTAGGTTGAGAATTTAAGCTTTAAGTTGCGTCCATGGCTGACAGTGGTTGGAGAGGACGAATATTG
This sequence comes from Sambucus nigra, assembly GCA_949130495.1. NCBI lineage: Eukaryota > Viridiplantae > Streptophyta > Magnoliopsida > Dipsacales > Adoxaceae > Sambucus > Sambucus nigra. Next base: position 450,474,560 of record OX422223.1, on the reverse strand, counting down.
GAACGATCGATCGATCGATCGATGATGGCGAAATCTGGGTAGTTCGACGAGTTTGTTATATAAATGGAAATTTAGTAAAAGTTAAGTTTCATACATTAATAAGTGATAAATAATTATGAAACAAATATTCCTAGCAATTATGGGAGAAAGTAATTGGGACTATGATGAATTTATATGGGGCACTTAATGGATGAATTTGAGAGATTTCATTCAAAAATAGTGAGATACGGATCAAGTGAGCGAATCCGGGTATATTGGTCAAGCGACTCCAAGGAAGTGAATTATGTTTGGAGATAAACTAATTAATTTAGAGTCGGGATATAGACTCGGGAAATATTTAATTTCGGGCCAAGTGATCGAGTCCGGGTATGTTGGTAATTATAGGTAAATATAATTGGGGAATTTAAGGAGATAAACGTGTGACATTGTGGGCGAAAATGTGTGAATGAAATTATGAGATGTCAAAATGGACCGAGTGAGTGAGTTCGGGTATGTTGGTTATGTGACACCAACGTATTAAATTAATTATTGAGAGAGAGCAATTAATTTGGAGTCGGAATATAGACTCGGGAAATATTAAGGTATGGGTCAAGTGAGCGAATCCGGGGATAATGATTGGGTGACACCAAGTTATTAAATTAATAAGTGTGATAATTAATTTAATTAGAGTCGGATTGTAGACTCGGGGAGGTATTGAATTAATAAGTGTGATAATTAATTTAATTAGAGTCGGATTGTAGACTCGGGTAGGATTAAATTAATAGGTGATAATTAATTTAATTAGAGTCGGATTGTAGACTCGGGGAGTTATTAAATTAATGAATGCGTTAATTAATTAAATTAGAGTCGGATGGTAGACTCGAGTAGGTATTAAATTAATAGGTGTGATAATTAATTTAATCAGAGTCGGATTGTAGACTCGTGAAGGGTATTTATTAATTAATATGTAAATTAATTAGATGAGAGTCGGACCACAGACTCAGTTTAGTATGAATTAATTAATCTGTAAATTAATTATATTAGAGTCGGACCACAGACTCGGATTTGTGTTAATTAATTAATGTGATAAATAATTATATTAAAGTCGGACCACAGACTCAGATTTTTGTTAATTAATTAATGTGGTAATTAATTATATTACAGTCGGACTACAGACTCGGATTTGTGTTAATTAATTAGTGTGTTAATTAATTAAACTAGAGTCGAACGATAGACTCGGGGAGGTATTAATTTAATAAGTGTGTTAATTAATTTAATTAGTGTCGGACGATAGACTCGGGAAGGTCTTAAATTAATAGGTGTGTTAAATAATTTAATTAGAGTTGGGACATAGACTCGGGGAAAGTATTACATTAATTGAGGTGTGAATTAAATATAGTAGAGTCGGACCATAGACTCGGGATGATGATAAATTATTAAGTGAAGATTAATTATGTTGAGCCAGGCTATAGACTCAGGAAATTACAGGCAGTGTACGGGATTTTGAGTACACGATAAAGACAAGATTCATATTATATATATACGGTGTAGTGATAGTATATATATGTGTGTATATATTGTGTGTGATATTAAATATCCGTGACTAGATATTTATTCAGTTTATATACTATAGTACTATCAAGGGAGGTTGCACGATGTGGGTGGATCCCCTAGCTTGAGTTGTATGGCGAGTATATCCCCAGGTCATAGCGTTCGGTATATATGGGTGAGGGATGTATCTCACTTTCAGGGAAGGAATATGACCACCTCCACTACGTTTATATTTTGGGCCAGGTTGGTGAGCGATTACAACTTGGGGAAATTAGGTTTTGTGAGCACACCTAGTGAGATAACATTTTAGATGGAATCATCCGGCGAGGACATACTCAAATGGATGGATATACATATGTTATATGTGTGGATATTATGGTGAAGGTACGTGTATAATGGTAGTAAATATTATATACGGGTAATAATATTGTGTGTGATGTATTTACTTTATATAACTTGTGACACGGTAAAATGCTACTATTTAAGAGGAATTAATTAAGTTAACTGTAAGATAACTTATAATTCAAGAATCATTATACTCAGGTCAGAGTAGTATGGCAAGGGAAGGTTATACTAGGACCAGTTGGACGGGGTAGTACAACTAGGTGGGGTTACGATAACTGGTAGGTGTGCACGATAGTGGAGGGGGAGAATGTCCTCAAGGGAGTGCGACACTAACTTAAATATGAAGCGCATTCATGCATTTTAAATTACTGCAGTTAATTCACTTGCTAAATATTTTCAAAATGTTTTGGGTTCTAACCCTTGCTATAAAACTATTTTCAAAACCTTTTTGGTGTCCAGCCATAGGGACGCCAGGATTGATATTCTATTCCAGGGACACGGAGTTGTGGCACATGTGGATGCTAGCAAGAGTTTGGATTAGACGCATCATTCATTCATTCCTAGAGTAGGAATCTTTTATCAGTTTCAGTTTTATTTAGGGCATGTCGCCCAAGCTTTTAGTTCAGTTTTAGATTTGTTTTATTCCTGTGTTGGATATTTATTTTGGATTATTTCACTATGGTGGACGATGGTTTATTCGACAAATTGATTAATTAATTATTCAGTTGAGTTTTATTCGGTTGTGTGAATGGTTTATATTTATTTCCTCATGTACTGTTTTATGTAATTAAAAAGTTAAAATTGGCACAAACTTTTGGAATACAAGGTGGTTAGTAAGTTTTAAAAGGTTTTTGACAGTTATTCTAAGGATAATCCAACTGAGATTCCTATTTTAATTTGGTATAGGACTGATCATCCGGTATTTTATTAGGCGGGGTGTCACATTTACCTTAGGTGTTAATTGAGCTTATGATCGGGGATACCATGTTTAGAACATATGATTAGTTATGTTATTAAATGCATCATAAATTATGTTTTTAATGCATGATTATGTTTATAAAAGTAAATTAGGGTGTTGATACGAAATTGACAATGTTTGGTCGCCAAATGTGAAAGTTAAGAGATTTTCGGTAAATTGCAACTTTCCTGTTCGAGCCCAAATTAGGCGTATTAATTTTATGATTTTCGGAAAAAACGAAATATGAAAGTTGTAGACATTTAAGTTATCTATGCATAGACACAAAGAGGGAGTAAATTGGGGCCCGTGATAGTGAGTAATGGTAATTTTACCAAGGTGGGACAAATGTGTCATTAATGGAATTGTCTAATTCGACCTTTCATCCAACCAAACACGTGTTACCACTACCCCTATTACTATTGGACTACTATACAACGTATTTCTGATTATAAATGAGAGGTATGTCTTCTTCCTCATAAGAAATAACAAGTTTTGCCTAAAGAGAGAGAAAGAGAAGAAAGTTAAGGACAAAATCTTTGGAAATTTTCTATAAGGTAATTACATCTTTATTAAAGTTGTTCACATGGATGAGTTCTATACTTGGCATGTTTTTATTTTTGATTTGGATATATATTTTAATGATACCCATATTGCTGAATTGTGTTGGAACAAGGATGGGTTAACAACATAAGTTAGAAGTGGAGCTAGGATCGTAAATTCATACTTTATAGTCCTAAATTTACATCATCTTTTTGTAAAGCATTTTGATTTATAAAATTAATGATTACGATGTATATTTCTGCTAAAACATGTTTATTATATGTTTCCATGAATTGTACTCAAGGTCAAGGTTATGTATGCTTAAAAATGTTAAGTTATGCCTTAATGTTCTATTTTGACCTAGTTATGCTAAAAATGGCATAAATCATGGAATACTTATTGGAATTGAGTGATTCAAGTTGGGGAGTAAATCATACTCATACATGTATAACATATCGGAAAATTGTGTAAAAATACGAAGGAATGAAACCTTGGTGATAGTTTTAAATTTTGGTTTAAAATCTGCCCTAAAGGAGCAAAAATGCATACCAGGTGTTTGACGTTTTGCTCGATATTAGAAAATGAGCCCTAAAAATTATGAAACATTAATTATGTATTATTCAACATGTTTAATGATATTAGGTGGAATATCATGCAAAGTTATATTGTATAAAAATTATGAAAATTCTAGGAAGTTGAAGTTGTGTTGTTATTTTTCTTGAGAAACGATTTGGAAAAGGTTGTAATAAAATGGGTATAATTTGTCTAGCGAATTCATAAATTAAGTCCGTAAATTGTGTTAGAACCCTAATTAATTGGGTGTTATAGAAATGTGAAGTATCATATTTAATTTCTCTTTAGTTATTCCTGATTGACCAAATGATGTGATGTATTACTGGGTTTGATGTTAATCTGTGTATTCAAATACTAATGACATTGACTTGTTAGGTGGGGAAGCAGCTAATACTACCATACCAAGGAAGTAGTTTGGTATTAATCTTAGCACCAAATCCAAGTTGAGCGACCTGTCCTATGAAATATAGATACTTATATGTTCATATGGAAATGTGTAGTTAAACACATGTGTTAAAATTCTTATGGGAGTGATGTCGTATTTAGGAAACTTATGCATATGATTAAAAATGTTAAGCGATGTTATATAATGATATGGACTAGTGAGTCCTTTATCTAATGTCAAGGACTGGTGGGTCCTACGGGATGTAGCGGCCCTGTTAATCCAATTTAAAGGTTTGTTGTACTCGGGCCTAATTAGGGGATTTTGTGTTCCCCATTAACTGGGAGTTAATTAGACAGGTGGGTCCAGGCTTGCGAGAGTCACACAATTCCAATTGGGTTATAACATTAGAAAATAAAAATGGTTATTTGAATTGGTCATAGGTGTGTAGGGCCCTAAAACTTGATTATGATGGTTAATTACATGATTAAGTATAAGCTATTAGTTATTGGTTATAAATTGATTATGTGTGTTAAACATGTTAATTATCATGTTTAGGGGATGCATGCTCATGTGATATATATGGGGTTTATATTAGATGCTAATTGAGCTTAAAACATGTTTAGAGCATATGACAAGTTATGTGGTTAAATGAATAATAAAATTATTTTTTTAATTCATGATTATGTTTTTAAAAGTAAATTAGGGCGTTGATATGAAATTGGCAATGTTTGGTCGCCAAATGTGAAACTTTTGAGATTTTTGGTAAATTGCTACTTTCCTGTTCGAGCCCAAAGTAGATGTAATAGTTTTATGATTTTGGGAAAACACAAAATATAAAAGTTGTAGATGTTTAAGTTATATACTCATAGACACAAAGAGGGAGTAAATCGGGACCCGTGATAGTGAGTAATGGTGATTTTACCAAGGTGGGACAAATGTGTCATTAATGGAATTGTCTAATTCGACCTTTCATCCAACCAATCACGTGTTACCACTACCCATATTGCTATCGGACCACTATACAACGTATTTATGATTATAAATGAGAGATGTGTCTTCTTCCTCATAAGAAATAATAATTTTTGCTTAAAGAGAGAGAAAGAGAAGAAAGTTAAGAAAGAAATCTTCGAAAAATTTCTATAAATCGAGGAATCCTCGTAAGTTAATTACTTCTTTATTAAATTTGGTCACATGGATGGGTTCTATACTTGGCATGTTTTTATTTTTGATTTTCATATATATATTTTAAATATACCCATATTGCTGAATTGTGTTGGAACAAGGATGGGTTAAGAACATAAGTTAGAACTGGAGCTAGGATCATAAATGCATACTTTAAAGTCCTAGATTTACATCAATTTTTTTCGTAAAGCATTTTGATTTGGAAAATTAATGATTATGATGTATATATATGATAAAACATGTTTATTATATGTTTCCATGCATTATACCCAAGGTGGAGGTTATGTATGCTTAAAAATGTTAAGTTATGCCTTAATGTTCTATTTTGACCTAGTTATGCTAAAAATGACATAAATCATGGAATACTTATTAAAATAAATTAATTGCATTGGGAGATGTTAGAAAACATATATGAGTATAACATATCCTAAAATTGTGTAAAAATAGCAAGGAATTAACCTTTGGTGATAGTTTGAAGTTTTTGTTTAAAATCTACCCTAAAGGAGCAAGAAAGCATACCAGGTGTTTGACGTTTTGCTCGACATAGAAAATGAGCCCTAAAAATTATGAAACATTAATTTTGTATTATTCAATATGTTTACTGATATTGGGTGGAATATCATGGAAATTTATATTATATAAAAATTATGAGATTTCCAGGAAATTGAAGTTGTGTGGTTGTTTTTCTTGAGAAACGATTTGGAAGAGGTTGTAATAAAATGGGCATAACTTTGTCTAGAGAATTCATAATTTAATTCTATAAATTGTGTTAGAACCCTAACTACTTGGATGTTATATAAATGTGAAATATCATATTTAATTCCTCCTTAGTTATTTACGACTGACCAAATTATGTGAGGTATTACTGGGTTTGATGTTATTCAGTGTATTCAAATACTAATGACATTAACTTGTTAGGTGGGGAAGCAACTAATACTACCATACCAAGGAAGTAATTGGTATTAATATTAGCACCAAATCCAAGGTGAATGACCTTCCTTATGAAATATAAATGCTTATAATTTCATATGGAAATGTGTAGTTAAACACATGTGTTAAAATGCTTATGGGAGTGATGTCGTATTTATGAAACATATCCATATGATTAAAAATGTTAAGCCATGTTATATAATGATATGGAATAGTGAGTCCTTTATATAATGTTAAGGACTTGTGGGTTCTATGGGATGCAGCGTCCCCGTTACTCCAATTTAAAGGTTTGTTGTACTCGAGATTAATTGGGGGATTTGGTGTTCCCCATTAACTGGGAGTTAATTGGACTGGCGGGTCCATGCTTGAGAGAGTAATACAATTTTTATTGGGTTATAACATTAGAAAATAAAACTGGTTATTTGAAATGGTTATATGTGTGTAATATGGTCATTCACTAAGCTTGTGTTGCTTACACTCCTATAATGTTATGTTTCAGGTAAGCCTATCAATTGGAGTTCACTGCCAAGTCACGACCTTAAAACGAGGGAGTGAAGGATATCTAGTATGGTTAGAATATCAAGAATCTTGTTGTGTAAATATTAGACTAAAGATCTTTGTTATGTAAAGTGGTGTAGTACTTATAATTTACATATAAATTTAGTTGTGTTTTCATCTACACATACCTTTGGAAAAAAAAATCTCATGCTCTTTTTCCTTTGAGATTTAAATTACCAAGTTGTCGCGCCCCGACTTAATTAAATTAAAATCCTCCTTTTATTTAGAGATAAATTCCCTTAAACGATACTTTACTTAATTCCATCTGAAAATAGAACCATATTTTTTTCGTTTTCAAAAGCATGTTTGGATGAAAACATGACTACCTTAAAACGTAATTTATAAGTACTAAACAACTTTACAAACAAAAGTTCTTTCATTTAACATTTACCACAAAATCTTGTTGATATTCAACCCATATTAGATATCCGACACTCCTCCGTTTAAGGTTCTAACTTGGCAGTGAACTCCAAATGATAGGCATACCTGAAACATAACATTATAGGACTGTAAGAAACATAAGCTTAGTGAATGACCATATTCCACAAATACACCACATATATATAACCAATTTGAATAACAATTTTTATTTTCTAATGTCATAACCCAATAGGAATTGTGTATTCTATATAGAGCAAGGGAAATTGGACCAGTACCTGGAATTAATTCAATGGAAAACTCTACTTCCCTATCGGGTGGCAATCCTGGTTATTCCGCTTGAAAGACATCAAAAAATTCTCTAACCACTGGTATATCTTGAATTTTAACTGTCTTTTTACTAGTATCAACAACATAAGCTAAATTCCATGTATAACCTTTACTCAATAACTTTCTACTCTTAATTGTTGAGATAAGAAAATTAGGGACAACATTCCTTTCTCCTATATATTGGAACTCGAGTTCACCAAGAATATTAAAAACAACTTCCTTACAGAAACAATCCATAGATGCATGATATTTAGATAACCAATACATTCCCAGAATTATATCAAAATCAGAAATATCTAATGGAAGTAGATCTATAACTGTATCTCTAGACCCTATAGTCAAAACACAATCACAAAAAGCATATTCAGCTACAACCATATCCCCCATAGGCATATAAATACCCAAACCCACATCTAAACGAGTACATGGTCTATTCAGGTGTATAGCAAACGCATAGGACACAAAAGAATGTGTGAAACAAGAATCAATCAAAACATAAGAACTTCTATCAGTAACAGAAAGTATACATGTCACCACATCTGGAGTAATCTGAGCTTCTTTCATTATAAAAACTTGTCCACCTGGCCTGGAACTACTAGCTTGTCCTCTGCCCATACTTTTCACTGCACTGCCTGGAGATAATATTCTGCTTGCTACTTCACTATGTTCTGCTGGAGTCTCTGCCAACTGGGAAAAATTGTTCTTAATATGCGCCACTTGATGACAGTGGTAGCATTCCGATCCCTTAAGCTTAGGACACTCAGATTTATAATGCCCTTCCTCTTTATAAAAGAAACATGTAATACCTCCTATTGGGGCCTCATCTCTCCCTGACATTCTGACTTAACCAAAAGATCCAAGAATTTTCATAATTTTTATACATCATAACTTTCTATTATATTTCACCCAATTTAAGAAAACATATTGAATAACACAAGATTAAAATTTCATAATTTCTAGGGTTCATTTGCTATGTCAAGAAAAATATCAAACATATGGTATGCATATTTACTCTTTTGGGGAAGATTTCATACCTGAACTTCAAACCATCACCCAAGATTCATTTCTTTGTATTTTTACTTGATTTTTGGATATGATATACATATATGAGTCTATTTTAATCTCCAATTGGAATCAATCAATTTCAGTGAGTATACAAAAATATATGATAGGTCGAATACACAAGGTTTCTAAACAAGGCAATTTCAAGGGTTTACAAATTCAAGTTTGCTTAAACATGCATCTATCCATAAGTACACATCAAGACATGGAAGTTCAATAAACAAATGATTATTTATATCATTTAAATCAGCAATACAAAAAATTCAAACAAGATTTTTGGATGGAATTACTTTAGGGGCTTTTATGTAATTCTCTATGAATTTTTCTTCAATTTCTCCTCACACTTTCTTCCTAAACTTCAAAACTCTCCTTCCTTAAGTTAAATCTCTTCCATGGATGAAATATGCTGAAGTAAGAGCTTAATTAAAGGGTTATAAGTCGTCATAAGGTTACCCCCCCTTGGTCCAATCAAAATATAACAAGTCGCATCATATAAAACAAAATATCATTTAAGGTTAAATGACTACTTTACCCCTTGTTCGTAAAAAGATAATATCTTCCCACTCGGATGTCCATTCGATGAACCGTTTGTTATGTTACAAACCTAACTCATATATCTACAAATATATAGTCAATTATTATATTGTAATGGTCAAAACTTGCCTCCAACATGAACATTCTTACCAAAAACATCAAAATTTGGTGTTTGTAACTAATTCAATATTTCATACTTTATGATGGTAGAATTAGCCTAAATACAATGACTTAACATTATATATACTAATAACATATTATTAATATCACATAATCTAATCATAATTTAAACATAATTTATCATAATTATATTCGGGTTGTCACTATTCTCCCCCTATTAGGAAATTTCATCCCCGAAATTGATATACCTTGGTTGTCCGAATCAAACAAATACGGATAACGCATCTTTATGATATTCTCACTCTCCCATGTAGTATCTTCCATGGAATGCCTTCTCCACATAACCTTCACAAGTGGGATCACTTTTGATCTCAATATTTTTTCTTTCCTATCGACGATTGCAAGTGGTTCTTCCACATAGCTCAAATCTTCTTTCAATGCAATAGGTTGTTCCACCAATACATGTGAAGGATCCGCTACATATTTTCTCAACATAGAAACATGGAAAACATCATGTAATCGTGCTAGCACCTGTGGTAACGCTAACTTGTAGGCCACCATCCCGACTTTCTCATGAATTTCATAAGGGCCAATATAGCGTGGACTTAATTTACCTTTCTTTTCAAACCTCATAACTCCTTTCCATTGAGATATCCGAAGAAACACGTAATCCCCCTTCAAAAATTATAGATCTTTCCATCGCTTCTCGGCATAACTTTTCTGTCTGCTTTGAGCCGCTCTCATTCTATCTTGAATAATCTTCACTTTTTCAGTGGTGACTTCAATCAACTCTGGACCCTTTATCTTCCTTTCACCAACTTCACCCCAACATATAGGTGTACGACCCCGTCTACCATAAAACGCTTCATATGGTGCCATACCAATAATAGATTGAAAACTATTGTTATATGCAAATTCTATCAAAGGCAAATATTCATCCCAATTTCCTGTAAAATCAAGCACACAAGCTCTAATCATATCTTCCAAAATCTATATTGTTCTTTCAGACTACCCAACTGTCTGAGGATGAAAAGTTGTACTAAACTTTAAGTTAGTACCCATAGCATACTACAAGCTATCCCAAAAACTAGATGTAAAAGTAGGGTCCCTATCTGAAACAATATATACGGGTGCTCCATGCAATCGAATAATCTCATTAACATATAATGTAGCATACCTATCAGCTGTATATATAGTCTTGACTGCTAGAAAATGAGCGGACTTGGTCAATCTGTCCACCACTACCCAAATCGAATTTGACCTCTTCTGAATTCGAGGAAGCCCAACCACAAAATCCATCGTTACATGAACCCATTTCCATTCCACGAGAGTGCGACTCCACTATAATTATGAAATATTGCATTTATATTTATTATGCACTATTATTCCACTTGCTACAATTGCTTTTACACCTCGGGCCCTTATATTTCTCTCTTACCGCCAATATATATATATATATATATATATATATAGTATAATACTATAGGTGTCCCACCGCAAGGATACCGATGATGCCTTTCCATCGAGTATTCTCGGAGTCGTGGCAGATGTGGACTGTTGCAGGTTTCGTATGGTAGCTGTTTCCTACTCCTTTATACATCTAGATAGGATTCATTTTGTGTATCGATTTATACCCAAGGGTTACGTAGCATTTTAATCTTTCTTCCATATGGATGTTTTATTGTCTGTGACCTGACAACATATTCGGGTATTTTTCATTTGTGTACTTAATAAATTTTAATTTAATTACTCCTCTGTAATTGTGGTGTGTGTATCCATTTTCAGTTTCAGTAAAGATTATGTTTTTATATGATATTGCTTTGCATGTTTTTAAATTTTTGGCATCCGCTTTTTATAGTATTGGGTTGTTAGACATATGTATTTTAGTATCGTCGGTAGATGCTGAGAATGATCCACCTGAAATTTCTAATTAAATTTAGTATAGGGATGGCCATCCATTATTATTTTAATCGGGGTGTCACAGGTGGTATCAGAGCATTAGGTTCTAGTGTCATTTGTATCTGTGCAGATTTTCTGCGTTCTTCCATAAGTGTTCTTAATATAGAGCCCTACTATTAGGATTATTGTGTTCGCTACGTCTATTTTATTCTGCGATGTGTACTCACTTGAATGACATTCTAACAAAGTTTATCTCGTCTTAGACATCGCCAATAATAAGTCATCCAGGAAGGGGAAAGTAGAGGGGTTGATAATAAGGAACTCACGTTATAGGGTTGCAGCAACTGTGCGTTGATAACCCTATAGAGATTGTGACTGCAACCGAAGCTACCAGTATGGTGGCATAAGCGGTGGATGCTACCATTGGTGTGATGGGACATCATCCTGTAGTTAAGATAGCTCAAGACCACCCATGACCATCTGCGTGGGAAAGAGTATGAGAAGCCTTCAGGAAAGGACATCCTCCATACTCTTCGGAGGAAGACGATACAATAGTTGAAAGTTACTGGAAGAAGGTTATAGAAAGGCACCATCACATGGATGAGAGCAGTGAGTAACATAAACCAATACTCACTGACTATAGACTAATGGGTGTAATTCTCAAATGGTGGGAGTCAGCCATCACATATGAGCAAAAAGATGCAATGCCCATAACAGATTTTTGGGTATGCTTTGACTGGAAGTATTTTCCTTCCGCGGTTAAGATGGAAATAAGGAGGAGACTATTGGATGTGACTTAAGGTGATCGAACGGTGGTTGAGTACGAGGAATAATCTACTCAAATGGTGAATTTTGTGCCCAACGAGATACCGGTGTTGCTGACTTTTACTAATGAGAGGTGAGTGGCGTTGTCACATTATTAGGAGTATCATCTTCATTTTAAGGGAGTAAGAAATTTGGGGACTCAGGTTCATCAAGTAGGACAGAAGAAGTTGATACCAGCGGAGCAAGATCAACGTCATGACAGGGTATTAGGGAGGATTGTCAGGGCTCGCAATAGCGCTTTGTCCTTCAGGATGGTTAGGAAGGATTTTTGGGAAGACATTTCTTTTATGGAGAAATAGGCCTTAGGAAGAAGGGCTTGTCCTCAAAGAAGTAGTAGACTTTGAACAGGTACCTAGGGATGAAGTGAAGAAATTGGAATATGGAGGTATACTTTAGAGTACATTCCTTTGGGTTTAGGTCATGCTTTATGGGGTATTGGTTGCGTTGCATGTAAGGTTTATTGAGTGGTTAGCAACTATAACCATCGTGTGTATAGAATTTCCTTGGAGGATGGAGTGAGAAAATGTAGAATTTGTATGGTATCTTTCGGGAAATTAGATTGTTATGTGATAGGCTAGAACATAGTTATGCTTTTGATGTTTGGAAATACAAACTATTAAGGTTTGTTGACAAGTGGCTATAAGGTTATCGTTTTATAGTTAGGCTAGGTGCAGGTAATTGTAGTGTTCCAATTATGGAAGGACTTACCTTACGGCAATGCTTTGATGTGATGTAAAGGATCTGTATTACTGATGAGAGTTTAGCAGATTCATTATTGAGCGGGGAATTTAGCTCATGGTTGTGATAGCTTTGAGAACCCGGTGTTGGTGAGAGTATTATATTTTTTGGGGCCTTATGTCTTGAACATAAGTTGTTTAATTGATGTGTCGAAAGACATGATTTTTTTTATATTATATTGTTATATAGGCCTTCTGGCAATATCTATGATTCAAAAATCTTTTATTAAACCTTAATCCTGGTTTAATTGATCTCAATTCCCGTCATAACTACACATTAGTGTATTGGGAGGGTTCCTTGTGTTGATTTCGCTTACGATACCTACCCCTAATGAAAGTAGCAAATGTTATGAATTGAGAAGAGTTAACCCATTGGAAATTTCAATTTTCTTTTATATATTTAGTACGTTATAGTAGGTTATATTGTTGAGAGTTATATCACGATTTGGGGATAGTGGAGCGGGGTTATGTTTTTAATAGTTAATCTCGGGTACAGGGTGAATGGGCACCCTGGTTAGCAAATTTGATTTTTTTTGTTAAGAGGATTCGCTGTGAGAAGTGGGAGAGATAGGTATATTGATCTTGAGGGTAGAAGTAGGAACTAGTTGGGGTTCAATGTCTTAAGCTTATCTAAATTTCGAGTATGAAATTTTTGTAAGGGGGAAGTCTGTAATACACCGTGATTTTGGGACTGAGAATTTAAATTTTTGGGAAAAATAAATTTATTTAAATCAAAGAATTTTAAAATTTGGCAATTGAGGTCAAAATTTGAGGATGTTATGATGTACTTTGGATGACGATTCCGAGTGTGCGGTTGATTACGGATGTGTCGAGATAGTCAAAATGACTGTCCATGGGTTTTATTTCGTCTCAGTAATAATTTAAGTTAGTTTGACTCAAATTGGAGTAGACGAGTCATTTAAAGAGTGCATTATCATTTAAAGTGGGTGTTTTGGGAGATTAGGATTATAAAGCCTTTGGTAGATTAAAATCTCATTCTTGAGATTAAGAGAGAGGGAGAGAAAGCCCTAGAGAGAGAAAGAGAAGAGGAGAGGAAGAAGATAGAGGAGAAAGCTTGGAGATTTCCGACCAATACACGATCTCGAGTACGATTCAAACTCTACGACTTCAAGGCAAGTGTTTAATCTTGCTAAATAATTCATTTGTGTATTTTATTTAAAAATTTGTGGACAAAAGAATTGGATTTTGGGTTATATGTCAAAACCTAGATTTTGTATAATAAATCTTGCATTTGATGTTTATATATGGATTGATGGTGTAGGGATAGTTGGGATCATAGTTGAGTTGATTTATAAGATTAGAATCATGATTTGATGAAACTTTAAGGGTTAGAAGTGATGATTTAGGAGTTTATAATTCGTAGGTTTTGTAAAAAAAAAAAAGAAACCTTCAAAGTTCTGTAGACCAGAATCAATTCGCCCCCTTAATCGAATCGATTCGGCTTAGGCAAAAGTGTCAAGTCTATATGACCAAATCGATTCATACCCAAAGTGAATCGATTTGGCCTAAGATAGACTCAAAGGTCCTTTGGATCGAATCGATTCGCATTAGGGGCTTGGAACCGAATCGATTTGGGACAGGCCGAATCGATTTGGGATCGGATTCGATTCGGATCGAATCGATTCACGCTTGGAACCGAATCGATTTGGGACAGGCCGAATCAATTCGGAAACAGGGCTATTTCACGGAGTTTTTCTAGAATAAATTCTACCCCTTTTTGAGTAGGTTTATCAATTAGGGACCTTCCTATAGGATGCAAGCGATATATTTTGGAGACTTATTGGGGGTTTCTTACATGATATGATGGTGGGGACGTATCGAACCATATTGAAAACATATACAGATACGTATTGGAGTTTGTTGCATCGATGTAGTGGGGGAATGTCATTAAGAATGGGAGTCTTGTTGGGAGATTAGAAGTAAGTTGAAATATGATACAGGGTTGAGGATTCTTCGAGGGATTCATGAAGGTATGACGTGAATTATTAGGCGGACTTTTGCATAGAATCCTCCTAGTGACGGGATTCTATTTAGTTATGATTGGGGACCAATGAGAGAGAGAGAGGTAGCGTATACTTAGAAATGTTTAAATTAAGGAATAGATACTAAATGGAGGAATGCTAAGGGTTCATAAAAGAAACTGAACCGTAGGCTGAATTGAGAATAAGTGGATTATATTATCAACTAGAATAGGATTGTGTTATAATTATAGTCGGGGAAGTTACTGCCTATCTATGTGTGATTAACGATGGGTATTCCAATATATGATGGGATCATAAAACGAATTTAGGATTGAGCTTGAGGCTTATCGACTATTAGTTATGGGGTTACCTGTAATCGGGAAAACTATCATGTATCGGTGTGTGTCCGGATATAGGTGTATTATGTGTGAGGATTATTATTTATATTTGGGTAGGTGACAATATCCCTAATGTTGTGTAGATGTGGAGACTATTCATATCATAGGGTAAATGGATGATTATGTTTCAAGTGAGGGATAATATATATAATGATTTAGGTTAGTATGCAGGTAACGACGACTATTATAATGAGGACTATATACACTTATCGCTGATTTTATTAATTTCATACATAAGGACGGGAGATAATATTTATAGGTATATATATGTAGACTTATATGTCTATATGTGTGTATATATGATGCTAATGTATATACCGTGTGCGATGGTTTGTATATATGATGTGATTATATGAATGTATATATAGTGTGAATGATATATATACTTATTGTTTGGGAATACCCAGCACGTGCTATCATGGGAGGTTACGCGATGTGGGTGAGGCCCCTAGCTTGAGGAGCAGGGTGCGTATAGTCCCCAGGTCATAGTCATCCAATATTTATTGTGTGATTTCATTCTGGGGTGATTAGTCTTGGGTATGATTCGTTCTCACTTTCGGTTTAGAACTATGATCGCTTCCCATACGTCGTGTTTTATTTTATTACCATGGCGGTGTGATAATAATCCGATATATGGTAACTCGGGACAAAGATAGTAATTCCTGGAAGACGATAGCATTGTGCAGTAGATTTGTAATTTATAACTGTATATTGGTATGAGTATTTCATGTTACGCATCTTGTGTGGTATCTGTGCATGGTTATGGGATTGAATGATTGTGCTATATATCTAGATAATGTTACGTAGACTATAAGGATTATAGGTGATATCTTACTCAAATTCTTGGAGTTATTTGTTCCTAGTGACTAGTTGGAGTTATAGATTATGGGTTGCGGGCACAATGGATCTCAACGATCAACATTGTCAAGGAGTAGTGTATCGAGGGAGTTCCTTGTTTGGATTTCGCTTTGCGAGAGGCGCCACGCACAAACGTAGTGCAATGTTGGAAGTGGAGAGAAATTTTGTCCTCAGTACTCGGATGTATGTTAATTGGAGAATAAATTCATTATGTGATAAATAAAGTTAATATGTGACTTGCGGAGTCTAATAACTTGTTTAAGCTAATACATAGAACTGATAATTCTAGTAAGGTTTTGTGGTGACAGTTATTATGTAACACAAATAAATATGAAAGAGGCAACACTCAAGAAAATATAAATAAAATGCCAATCACACAACAACGGGTATACGTGGTTCAGCAAAGATGTGCCTACGTCCACGGTGGTTCAGTCAGTGTTATTTCTCTATATTCTGAAGAATAAGTACAGAGAATACAACTTGTCCTTTTCCCCAGACTTAGGGTTTAATTTATACATGTATATGTTGGAGTAGTGGGGGTGATGGGTTCCTCCTTATTAGCCATCTCCCCTACATGGGATCGCGCTCCCTTACAACTTCTCTTCATGGGATTGTGGGGTAATCGGATGAGTACAAGAGGTGATGGGCCTGGGCTTTGGGCCGCTAAGGAGAGGCTACTCGTCCAGGCCTTATGATGCTAAATTCAGGGTACCCACAATTGCCCCTAAATTTATTGGGCCATTTTTATAGGTCCAATGAATTTAAATAATCAGCTATGATGGTCGATTTTTTTGAAAACTGTGAAGTTGCTTTGGCGGCACTCGCTTCGCTATCTGTGCGTTATGATTAGACTTGAAGGCTTGTTGGAATAAGACACATTTTCTCTTCGTCGCTTCAGCTTTTCCAGCAATCTTCTATCTTCTGAGAACTCTTAAGCTTTGTACCTTCTGTTTTCGGTCTCCACTCTCATCACTTCTTCGCCATTTGACCTGATCTTCTGTCTTGTAAGTCTCTCGTGCCCTTTTCTCGAGTTTATAGTTTTTCTTGTATTTTTCCAATGGCGAAGATTGGAAATAGGTCAGTAACTGAGTTTAGTAAATTCTACAGTATTCCTGAGTGGCTAGAGATTGAGTGTTGTGCCTCGCTGCCTAGGAACGTTAGGGATATAGAGGATGCACATGGGATTCACGTCCTGTTGTTCTCCCAGGGGGGTCTTACCTTTCCCCCTAATGATCTATTTCTTCACTTCTTTAGCTATTTTGGTATTGTGCCTGCACAATGTTCGCCCAACGTATGGAAAATAGTGAACGGCGTGTATAGGATACATCAATTGTACGACACAAGGTTAGGTCTTGCCGAGGTCTTCTTTTGTTATTCCTTTTCTCAAACGAGTTCAGGTGTCCTGTACCATAAGGCTAGGAACCCTGATAGGGTATTAGTAGTAAATTTACCTGATTCCCATAAGGACTACTGGCAAGAAGGTTTTCTTGTTAGGAATTGGCAATTCTCCCCCCAATTTGAAGGGTCGAGGTCTGAGAGGTTCACTGTTCCCTTTTATGGGGAAGAATATATAGGTAGATGTTGTATTATTGTTTCAACCTTTGCTGACTCGTGATTTTTCTGACCTCTCTTTGTTTTTTCTTTCACAGCGAAGGCAAAGAATTTGGAGCCTGCTCTCAACGAGGTTCGTATCGCGGAACTAGTGAAAGCTTGGAGCATTAGAGAGCCTCTGGGTGACGGAAAGCATCCTAGGTCTGCTGCGTTTCTACTTGAATACAAGAACACGGGCTCCAGCTTTATAGCCCGTCCTGTGGATAGTGTCCCAGACTTTGATTCTTCCGAAGAGATTTTGGCTGAGCCCATCCAGTTGGACGAAAAGGAGAGCAGCTCAGAGAGTGAACCTGCAGGTGTTGTGAGCAATTTGGGTGTAGGAAGTGCTGACAGTAGCAGCTCTTATGAAGGAGATTCTGAGGCTCAAGACTCGTCGAGCACTACCAGCAGTTCTTCTGAAGAGATGCCTCCCAGGAAGAATTTGATCAGAGATGACGATGATGATGATGTACTCCTTGCACATAGGTCCAAGAAGATGAAGACTTCCTCTGGGGCCATAGCTACTAGTTCCCGGCCTTCTTCTCAGGAGCAAGAGAAGAAGAGGAGAGAGGAGGAGCAGATGAGAGAGAGAGAGAGGAAAAAGGAGGAGGAAAGGAAGAAGGTGGAGGATAAAAAGAAAGTGGAGTAGAGGAAGAGGAGGGAAAGGGAAAAAGAGGAGGAAGGTGGAATCAAGGACCAAGACTGGTCAGGCCCTGGTTCCAGTGTCTGCCTTGCCCGAGGGGGCTTCGGTGTCCACCTCTCCTCAGCTTGCCCCTGCGCTGCTCGAGAGAGAAGTCCTCCCTGCAGATCGTGAGAGGGCGTTGGGGTCTGATCAACTGGCTTTGCAAGCTAGCCAGAGGCTTGCCTTGGTAAGGTTCCTCTTCTAATTCCCAATTTCCTTTAATCCGTTTTGATGGTTTCTTCTTTCTGATCCTTCCCTCGTTTTTTGCAGTTTGTGACTGACTTTGCTGTGCTCTATCGCTCTCGCGATGAGCTGTTGAGAAGGAACAGTGAGCTGGAGCAGCAGAAGTCTACTCTGGTAGCCAGGGGTTCTGAGCTGGAGGTCGATCTGAAGGCTGCTGATGCAGCTCGAGCCTCATCTGCCTCTGCCCTTGCTAATTCTGCTCGCGAGAGAGATGACGCTATCAGGGAGCTTGGCGATCTGAGGAAGGCGTACGACCTAGTGTGCTCGAGCAAGCTAGACCTTGCAGAGAAGAAGAGGGCTCTGGCCGAGCAGCTGGAGGTGGAGAAAGCCCAGGCGGCCACTCTCAAGGAAGATTCATACAACTGTGGCTGGGCTGCAGCGTATGAAGACGCCGAGGTTCAGATAGGCTATATCAGCCGTCTGAACTTCAAGAAAGGGTGGAACAAGGCCCTCGTGGCTACTAGGGTGGACGTTGCATCCCCACTCTTTGACGAGCATGATCCAGGGCCAAAGCCAGTCGTGGATGAGGACCCAGCCCCAACTGCTGAAGGCACCAATCCTGTTTCTCAGGCGACTCCTGCTAATGTTCCCTTGGTCGAGGGGGCAGTGGACACCCCTGCAGAGGGTAATGTCCCTGCTGATGCTGATAAGGACAAGGGTCCATCCACCGAGGTTGCTAATTGATAGGGCTTTTTTGTAACTTTTTTTCTTTTTTGATCTGATGTAACCTCGCTCATTATCAATGAAAAGACTTCATTTTCGTTTATGCTGATCTCTTTCTTTTATCTTTCTTTTACTTGTAGTTGGTTAATGTGGATGACTTTGCTATGCAATATCGCTCTCGCGACGAGCTGTTGAGAAGAAACAGCGAGCTGGAGCAGCAGAAGTCTACTCTGGTAGCCAGGGAATCTGAGCTGGAGGCCGATCTGAAGGCTCCTGATGCAGCTCGAGCCTCATCTGCCTCTGCCCTTGCTAATTCTGCTCGCGAGAGAGATGACGCTGTCAGGGAGCTTGGCGAGCTGAGGAAGGCATATGACCTGGTGTGCTCGAGCAAGCTAGACCTTACAGAGAAGAACGGGGCTCTGGCCGAGCAGCTGGAGGCGGAGAAAGCCCAGGCGGCCACTCTCAAGGAAGATTCGTACAACTGTGGCTGGGCTGCAGCGTATGAGGACACTGAGGTTCAGATAGGCTATATCAGCCGTCTGAACTTCAAGAAAGGGTGGAACAAGGCCCTCATGGCTGCTGGGGTGGACGTTGCATCCCCACTCTTTGACGAGCATGATCCAGGGCCAAAGACAGTCGTGGATGAGGACCCAGCCCCAACTGCTGAAGGCACCAATCCTGTTTCTCAGGCGACTCCTGCTGATGCTCCCTTGGTCGAGGGGGCAGTGGACACCCCTGCAGAGGGTAATGTCCCTGCTGATGCTGATAAGGACAAGGGTCCATCCACCGAGGTTGCTAATTGATAGGGCTTTTTTGTAACTTTTTTTCTTTTTTGATCTGATGTAACCTCGCTCATTATCAATGAAAAGACTTCATTTTCGTTTATGCTGATCTCTTTCTTTTCTCTTTCTTTTACTTGTAGTTGGTTGATGTGGATGACTATATTCCTGTTACCTGACAACTAGGTAGGACTCTTGGTCCTAATGCAAGCCCTGCAGTTCGCCAGGCCTTTGCTAGGCTTTGCAGGTTTGCTAAGTTAAGGAACCAGAAATATAAGGATCAGTCCGAGCTGGTGGCCAAGTTGAAGGACAGGCTCCAGGAAATGGAAGAGATCGGTGCTTCAGTGCAAGAAGAAGTTAGCGAGCTGAGAGCAAAGTTACTGGAGGCCACCGAGATCAACCAAGTCGTAGGGGTTTCTTCAGCGGGAGAATGAAGACCTGAGGTGGGAGGTCTCGAAGCTTAAGGAGCATTCGCCGAGCACCGCTTCGGCAGTCCTACAAGGCTCTTCTTCGTCGCGAGCTACTCGGCCTCCCCTCCCGCGTGCTGGTAGGAGTACAAGGGGTAGGAGTAGGGAAGTCGAGGAACAGCGTGAGAGGGAAATGGAGGAGCTGCGCGACGATGTTTGGATAGCTTATGTGACTGCTGCTGGGCTCCAGAGGGACGTCACCTGACTGCGGCATCTATTCAAGAAGGGCCCTCGCCAAGTGTGGACTGATGGCTATGATCAGGGCTGGCTGGATGCTCCCACGAGATTATCAGAGTTCGATGAGCTTTCCTTCATCAGGGGGTGGTTGAGTGCTCTCGAAGAGCTGCAGGTCCCGAGGAACTCGATATTGTGGTATCGGCACGAGATGTCCCCCTCTACTCTGATGCCCAATCCATTCAGGCGAGATGATCGATGGATCCCCATCGATGCTATTCCCCGATGACTATTGGAGTTGGACGCAAATGAGGTCGTGGAGGAGTTCGATCATGCTCCTGATGATGGGAGGAGAGCTAAAGTTGCTGACTACCTTGCTCGGAGGCTTCCACCTTCTTGATATTTTGTTTTTTAATAATTATAAATGCTTTGGGCGAGCTTCGCCGACTAAACATTTACTATTATTGTTTGTAAATATAAAAGATTAATGGAAAGTTTGAGTTTTGGGCGATTTTGCCGACTAAACGTGTTCATCCAATCTTTTTATATTTTTGCAGCTTCACAATCCTTTTTATCTTGTCATGTGAGTGTCCGCCCAGTCCAGTATTAAGAATACCATTGTGCCCTTCCTTTACCTTTTAGGTCGTGTCGTCACACTCCCTTAGGCCTAATTAGGGCAATTGGCGAGGACACACCTGTTATTGGATGTCTCTATTCGGTCAGGATTTTGTTTAACCAAAGTAGGTTTGATGCCTAAGAATACTCTGTAGGGCTTCATATATTGCCATGGGCAATGCTAAGAGGTCTGTCGTGCTTCATGACGATGACCTGAGGAGGGGTATTCCCCTGCTATGCCAGCCATTATACCTGTGATTTGAAAAGGATGTGCAATAAGATATAATTGTTACTTTTTAGAGAGTGATCAACTGAGAGATTTTCATTGGTGAATTGAGAAATAAACTGTCTTTTCCCATAATGAGTACAATAAAAGATCTAACAATAGAACCCCTAAAAATAGAATTTCTTGAGATTAGTTGCATTCCATGCTCGTGGTATCTCTCTGCCCTCCATCATTTTCAAATGATAGGCACCTTGCAGATCGTTTCTAATTATCTCATAAGGTCCTTCCCAGTTCGGGCCCAGTTTACCGTTTGATGGCTTCACTGTGTCGCCCAGGACCTTTCTTAGAACATAGTCCCCAACTTCGAATTTCCTCCGATTGACCCTTTTGCTGTAGTGCTTTGCGAGCTATTGCTGATAGCTCGCTAGTTTTACATGTCAAGTTCCCTGTGATCGTCGGCCAAATCGAGTTCAGCGAGTAAAGCCTGATCGTTCTGACCCTTCTCGACAAGGTCGGATCTCATTGTAGGCAATCCTGCTTCTAGTGGGATGACTGCCTCCATACCATATGCTAGTGAGAATGGTGTTTAAGCTAGATAAATGTTATGGGATTGAATGATCCATTATGCCCGCAACCCATAATTTATAACTCCAACTAGTCACTAGGAACAAATAACTCCAAGAATTTGAGTAAGATATCACATATAATCCTTATAGTCTACGTAACATTATCTAGATATATAGCACAATCATTCAATCCCATAACATTATCTAGATAAATAAAGTTAATATGTGACTTGCGGAGTCTAATAACTTGTTTAAGCTAATACATAGAACTGATAATTCTAGTAAGGTTTTGTGGTGACAGTTATTATGTAACACAAATAAATATGAAAGAGGTAACACTTAAGAAAAGATAAATAAAATGCCAATCACACAACAACGGGTATACGTGGTTTAGCAAAGATGTGCCTACGTCCACGGTGGTTCAGTCAGTGTTATTTCTCTATATTCTGAAGAATAAGTACAGAGAATACAACTTGTCCTTTGCCCCGGACTTAGGGTTTAATTTATACATGTATATGTTGGAGTAGTGGGGGTGATGGGTTCCTCCTTATTAGCCATCTCCACTACATGGGATCGCGCTCCCTTACAACTTCTCTTCATGGGATCGTGAGGTAATCGGATGAGTACAAGAGGTGATGGGCCTGGGCTTTGGGCCGCTAAGGAGAGGCTACTCGTCCAGGCCTTATGATGCTAAATTCAGGGTACCCACAGGTTTATATGTGTATATGTAGGTACATTAATAGATAAGTTAGAGTTATATCATAGGTGGTTAGAATGAAAAGATTTTGGGTTGTGTTAGGATGGTGGGTTACGCGGGTATAGGCTATGCGTATTTTTAGGTAAATTATCCCTAGAAGGTGTCGGGTAGCATAGTTGAGGCTTAGGAGTATACGTTTAGGTGCGCATTGTAGATGAGATGTGAGTTTGGGGTTCCACGAGAGTGCGACTCCACTATAATTATGAAATATTGCATTTATATTTATTATGCACTATTATTACACTTGCTGCAAATGCTTTTACACCTCGGGCCCTGACCCGTTTATATTTGTCTCTTTTCACCTATATATATATATATATATATATATATTGTATAATACTAAAAGTGTCCCTTCACAAGGATACCGATGATGCCTTTCCACCCAGTATTCTCAGAGTCGTGGAAGATGCGGACTGTTACGGGTTTCGTGTTGTAGCTGTTTCCTACTCCTTTGTACATCTAGATAGGATTCATTTTGTGTATCGGGTTATACCCAAGGGTTATGTAGCATTGTTATATTTCTTCCCTATGGATGTTGTACAGTCTGTGACCCGACAACATATTTGGGTATTTTTCATTTGTGTACTTATTAAATTTTAATTTAATTACTCCTCTTTAATTGTGGTGGGTGTGTATCCATTTGCAAGTTCAGTAAAGATTATTTTTTATATAATATTGCTTTGCCTGTTTTTTAATTTTTGGCATCCGCTTTTTATAGTATTGGGTAGTTAGCCATATGTATTTTAGTATCGTCAATAGATGCTGAGAATGATCCACTTGAGATTTCTGATTAAATTTAGTATAGGGTTGTCCATCAGTTATTATTTTAATCGGGGTGTCACAATATATATATATATATATATATATATATATATATATATATATATATGTGTGTGTGTGTGTGTGTGTGTGTATTTGTGTGTGTGTGATTTATAAATATCAGTGTGAATGATACTAATAGGAATACTTACCCCTTTAGTACTATCAACAGACGATGTGAGATGTGGGTGAATCTCATGGCTGGTGAATGCATGGAGGGAATAATCACCAGGTCATATCGCCTGATGTTTTGTTTTGTGATTTATTTTCCGAGGTGAGACATTTTGGGTATGATGTTGTTTCACTTTCGAGGAAAATATGACCGCCTCCACTATGTTTGCGATATTTTTACCCAATCTCATGAGTTAGTCCGACTTGAGGTAGTCGGATTAGAGTGAGCAGACCTCAGATATGATAGCATTTTAGACAAAGCATCAGGTGAGTTGTTACATGGAAATGGATAGTTATTATACGCGACATGTGGGAATGTTTTAGGACACTAGTACATATATAATGGGTAGATAATTATATACGGGTTTAATACATAAAGTGTGGATATATTTTAAATAGAACAAGTGTGAACGTTATATGATTAATTGATACTTGATATATAACTAGTGTGAGTGTTATACAAGTAATCAAAGTTATAATGATTAAATAAGTTAATGAGCACATAACTTATTATGATAACCCACTTAATAAAATATCGGGCGATCACTCTTATATCAAATTAAAATAGGAGTCTCGTATGGATCATCCTTAGCATCACTGTCAAAAATCCATTTAATTACTAATAACCTATTAGGTTGGCGTCAAAATTTTACTTAACTACTCTTTTTAATAACTACAAAATTAAAACATCCACACAATTTTGCGTAAATGAAACTGAAATGAAATAAAATAACCGAACACTCGGTCAAGATATACAACCATATCGAATGTTTTTTCTAAAAGAATAAATAAATGCAATTGGACCATTGGCCCGAATACTTATGCAGTACCTCCTATCTAGATTACAAGAATGGAAGCATCTATCGGGAACCTGCACGCATCAACAGCTGCTACAGCAGACGTCTAACTCGAAAGGAGTATCATCCAGGCATCCCTGTGTTTGGACACCTATATAATATATATATATATATATATATATATATATATATAGAGAGAGAGAGAGAGGGAAAAGTAGATAAACGGGTCAGAGCCCGAGTTTTGAAAATATTTAGCAAGTTGCTAAATGCCTTATTTTTAGAAAAAGGTTTTATCTCATATTTAAATTTGGTATCGCACTCCCATGAGATACCCCTCACATATCTTCTAATAGTGCACTCCTAGCGCATCCCTCTAAACATCCTAGTCAAGCTACCATGCTAAACTAGTGTATCTCCCAACTACTATCAACCCTAGATAGTCCAAGTACTAAGGGCTAAACTTCTCCCCAGTCTCAGCACTGTGCCAAGTTCGTACGTGACGTGTCTGGGTGAGCGAAATCCAAACAAGGAACCCCCCCGATACACTACTACACAGCAATGTCGATCGTCGAGATCCATTAGACCCTCGGTACCCAATTTATACATATATACTCATTTTACAATATACATCCGGATCAATCTCCCGAAATGAGAATTCAGTTACTTTATTTCCATTTATCTTAAAATTTTTCATTTCCTTTCTTATATCCAGGAAATGTATATAAAAGTCAATTCATTATCATGAATTGATTTAACATATCATATAACTTTTTAAAGGCCAGTTTTATTATCATAAAAATGCTTTTCCGTTTCATAATATCCCATTTCCCTTCTTACATCTAGGAAATGTATTTAAAAGCCATTTTTATTATCATAAAAAATCTTTTCATAACACATGCTTCCATTTCCCTTCTTCCATCCAGTAAATGTATCCGAACCCAAATCGTTTATCCCATTTCCCTTCTTCCATCCGGGAAATGTATTTAAAGACAATTCATTATCATGAATTGCTTTAACATATCTAAGACCGTCCCTCCGGGTTTACCCACTGGACGAGCCCCTAAATGGCTATCATCTTCTAGGGCCTATCAAACAAGACAACATGGGAACCTACCGAAATGTCTGCAAGCGGCCATATGCCTGCGGGAGAGTCATAACCACACCCAGAATTACCTCACCAGCGCAGTAAACATATATAATCGCCCATATGGCCTATAAGACTATATCCACCCTGCATTCGTTAGCCAGGGGACTTCATCTCATGCGCGAACTTCCCTTATGATAGCATTTAGAGAGGTGTGTGTACATAAATTATCATTTATGAAAATCATTTCTTTTCCATTTTGAAAACTTTCATTTATTCATTTTCAAAAGTCATTATATCATATCATATATATACTTTATTCACATAGTATATACATATACCATATATTCCTCCTCGGATATATATAAATGGACATGTTTTGCCAATTACATCTAGCGATGACCAATAATCCCAAAGATTCTCTCAAAGAATCATAATCATGCATTCATATATGCATGATACTAAACCCAAAGTATTTCCTTACTTTTATAAATAATAATTACCTTAATCCCATCTAAGGATTTATTGGATATCTCCAATTATAACACTCCACACTAAGCGAATATATATCTATTTTCCCAATTTCATCCTAATCCTCTCATAGGATGTACTCAACAATAATCGGTATAATTATGCTTTTTATACGCATAATTATATAGGCCTAAATGCCCACTGAAATATTCTAGGGATTTATCTTTCCCGAACAACCTTAAATTTAGTGGGTTATGGATTTCATTTCCATGAACCCAAGAACTACATATTTTCCATATAATCACTAAGAGGTCCCCGCCCTAACTTAGGAACCATAAACCTTTAAATTTTACCTTTTCTCTATTTCCCTCGAAAATATAATTTAAGGGTTATACATTTAAAACCCTCATCTAGTCCTCCTAAATTTCCTCAATTGCAGGACTATATACTACCAAAATTTCCCTTATGTTATCACATAATTAACCTCGAATCAATTAGAATTGGAATTTATCCCATCCAACTCGCCCTAATAAAAGTTGCCTAACTTTCAGCAGGTGTCGATCGATCAATCGATGGCTCGATCGATCGAGCCCCCATGATCGATCGAGCGATCATGGAGGGAAGCTTCTTCTCGGAGAAGTTGTTTCGGCCATGGAAGCTTCTCCCAATTTTCTATCTCCTCATCCAATGCCCTACAACTTCAAACAACAACAAGTACACATA
Organism: Sambucus nigra; assembly: GCA_949130495.1. Classification (NCBI taxonomy): domain Eukaryota; kingdom Viridiplantae; phylum Streptophyta; class Magnoliopsida; order Dipsacales; family Adoxaceae; genus Sambucus; species Sambucus nigra. The sequence goes on along the minus strand of OX422223.1, from coordinate 450,447,609 downwards.
TAATACGGGTTCTAAACGTCCTAGAACCCGAAATCACCAATTAATTTCAATTAATTTTTAAGTTTCTCCAATTAAACCATTTTTTAGGTTTATTTGTTTTAACTCTCGAAAACCCGTTTTATCCACGAAAACCCAACCCAAAAAAATTAGGGTGTATTGTTACCAATCTACGATATGATATTTAAGCTCAAAAGTAAATGAAGCAAGTAAACACTTACCTCGTGGATATAATCCGATGACCTCGAGCCGAATCCCGCGTAGTTTGGCCGGAACCTCCCCCTTTCTCCTCTTTTCTCTCCTCCTCTTTATTTTCTCTCTTTTTTTCTCTTCTCTCTTCTTTTCTCCCTCTCTCCCTCTTTATATAGAAAGAAAAAGGTTTAACCCCTTAAAACCCAAAAACGACTCGTTTACTCAATTATGAGCCCGTTTAACTCTAAAATTCCTGGAAATTCAATTTCGACAATCGAACACTCTTTTTCGACTATCTCGGCCATTCCGAGACTCACGGCGCAGTCAAAATTTCCATCCGAGGTACTTGACCGCAAATCACTATTCTAACTCATATAACTTAATGCGGGTTTTCTAATAAAAATCTTTCCTTCTGTCGCTTTACTCAACGACGACGTATAATTAAAATACTTCGACCTATTTAATCCACAAAGAAATCACAACATCCATCAAAAATCATCTAATCCCCGAAAATCCCAAAAATCACCATTCCGAGAAATTCTCCAAATTCCCAATTTATGCCCAATTATGGAATTTAATCATCTCCAAAAAGGACGGGTTGTTAGATACTCCCCCCCTTACAACGGAATTTCGTCCTCGAAATTCAGATACAACCTACATCACCAAACTAGGATCACAAATCCCACTACTTCTTAGTTCCCCTAAAATCAAAAATGGCTAACACGATAGTCCTTTACCATATTCCACCTACCTCAAGGTGTACTAAGATGTACTAGCTTCACTATAAGCTCATCTAAATCTCTACCCGTAACACACAACAACGACGCATTACTCCGATGGCTTCTCTTGTTGCCCATAAAAGAAATGAGTCTATAACTACCACTCTAACATCTAGCAAAGCTTCAACTTTATATACTACCCCTTTTCTATTTCAGGCGGTATATAAATCAACTTACTAAGGTGCCCATACACCTTTCTAACCTGTGCACATCTGCACATCCATAGTGAACGTTCGACACGCACACTCTCTCTAAACAAGAGTCTCCTTTCCTCAGTGTAATACTCAAATATGGGTCCTCCCAACCCGCGAAATTCCATTCTTCTAACCTCGACGCTACTAACTGTACTGAACTTACATCCTAATACCAAGGTCTATGCATTACCCTACCTACGCAAAACGAGTGTAATCCTAAGTATATCCTTAGTGCCCAAGGCCTCTCTCAACTTCCGACATTTGCTTGGTTACATACGTGGGACGTCTCGCAAAAGAGAAATCCAAATAAGGAACCCACCCGTTACACTACTCCCTAGCGTTATCGGTCATCTAGATATAGCGACCAAAGGCACACCAGCGGGATGTTCAAAATCCTAGCACGCGAACCTACGAACGCATTCCTACTATTCTATCCTTCCGCCCAAGTGAAAAGGAAATCTAACTAATCGAAGTGCCAACTCTCTGTACAAGCACTACGAACATCATACCCAACACATATCTTCTCAAAATTTGCCTTTTCATTAAGGCCTGGCTATAATCCTCAAGTCAATTTCTCTAAGTCCTACTTCACCCACCCACTTGTGGTGAGAGGACCACTTTAGTTCTTTTCCATAGCACAATATTTTCATAAGCATACCATCATCACATGGCTCATAGTCTATAGTGGTTCATCCACACTATACGACTTTTCCACAAAACCAACATCCACGCATCCTATAACATCTCTCTACTCCCGACGCCGTTAAGGTTCATGCGTGGAGCATCTCGCAAAGTAAAATCCAAACAAGGAACCCCTCCACACACTACTACTTAACTTCATTGGTCATGGAGTTTCGTTATTTCAAACATGCAACCAGGATAACCATATCCCAAATTCCAATAAAAGGTGGTCTGAGCTCCTATCTCTAACTAAGAGTCACACCACCCAGCGCTCCCACTAATTTTAAGTCCTTGCGCAATAAATAATGAGCTTAGACTCACAGCTCAGCAGAAATTCGACGCATCTCAACTCATATCTATAAGGTCTCCACATACTCAAATCACGATAATGAAACCTCTACTCATCGAAGTTCCATCTATGCACATAATAAAGGCGAACTCAACCTGTATATACGTGAGATATCGCAACAACAACCCATTCCACCCTGGAACTGCGGACACGATAGTCTCGCCATCATTAGCTTGCTATCGCTCCGATCAACCAATAACATATTATGCTCACCATATTACCATACTCGTATAAACATATAAAACGAGTATCACTAACCATATATATATATATATATATATATATATATATATATATATACATACATATATACATACATATATATATATATATATACATACATATATATATATATATATATATATATATATATATATATATATATATATATATATATATATATATTCAAAATATCAACACCCGCCTTTATAGCGAATGAAGGAAAATAAAACTTCGCTACCACAGAAAACACATAGGCACACATTATATAATGTTATCGAGACTGCCACAAAACTCAAATTACACACACGAGTCTAGGGCTAACGAAACACCGTGACTTTATCTAGTGACACCCAATATACTACTTTATATCACTCTTTATCCACTGTCGGCCTCTGACTGATCCTTAGGTGAATAATGCAAAACAACATTCTTCTCATTTCTGCTAAATCATGGGAACTCATGGTTAAAACTATTCGTACGATTCCTTCGAACCCTTACTTCAATGGGAAATTTAACTTTAGTACCACTCTCTACTACAGCGGTATTGCGGTACTCATAAATACTATTCTTTAGTAGTCACCACCAAAATCCTTAGCAAACACTACAAAGGAAGTGACCTCTACTACGGTCATCATTCCCGACTTCTACCAGCTGCTCCAGCTAAGCCCCACCTCCTGCCACCATCCAAGCCCTACACATGATTCTCGAACGAGCACGCAAAAGATTTCTATAATCTTCTAACATGGCAGGAAAACGAAATCTCACAAGATAAGTCAACAATCCTAATCCTGAGGCTCTATACCAAATCGAGAGCAACGCTGAAAGCATAGTACGTCCGACCAGATTCCTAAGGACACTAGAACCTGATGCTCTGATGCCATCTATGATAACCCGCCTAATAAAATACCGGGCGATCACTCCTATATCAAATTAAAATACGAGTCTCATATGGATCATCCTTAGCATCACTGTCAAAAATCCATTTAATTACTAATAACCTATTAGGCTGGCGTCAAAATTTTACTTAACTACTCTTTTTAACAACTACAAAATTAAAACATCTACACAGTTTTGCGTAAATGAAACTGAAATGAAATAAAATAACCGAACACTCAGTGAAGATATACAACCATATCGAATGTTGTGCTAAAAGAATAAATAAATGAAATTGGACCATTGGCCCGAATACTTATACTGTCCCTCCTATCTAGATTACAAGAATGGAAGCGTCTATCGGGAACCTGAACGCATCCATAGCTGCTGCAGTAGACGTCTAACTCGAAATGATTATCATCCAGGCATCCCAGTGTCTGGACACCTATATAATATATATATATATATATATATATATATATATATATATATATAGCAACAGAGGGAAAAGTAGATAAACGGGTCAGAGCCCGAGTTTTGAAAATATTTAGCAAGTGCATAAATGCCTTATTTTTAGAAAAAGGTTTTATCTCATATTTAAATTTGGTATCGCACTCCCATGAGATACCCCTCACTTCTCTTCTAATAGTGCACTCCTAGCTCATCCCTCTAAACATCCTAGTCAAGCTACCATGCTAAACTAGTCTATCTCCCAAATACTATCAACCCTAGATAGTCCAAGTACTAAGGGCTAAACTTCTCCCCAGTCTCAACACTGTGCCAAGTTCGTGCGTGGGGTGTCTCGCAGAGTGAAATCCAAAAAAGAAACCCCCCGGATACACTACTACGCGGCAAGGTCGATCGTCGAGATCCATTAGACCCTCGGTACCCAATTTATACATATATACTCATTTTACAATATACATCCGGATCTATCTCCCGGAATGAGAATTCAGTTACTTTATTTCCATTTATCTCAAAACTTTCCATTTTCTTTCTTATATCCAGGAAATGTATATAAAAGCCAATTCATTGTCATGAATTGCTTAACATATCATATAACTTTTTAAAAGCCACTTTTATTATCATAAAAATGCTTTTCAAAACACATGCTTCCATTTTCCTTCTTCCATCCAAGAAATGTATCCGACGCCAAATCGTTAATCCCATTTCCTTTCTTCCATCCTTGTAATGTATTTAAAGGCAATTCATTATCATGAATTGATTCAACATATCTAAGACCGTCCCTTGTGTTTCCCCTTGTACGTGCCCCTAAATGGATATCATCTTCCAGGGCCTATCAAATAAGAAAACCTAGGAACCTACCGAAATGTTAGGAAGCGGCCATATGCCTGCGGGAGAGTCATAACCACACCCAGAATTACCTCACCAGCGCAGTAAACATATATAATCGCCCATATGGCCTATAGGACTATATCCACCCTCTATTCATTAGCCAGGGGGCTTCACCTCACGTGCGAACTTCCCTTATGATAGCATTTAGAGAGGTGTGTGTACATAAATGATCATTTACGAAAATCATTTCTTTTCCATTTTGAAAACTTTCATTTATTCATTTTCAAAAGTCATTATATCATATCATATATATACTTTATTCACATAGTATATACATATACCATATATTCCTCCTCGAATATATATAAATGGACATGTTTTGCCAATTACATCTAGCTATGACCAATAATCCCAAAGATTCTCTCAAAGAATCATAATCATGCATTCATATATGCATGATACTAAACCCAAAGTATTTCCTTACTTTTATATATAATAATTACGTTAATCCCATCTAAGGATTTATTGGATATCTCCAATTATAACACTCCACACTAAGCGAATATATATCTATTTTCCGAAATTCATCCTAATCCTCTCATAGGATGTACTCAACAATAATCGGTATAATTATTCTTTCTATAGGCATAATTATATAGGCCTAAATGCCCACTGAAATATTCTAGGGATTTATCTTTCTCGAACAACCTTAAATTTAGTGGGTTATGGATTTCATTTCCATGAACCCAAGGACTACATATTGTCCATATAATCACTAGAGGTCCCCACCCTAACTTAGGAACCATAAACCTTTAAATTCTACCTTTTCTCTATTTCCCTCAAAAATATAATTTAAGGGTTATACATTTAAAACCCTCACCTTGTCCTCCTAAATTTCCTCAATTGGAGGACTATATACTCCGAAAAGGTCCCGTATGTTATCACATAATTAACCTCGAACCAATTAGAATTGGAATTTATCCCATCCAACTCACCCTAAGAAAACTTGCCTAACTTTCAGCAGGTGTCGATTGATCGACCCATGGCCCTCGATCAATCGATGGCTCGATCGATCGAGCCCCCATGATCGATCGATCGATCATGGCGAGAAGCTTCTTCTCCGAGAAGCTGTTTCGGCCATGGAAGCTTCTCCCAAGCTTTTATCTCCTCATGCAACGTCCTACAACTTCAACCAACAACAACTACACATACAATACGGGTTCTAAACGTCCTAGAACCCCAAATCACCAATTAATTTCAATTAATTTTTAAGTTTCTCCAATTAAACCATTTTTTAGGTTTATTCGGTTTAACTCCCGAAAACCCGTTTTATCCACGAAACCCAACCCAAAATATTGAGGGTTTATTGTTACCAATCTACGATATGAGATTTATGCTCAAAAGTAAATGAAGCAAGTAAACACTTACCTCGTGGATATAATCCGACGACCTCGAGCCGAATTCCGCGTAGTTTGGTCGGAACCTCCCCCTTTCTCCTCTTTTCTCTCCTCCTATCTCTTTTTGCTCTCTTTTTTCTCTTCTCTTTTATTTTCTCCCTCTCTCCCTCTTTATATAGAAAGAAAAAGGTTTAACCCCTTAAAACCCAAAAACGACTCATTTACTCAATTATGAGCCCGTTTAACTCTAAAATTCCTCGAAATTCAATTTCGACAATCGAACACTCTTTTCCGACTATCTCGTCCATTCCGAGACTCACGGCGCAGTCAAAATTTCCATCCGAGTTACTTGAACGCAAATCACTATTCTAACCCATATAACTTAATGCGGATTTTCTAATAAAAATCTTACCTTCTGTCGCTTTACTCAACGGCGACATATAATTAAAATACTTCGACCTATTTAATCCCAAAAGAAATCAAAACATTCATCGAAAATCATCTAATCCCTGAAAATCCCAAAAATCACCATTCCGAGAAATTCTCCAAATTCCCAATTTATGCCCAATTATGGAATTTAATCATCTCCAAAAAGGACGGGTTGTTACACTTATAAATCAAGGTAAGAAATACTCGGGTTAGAGTTGTGTGACTAAGAGAAGTGTGACAAGGCTAGTTAGGTGGGATAGCATAACTAGTTGGGTTATAAGGTAAGCGATAGGTGTGCACATTAGATAAGAGGTGAGTTATTTCTCAAGAGAGTTTTTTAAAATTGAAAGTGTTCATGCATATTTAATCATTTCATTTTAACTCATTGCCAAATATTTTCAAAATGTTTTACTTGGGCTCTGACCCGTGTCAAAATCTATTTTCCAAAACCATTTTAGGTTTCCAGACACAAGGACGTCCAACTTGAGGATTCTGTTCAGGGATGCATAGCTGCAGCACATGTAGAGGCTTGCAGGATCTTTTTATGGTAGCTTCTTTTATTCATTCTGAGTTTAGTAATTTCAATCCATATTCACTTGGGCATGTCGCCTCTCAGATTCAGTACTTTAATTTATTCTGCAGACTTTGTGTATTAAGATTTATTATTGGATTTTATTGTTGAACCGATAGTTGATTCGGTCTTCTTTTTTCATATTATTTATCTGTATAGGATTTAGTTATCAGTTTGTGTGGATGGTTTAATTATTATTGATTTTCACATGTTGTTAATTAATGTGAGCTAAAATTTGTCACCAGTTTATTTAATTACAAGGTGGTTAGTAAATTTAAAAATGCTTTCGACAGTGATGCTAAGAATGAGCCATATGAGACTAATATTTTATTTTAGTAAAAGGCTATCCCCCCGATATTTTAATAGGCGGGGTGTCACACCTAAGGCAAGAAAAATCATTGCTTTCAAATCTTCAAGAAACACTACACCAAAAATAGCAACTTGGCACACCATGTTATTAAAAATATCGCACAGTTTAAAATTGTGCCAAATTCTGGCATGGCTTAATGACAATCTGCGCAAACTTTAAAACAGTGCCAAAATTTGGCACACTTTTAGCATTGTTTAAAATTTTGCCAAAATTGAGTAAACTTAACTAAAATATAATTAATCATAAAAAATAAGGTTTCCTTCCAATTTTTTGGCTCCCCCTCTCTCTCCTCTCTCAATTAATTCCCCACCTCACCGTCATCTCTCCTCCCTTTCCTCTCTTTCCCCCACGCAGGGCCTAGTTTTTCGATCTCATCTCTCTCTCAAGATGAACCTCAAAGCTGCCCAACAAAGGAGGCACATTTTCAATTTGATTTTTTAGCAGAGGGCTTCTTCTTTCGATTTGGACTTATTTGTTTTTTCTTACAAGATTTGAGTTTCTTTGATTTCGATTTCATGATATGTTGTAGATCTTCAATTTCGATTTCTTCTAGATATTCTATTTCTTTTCAATTTAGGATTTTGATTTTGATTTAACTAAATTCCTTATTAAAAATAAACAATGGTGTTTATTGGGTGCGATTTGGTGTTGGTTGTTTGTAGAGAGGGAGAGAACATTGTAACACCATTATCTTTTCTACCTCCCTTCTTCCTCCGCCTTCTGTCGCTCCTCTTAGGTAATATTCATGTTTGATTTTAATGCTTTAACCATCAACTTTAAGGCTTATATGGAGGTTCATTTAAGTCTTTTATATGGAGGTTCATTTAGCGAATCTATATGGAGTTCGTTTACCTTTGAAATATGTTTGAAACAACATTTAAACTATGTTTGAATGGTATGAATTTTTCTAACTTAGGGTTTCATTAATAAATTTATTCTTTGTTACTTTTTTTCTATTCTTTGTTGCATTTAGATTTCAAATGAAGCTTTTGATTTTGATTTATTCAACCAAGTATTTTTCTATTTTTTCACTCCCAATTTTGATTGTATTATTATGTTATTAGATTTCACGTTTCGAAGGAGATTATGGTTGCTTTGTAGAGACTACTCAAACCATATGGACTTTATGAGTTATGTTTTTCATTTCTTTTATTTGATTCTGATTTGAGCCATATGAACAATACTTGGATGAGATGATGTGATTTCTTCCAAAATGATGAGTAACATTCATTGTTTTTCTTCCTAAAAATTATCGTTATTATTTATCATCTTAGAATTTAATAAATAATGCTCATTTCCTATGTTCATTTATAATTATTTTTATTTTAGTCTTGAAAAATGTCATATGGAACTATGTACCTCATCAATTTGTTAATTCGGTAATGATAAATAACATACACGATTCTTTTTATTTCAGTTGTGAAAATGTTTTGGTTTTATTTTTCATTTTTTAGCTGAATAGTGTGATATGTTACTAAACATGTACTCCCCATTATAGGTGGGACGCACAGGGATTCTCGAAGCGTTTTGACATGATGTACTTTCAAATTTGATTTAATATGTAATGTACAATGTACTTTTGATTTTTTTTTAAATTCACATTTATTGCTTGGACTCTATTTGTTTCGTGAAATTTGTATTGATTGGGTTTGGTATATTCAATCTAAAGGCTTAAATTTTTTTGCAGCTCATTAACTCTTGGTTTCGCATCCATGTAATTGCAAAGGTATATATTTTCGTTATTCTTCATCACTAACAATAAAATGATTCATGTACTTTGTATATGTAGTGTATAATGTACTTTGTTTTTTGGGTGTAGGGTTTCTAGTTACTTAATGGTCTGGACTCGTGTTTTTTTTAATTTGTGTTCAACGTGCGTATTAAGATCTATTTTTTTATGATTACAAGTGACTAAACAAGTTTTAAACATTTGTTGTTGTTGTTTTTTGACATTGAGCAGGTAATAAACGAGATGACTGATGGTGGTGTAGACTATTTCTTTGAATAAATTGGTTTGGCATCCTTGGTGCATGAAGCATATGCTTTCTGGTTGCCTTGAATGAAATGCTAATAGGGTTAAAACAAGAGAAGGAGAAAAAATTATAGAATTAAACAGAGGTATGAACACACTGATTAGACTCATGTAATTATAAAATTGAACATAGTATAAAAACTAATATGTTTTCTTTCTATATATTTGAGAATAATTGAATGGGGATTTTTAAAATGGACTCCTTAATGCGGAAGCGCTTTATTTTTGTAAGAGCATACTTAAGAACAAACTTGAATATGTATGAATCCATACCATCAAAAATTAATTTATCCAAAGAACTGTGAGAAAAATTTGTATTTGTCATAATTTGTTAGAAATTAATCATTTGTCGAGGATTCGGACCGTGAAAAAAAGATTTTACAAATTGAAGTGATTGGTCAACATGTTACTAATCCAGACATGTTTAAAATAATCTCAAATATGATAACTCTCTGTTATCTTCATATCCCATTGTGGGTTATGTTAAAAATAACAACTCTAATTGGAGATATTTGTAGTTAATACCATTTTTTAAAAATTATCCCAATGAAAGGATTGATCTAACGAACCGTGGATTGAATTTTCCTTGTCTGCCAATGCATTGGGCTTAATCACGTTAGGAAATTTCATAGCACTATCTTGTGAAGCATTTCTCCAATATAATGAAATAGATTACCCACATCACTGTTGAGGGTGCAAATACGAGATCCCCACATGTTTTATGCATAATAACTTAATAAATCTTCGAAGTTTGTATATGAAATTAAAATTTGGAATTCTAAAAAAGAACAAAAGATCAAATTATAGATTCTCTCATAATTTGTCACTTCAATGGATCTAGGAGATATGTCTTTAGTTTCACTCTATTTAGCCTCCAAATTTATGCAACTATAGGGACATAGATAAATAGATGATTAAGCTCATTGATCAGTTATGAAGTCTAGTGTAGTTTAATTTAAGAAGCAGTTATTTTTTTCAAACAATCTGCTCGTTGAATCATTAGTGAATTGAATCAACTATGCATTAATAGTGCATTAAACTTTATTAACTTCACTACAAGAAAATGTCATTTTCACGACACGATTTCTATGACATTATAAGGGTATTTTCTGGTTAGGATTTTTTTCTTTCTTGGGATGGGGTTCTAGTATCCAAGAGGGGGAAAAAGCTATGCTCATTGGGATAGAATCATGTCAAGAACATCTATCTTATGGATTGGTGGTGAAGTCAGATTCTAAGACTTTGCAACATATTTTTAATTTCGTAAGTTTTTGCAACATGTTTTTAATTTCATTCACTGGGCAAAGGCTATCCTCATTGGGATATATATTATTTTGTCAGTCCTTCTTCTAAGAACTTGAAACATGTTTTTAATTTCATTTTAATTGCTAATAAATTATGGAGTTTCTTTCATAGCTTGTGTAATTCCTATTTTCTCTAATCTCATTCATCTAACGCTCAACTCTCGTTGATTGGATTGGTTGATTATGTTAAGGGTAAATGTGACTTTCAAGCAAATTGGAGTCTCTATACCAATTATTCAATATTTTTATGTAGTTTGGACAAGACATGTTGAATCCATGTAAGAAAGTCATCAAAATTTATGGTATATATATATTATCATAAATACATCAAAATTCATGAGTTTGTCATTCCCGACATGTAAAATATGCTTATGCAATATATACTATATATTTGTTTATTTGTAACTTCTAATAGATGGACATATGCTATTTTTGAATTGAAGTCTCACGTAGAGATGTAAAATTTAATTTGAATTGCTAGTAGATATAACTTATTAATTCTATATCATTATTTTTAAATAAGACACATATATGATTGTTAGTGTATATACACGCACTATTTATTACCACTCTTCCTAAAATGTATTGGTACTTCTATACACACATTTTGCAGATGTATTCGGCTTTAGTGGAAATGTTGCTGACAATAATTGTTTATGTTTTCCTATTTGGATTTCATCTCTCCCTCGCCTTCTTCCTCGGTTCAGTGTAAGTACCTTCGATTCATGTTCATTTCAAGACATTTTCTCTTTTAGTTATAACATATTGCGAAAACCAATTATTTACCATATATGTCACCATCACCGAGTCAACGGCATTCCATTTATGTGTTTATAATGTGGTTTCTATCACAATATATTTGCACTCCGTTGGGAAACTGCAGAGATAGTGATGCTATTATAAATTTAATTTCCTATTTTTTTGCCTTGATCTTGAAATTTTTAGTTTCATTATAGTTTCATTCAATGTCATTGACATGTATTTTTATGTTTATTTTGTTGCAATAACTTCTAAAATTAAAGTTGTATCTTTTCATTGTAAGCGACATATTGAGTAAAAGGATAAATGTAACCGATGGTCAGGGGAGTACAGTTATTGCCATTATTATTTTTGATAATATATACTTAATCATGTATGAATATATATAAAGATAAAGACAATGAGAACATTCGAATTGCTATTGATATCCTCTCTGCTCCTTTCAATCGCAGCCCCTCCGAAAATAATTTATTTGTGGAAGTCTCATCGAATTTGGCGCTCTGGAATATCGAGTTTCAAATCCTGCTTGAGGTAATTATATGTTATAGTTTACATGAAATTTAGATCTTGATAAAAACAGAATGGAAATAAGAAATGTACAAAAGCGTATAATAGATTAACATAGCTTAAGGTTCAATTAGCATCATTTTATGATTTAATTGACTAATGTGCTTTGATTAACTAGAAATAAAAGACCATCTTAGATTCCTCAAGGACATTTCTTAGTTCTATATTTGAATTGAGTATATATGAACAAAAGTTAATTTTTTTAATTTTATATATCATGTATAAGTATAACAATAGCTGAAATGATTAGGATGATCTAAGAGACCATTTTTTCTTGACTCACTGGAAATACTAATATAGATGAAGTACTATTAGAGGACATTGAACCCTATTTGCAGTGCCTATAAATAGGTTTCATTGTTAGAAATGAGATAATGTGGAAAATTAAATGAAATACGTTGGAATTGAAGGAGCTTCGATTCATCTGGTTGAATACAGATTTCTGTTTTCATAAAATAAAAAGGAAAGATACTAAAGAAACTTTAAAAGAACATGTTTAATCAATAAGATGCTGAAAGTCACTTATTCACTATATGATACTAATTTATTTCTACGTTCCTGATGGAGAAATTTATGTAAGCTAGTTATGTAATTTTAACAAACATATAAATGTTTGAGCCTACAAACGACCACATAAGAGGCACGAACACCTCACACGGGACCAATATAACTTGTAGGAACTGATCGCGTACTTGCAAGTCTCCTGGTTTGAGAATAAGATGATAATTTAAAAATATCTAGATTAGGCTTAAAATAAAGCCATTAAAGGGTGAAAACCAAAACCACCACCCAAACGGCCCCGTTTGAGGCACGAACACCTCGCACGTGACTAATGTAACTTATACGAACTGACCGTGTAGTCACAGGTCTCCCGGTTTTAGTATATGATGATAATTTGAAAATATATAGATTAGGCTTAAAAATAAGTCGTTTGAGGGTGAAAAACCTAACCAGCCCCCAAACGGCCCCATGAGAGGCACGAACACCTCGTAGGGGACCAATATAACTTATAGGAACTGACCGCATAGTTGTGGGTCTCCCAGTTTGAGAATATAATGATAATTTGAAAATATCTAAAGTAGGCTTAAAAATAAGCTGTTTGATGGTGAAAACCCAAGCCAACCCCCAAACCGCCCCATAAGAGGAACGAACACCTCGCACGGGACAAATGTAACTTGTAGGAACAGATCGTGTAGTGGTGGTTCTCTCGGTTTGTGAATATGAAGATAATTTTAAAATATCTATATTATGCTTAAAAACAAACCGTTTGAGGGTGAAAACCCAAACCAACACCCAAACGGCCCCATACGAGGTACGAACACCTCGCACATGACCAATGTAACTTGTAGGAACTGACCGTGTAGTCGCGGGTCTCCCGATTTGAGAATATGAATATAATTTAAAAATATCTAAATTAGGCTTAAAAACAAGCCATTAAAGGGTGAAAACCTAAACCACCACCTAAACGGCCCCGTAAGAGGCACGAACACCTCGCACGAGACCAATGTAACTTGTATGAACTAACCACATAGTCACGGGTCTCCTGATTTGAGTATAGGACGATAATTTGAAAATATATAGATTAGGCTTAAAAATAAGCCGTTTGAGGGTGAAAAACCTAACTAGCCCCCAAATGCCCCATGAGAGGCACGAACACCTCGCACGGGACTAATATAACTTATAGGAACTGACCGCATAGTTGTGGGTCTCCCGGTCTGAGAATGTAATGATAATTTGAAAATATCTAAATTAGGCTTAAAAATAAGCAGTTTGATGGTGAAAACCCAAACCATCCCCCAAGCAGCCCGTAAGAGGAACGAACACCTCGCACGAGACCAATGTAACTTGTGAAAACTGACCGCGTAGTCGCGGGTCTCCCGATTTTAGAATATGAAGATAATTTTAAAATATCTAGATTAGGCTTAAAATAAGTCGTTTGAGGGTGAAAAGCCAAACCAGCCGCCAAACGACACCGTAAGAGGCACGAACACCTCGCATTGGATCAATGTAACTTGTACGAACTGACTGCGTAGTCACGGGTCTTCCGGTTTGAGAATACGATGATTATTTGAAAATATCTAGATTCGACTTAAAAACAAGCCGTTAAAGGGTGAAAATCCAAACTAGCTCTCAAACGGCCCCGTAAGAGGCAGGAACACCTCGCATGGGACCAATGTGACTTGTAGGAACTAACCGCGTAGTCACAAAAATTTCGATTTGTGAATACAATAATAATTTTAATTCGTATATGCAAATTTTCAACTTGAATAAGATTTGTTTTTTAAAATTACTCGGTTACTAATATCATATACTTTTGTAACTTATTTTTTTACACGATTACATTTTTCTGTTAGCTTTTATCCGCGTAGAACATATGAAGTCAATGGTTTACAACAAAGGGATTATTTACTTATTTTCGTTAATATTCAGGATTCTATTTTTTGTGTGATGGCCATGCAAGCTTTTGTAGTTTTATTGTTATCTTTTTTGGCCGTGTGAACTTTTGTAATTTTATTATTATATTATATGGTCGTGCGGGCTTTATATTACGCAGGTATTATATTAGCAGGTTTTAGAATATCCCGAAAATAGATTAAACTCTGCCCAATATTTTTGGTCTTTGAACTATTATTACTTGTAATATTTTGAAGTTTGTATGTACATTAGTTTATTAACAACTTTCGAGATTCGCAATTTGTGAATTTTATTATTTTCGAATAAATAATTTTTTTATCCAAAAAATTTGACACAGTTCAAAACCGGGCCAAAAATGTATCATTTTTTGGCACGGTTCTGAACTGTGACAAAATAGAATCAAAATGTACTCGATCTGGCACATTTATAAAGTGTGCCAAAGGTGTGCCAGAAATATCAAATTCTGGCACAGTTTTAAAGTGTTACAGAAGTGTTTATGTTTGGTCATATCTGGCACACTTTTGAGGTGTGCTAGAAAAAATAACCCATTTTGGAACACCTGATTCTGGCACAGTTCAAAACCGTGCCAGATTTGATCTGACACAGTTTTAAACCATGCCAGATTGTTGTTTTTGGTGTAGTAAAATTTGGTAGAAAGTGAAGATTATGATATTTCCTTACTCGGTAAAGATTTCAAAAAGTATCGTGCTTTCAAAAAAAACAAAGAAAGAAGAAGGAAACATTCTTCAAAAGAGTTCAATGATGATACTCATTCCAAATATGAACTAAAATGTTATCATTGTTATGAAGTTGTACATATTAAACTGTAATACCCCATATATTTTTGGAATAAAATAAAATTTAATAAGGATTAAATTAATTCGGTGGAAGTACTTAATTTGGGTTGTGAGTAATTAGACTCTATTTTTTTTATAAATTTTATAATTTGAATTTAATAATTTGAAATAAATCAATTGGGATTTGTTTTATACAAAAAAAGTATCGGGTTGTGTTACGACACAATTAAATATAATTTTTGGGATCAAAATATTTAGAACATACTTTGAGAGGTATTATAGGATCGTTTAGGGATTTTAGACCCTTGTAAATGGTACCAGTGTATATTTATATGAGTTGGGTAGTTATCGGACTAATAAGATTTTATATTTGGACTAATTTGGGGGTCCAAAGTTGGGGCCTAAAGCCCAACTAGGGAATTAGGAAAAAAAATATAAGATTAGAAGAAGAGGAATAACTCCCCACTCCTAATTAAAACCTAACCCTAGCAACCCCACTTCAAAAGAGAGGAACAAAGGCTTATGAGGAGGAAGAACACCCAAGGAGGAGGAAATAGGCTTCTCTACACAATTCTAGGCAAGGATTCTCTTGCCATATTTATTTAATTTGTGTTATTTTCGTATTTAACTCCATGTTTAGATTTAAGGTTAAATCATGTTTTGAGAGTTTTGGAATTTGATTATATTGGAATTGATGATTAATAACTCATGTAGAGGATTGTCTTATATGTAGAATTTGTCCCATAAATTAGGTATCGACAAATCTGAATATTGGTGTTAGATTCCCTTAAGTTGTTGATAATGTTTTTGGAAGAATTAAATAATCATTAGAGATGTTATTATTGTAAATTTATGGACTGAAATTTGTATGTAGGTTTTCAAATTTAATAACCTTTATGACAAATTTATTTTGATGGTATGTTGTGAGACAATCAAAATGTTTGAAACTTTAAACAGTTAACAAATGGGAATTTCGGGTGTCATATTGGAGGGCAAAATTATGGGTTTTCGCATTGGTTCTTCGCTGGAATTGATGAAAATTGTAGAAATGTAATATAGAAACGGAGTAGGTAAAAAGACAGGGGGTCGCTCAAACGACGTCGTGGGTCGTTCGGGCGACGCCCCATGTCATGTGAACGAGAGCCACAATTGTTGGAGCGACGTGTGGCATTTTCTCTCTCCTCGTCCCTTTTCGCTGTAGCATTTGAATTCTGGAAATTGATTGATGATTCTTATTCTATTTACTTACAGTAAGTAAAGAAACGTTAAGGAAGTGGAAATTTTGATTTATGGGTTAATCAATTGATTGAACGTTGTTTTACCCACATTTGAATGAATAATAATTATGAGTAAATAGACGGTCAAGTAATTATTTTATGGAATGAAATTTATAATTTATTAGAGGAATGCTTATACATAGAGGGTGAGATATGGGAAATTTATAAGTATGCCAACTTATTTATGGGAAATTTAGTTAGGATACGGACCCAAGAAGTGAGTCCGAGCATTTTGGTTGAGTGTCGCCATTTTAATAAATTAATTAAGGGATGATTAATTAAATTTCAAGTTTGGGAAATTGACTTAGGTATTAAAAGTTAGTGCTATGGGAGTTAGGCACAGGGTAGTCGATTTAATTTATTATATATAATAAATTATCAAATATCGAATTTATTAAAGGGTGTTTGACCAAATAGTGCTATTTTGGGTAATAACTTTTTAAGGATAAATATACGGGTCGAATGAGTGATACTAGGTATTGTAGTTGGGTGATACTACTTAATCGTACTAGATGAATCCTTATATATGTACATATAACCCTTTTCAGATTAGTTAACTGATTACATATGTACATATAGACCTTATTGAAAGGGTATCAGGAAGCAAATGAATATTAAGAATCTGGAATCATTAAAGTTTAAGTCAACAGGACAACATGCTAAAAGTTTTAAATGCATGGGAAAAGTTAGTTTGGGGAAATAACTAGGCCTAGGTATTTAAAGAGTAATAAATTATGAAGAAAATGTGATTTAAGTCCAGAGAGGAATTCATGAGACTTAATATTTATTTTGGGAAATGATCGTAGGATAACGACATAAAATGAAATGTGGAATAATGAACTAAAATGCTATGGTTAAGCCAAGAAGGCTATACTGTATATTGATTGAGATTTCCTTGGATTAAGGTAGTTATAAAGTAACTACTTATACATATTGGGTGATAACATGTATTTATATGTATTTGTGTGGACATACCAGTGGACCGTCCTATCTGCTTGGGGGTTCGCGTGTGGGGTCATTTAGCACACGTCGACACAGGTGGACTTGACGATGTGTAGGGCATGCAGGTACTATGTGGAGGCTCCACCCTTGAGGGATAGGTGTGGCGTTAATTGTTCATGTATCACCGCAGGGTATGGGACGTATACAGGCATCTTGCATAAGGACCGCCCCCAACTTGTGTATGTTTTGTGGTCTCCACTTAGGATAAGGGATTCTTCCGAACTTATCGACAGGGAACGAATGAGACACCAACGGAAGATGCCTTTGTGTGTCATCTATATATATACGGACATATATATATTTACTTTTTACCCATTGTGGTATACCTTATAGGGGCATATACCCTTTTTCCAATGATGTAGACAGTGCGTAATGATAATAAAGTTGGACAAATATGAATGATGTGTATAATTAAGGACTAGATAAGTCCTAGTGAATAATACGATAGACAATTATTAATGCTAATAATAATTGGACAGTCTAAGTAAGTAGACAAACATTGGATAGAATGAGAAATGGTGTAACAAATTATTAATGAGAATAATAATTTGGTAACCAAATAGTGAAACCTATAGTCTAACGGGGTAAACGATGGGGATTATGAGTTATAATCATTAAATGAATTGAATAAATAGATAAGGGTTGCAGGATATGATGATATAATATTTTACACTTAGTTTGTATAAATTATGTAATTTATATTATGGAGTCTAATCGGGGAGTTGGGGTGTCAGATATGGGTGCTCAATTTTTGTTGTTGCATAGTTGAATGGATTATTCTTTACATAACTGATAAATTCATAGAAGTTATAATTGGCATTTTATTGAGGATACGAGTAGGAGTGCTTCTAGATGAGAGGTGAGGTACTCTTTACATGTGAGCTTCGATGAGGAGATATGAAGTATGAGTTAGTAACAAATTACATATTTACTGGTAAAGAATCCTTGCACACCTCGAGCTCTAACCCAAATTATAAATGTTCCCCCAAGGTATTCTTAATGACAAGGATAGTAGAACTAATGATGGATCAGGCTTGCCGTTGCATTAGATGTAGTGGATTCCGCTCCATTGATTTTAGTGTAGGTTGCACTTCAGGGTTTTGTTATTTTATTTCATATTTGGACATGTACGGGCAAAAGCCCATGTATTTCTTTATATCAGTTGTATTTAGTCTTACATTATGGACATTGTATGATGACTCAGTTTTCGTTATTTATGTAAAAGAAATTGTATTCAGTGATTTTATTCATTGCATATTTTAATATAAAACTAAAGAAGTTTTTATTCCTTCAGTGCTGAGAATGGTATGAATTGTTGATAAACCGCATCTTCGGCGTATCATGCCTGACCAACCTTTATGTGAGAAAATGGGGGTTGTTAATTGTCCAAAGTATAAGAAAGGAAAGAAGGCATTGAAAGCCACATCATGGAGTGACTCCGACACTATCTCTTCCGATGAAGATTCAAACGAAAATGAAGCTGCTCATCTTTGTTTCATGGCTGTGAAAAATGGGGTACATTCTAACCTTGAAACTTCTAATAATCGTGGTGATGATGATAATGTTGAGGATTATGAGGAATTACAAAATGTTTTTGATGAATTAGGTAATCACTAAATCAATATAGGTATTTTTTCCCCATTACCTTGTATTGTTAATATTTTAGCTCCATATCAAAAAGCTAATCTTATTTTAACGTGTAATATTTAATTATTACGTGCTTGTATTTTTAGTTAAGTTTAAAATAAATTGTAACATGGGATTTCAGTGCTTATGAATAACAAAAATAGTTGAATATTATTTAACAAAACAAATTGTCCAATAATTAATGTTTCCATTTAAAAATGAAAATACACATTTAGGACAAATACAAAGAAAATAATCCACAAAACAAAATAAAACACATATTTAGATATCTTCTCAAACACCTTAAAGGCATACAGATTTTCTATGCTCTTTGATCCCATCAGTTTTGTTAGTTTAACCTTTTTATCTATTAAAGAGGAACTTATTACACATTATCATTAGTAAATATTTCTTGCGTCATTTTCAATTTGCTGTTCGTATTCATTATTTTGCCAAAAATAAAAAACACTTAAATAAGAGGGTATATATTGACGGGGGGACCAAACCACAAAGGTCCAATTTCAACTGGTCCGAGCAGGCCCAACAGGATTACCACGACGTTGCAAGCAAGTCCAGTAGAAGGATTGACATCAATATTTATCACGTGGATAAATACAAACATTTATCATTTAATTATCATTCGGCTTACTCGGTTGCCTTTAATCTCAGATGTTATAATCAAGAGTCACCACACGACTTAATAACAAGCTAGGAGAGTTCCTTGAAAAACTCAACTACTTTACTTTACGCTACTATAAATACAACCCTCACCCTAGGGCCAAAGGGGATGTCATATTCGAAATATGAGAGTAATTACTAAGAACTGAGAACATCTTCGTGGACGTAGATAGTTGTCAAACCACGTATATCTTTGTGTTCCTTGCTTTCTTGATATTACCCATTGTGATTAATTGCACTCACAATTTCCACCGTCTATGGAAATCGATTGTTCATTTTACGAAAGTAACCCATATATAGAACTACAAATGTCCCATCCCCCAAATAGTGCAACCCATCCTGGCAACTTGGGAGCTGACCAAGCTCTACTCAGTGTTAGATATGAAGTTCCCTAAGATTAGAACCCAAGATTTCATTAAAAAGAGCAACACTCAGAGGAGAGACATGAGTTTCCTAGATCAACCCAGATCTCAAGGCTGGTTGACGCATATGAAGAACAACATCAACAACAGTAGGAGCCAACTCGTCTCCAAATTGAGGAGAATTATCACCTTCAGTGATGATTAGAAAAGATGGAGAGATAAGTTCATCAAGAGAATAAAAAATGATGTGGTCGGAATCCTAGCCCTAAGACGATCAAAACTCGTAGCTATGGAAGGAGCACTCGGCTTGACCATGAATGTTCGAAGCATGGAAGTCACCAAATCAGAAGGCACTAGGACGAAGAGTACCACAGGCATGACATAAGAAATTTTGCCTGAATAGAAATGGACCAACGCCCATCACACCGATGGGAAAATCCACAAAGGAGCTAGTGAGAAGGGCCTTAGTCGAACAAATGAACTCTTGTTTCTCAAGTACTATTGAGGAGGAGGAACCCACGAGTAAATTTTCTGCCTGAAGGTTAAATATTTATGATGGAAAGGAAAATCCCATAGATCATGTTTGACAATATAGGCAAGCCATGACTCTATGGAATCATAATGACACTCTCATGTGTTGCATATTCCCATTTAGTTTGGGAGACGCTGCTTAAAAGTGGTTTGAGAGGCTACCTCATAGGTCGGCTAAGAGCTTTAAGACTCCCATTAAGGCCTTCACTCCTCTCTTCATGACTAGCAGTTCACATCCAAGAAGGATGTACTCCTTGCTCACGATGATGAAAAAGACACATGAGACCCTACGCGAGTATGTTAAGCGATACTGGTAGATTTTTTAATGAGGTGGAAGGCTACTCGAAGCAGGCTACCATAGAATATTTCAAGATCATCTTACCCACACCTCTATGCTACACCGATCCCTCACCAAGAAGGAAGCATACACCATTGACGACCTCATGTCGCGCACTAAAAAGTATGCAAAGGTAGAGGACATGGTCAATGTCAGCCAAACATAAACGGGTCGTGGTAAGATGAACAAAGGCAATGACAAGGAGAATGTCCTTAAGAAGGGAAACATATGGAGCCAAAAATGGAAGGAAAACGATATTTTTCCAAAGATTTTCAAGACATCAAAACGGGTTTTAAAGAGTCAATTTACAAAAACTGAGGGAAGATCGAGGAACATAATTTCCCAAGGTGGACAAAAAAGATGGGGGGAGATCTGACCAAGAGGAACAATACGCTTCGTTGTGCCTTCCACAAATAAGATGGACATAAGACAGAAAATTGAAAGACCCAAAAAGCTCATATAAAGGAGTTAACCGAGGCGAGGAACTTGAATGAGTGCATAGAGAAGAATATTGATTAGGTTTCCATCAACAATGACCGAAAACCAAACAGCATGCTTGATAATGAGATGGGGCACGAGTTTGTTGTGATACACATGCGTCCGACCTCAAGGGGATCTTAGGCAATGCACTTTTAATTGAGATCAAGAAGGTAACATTGGTGATGGAGGCTTTCCAAATAGCTCGTTCCAAGAGTGAGGTTGGCAAGAGAAGGTGATCATAGGATGTGGACTGTAGCAAAACAAATAGTATTTCCTGAAAATGATTTGATCAGGGTGAGGATCCCACACCACGACGCACTAATAGTCACTCTCAGGATTGAAAAATGGAATTTGGATATGTTACTGGGGGAACAAGGGAATTCTTTAGAAGTAATGTACCTAGAACTGTTCCATAAACTCAAGTTCAAGATGCCAAATTTGAGGGAATACATTGTCCCACTGATCGGGTTCATGGGAAAAATAACCATTCCATTAGGGAAGATAGTCCTGGGCAGGGAATATTTTGAATCTTCACTAAAGAAAGTCATTTTCTCGACATGGTTTTTACGACATTTAACATATATGTGTCATGAACGGTATATTATGAATACACTTTTGCACTAGATGTTGTGTATAAAATAATAAAACAAATAACCATGAGATATAAAATAGATACGTCGTGAAAATCATTAACAGTTATTAAATCATTATTTACAAAACTTAGTTGGCGTCGTAATAAAATAATTTCAAGACACCTGCCTTGAGTTGTGAAATACCTATTTACGACATGTAGTTGGTGTTGTGAAAATTACTGCACGAATCTTAAGAGCCGGTGTCGTGAAATCAATATTTATGACATGTGCATGGTGTCATAAAATTTAATTTCACGACTCTTAGTAGGTGTCATGAAATCCTAATTCACGACACGTGTATGGAGTCATAAATATTAATTGTACTATTTTTGGTAGGTGTCGTGAAATATGTTACAAATTTTACACTTGTGAACTAGTGGGGGCAAAAACAATTTCCCTCCAAGTGGAGGACCCAACACACACTTCAAATAATTCACAACGATCAGCCAAAATATGAAACCTTTACTCTTTTACCCCCCAAAAAACCCAGCGATTTTACACAGTCGGTGTCCCACAAGATCGACATTCATACCTCCCTCTCTGGCCTCTATCTCTCATAGCAGCACACACCGGCATATCTCATCAACAGCGTGGATCTCATCAGCAGCTCACTCTGACATCTCACACCCCACAATCATGGCATCCCTATCTGGCATCACAAACCCCACATTCACGGCCTCCCTCATCGTTGTCTAACACTTTTAGCACATAACTTACTTCATCTTAGTTTAACGGTATTTGTTATCCATCAGTTTGATGTTGGTCTTTCTTATCCATCAATTTGATGATGATGTATTGGTAAATTAGAAAACCTTATAAGGATTATATTAATTACCTGGAGATGTGTTTTTGGAAATCTAATAGTTAAAATCGATAATAAATGTGTTATAAATTTATAATTCATCTCATTTTTTTTGTAAATTAAGTTACATTACATCGTGTAGATTTTAAAGTAAAATATAAACATATTCATCTCACTTTTTGTTTATGCAGTATTTGGTTTGTTTAAAAAGAATATTAGCTTGAAATTTGACTTCTCAAGATGGAAAAAAGAATGGTTGAGACTCCCAAAGTTTTTTCCCCTCATATATAGATATAAATGAATTTTTATGTTTTTTGGATTACATTATATTTAAAAGTTATAGAACATTGTTAATCCAATTAAGTTGATGACCACATGTTTTTTATTCTGTGTAGATATATCGACGAGTTCCAGATTGGAGTAAAAGGATTTATCGAGTTTGCCAAGAAAAATGCAAGAAATCCTTATATGATTATATATCCTTGCAAAAATTGCAAAAAACATTGTCAGCAATCGAAGGATAAATTTTTTGACCATTTGATTATTGACGAATTGTATCCGTTATATAACATACGGGTCCTTCACGGGGAGCATTCAAGTACCTATAATGATATGTATATGTCCAGTGTACATAGGATCTATACAAATTCTTATTTTTAAGATATTTGAGTTGTAGAATATAATTATCATAGAGCGAATGAAAGTTTCAATGAAAAGTTGAAGGATTCTGAGACCCCTTTATATCCAAGGTTTACAAATTACACAATGATGTCAATAATTACATCTTTGTATAAACAAAAGCCACACATGTAACATCTGGTAATAGATTTAATGAACATCGTAAGATTATTCAATATATGTTGCCAGAGGATAACACTGTTCCCAGTTCTTTATATACAATAAAAAAGATTGAAAGAGTTGGCGCTTGCGTTCAATTAAGAAATAATATAATAACTGCCATTTTTAACCCAAATTAACCCTAAGCATGCAACTAGGTGTGATTGAAACAATATGAAATCATGCACAAGATATTCAACACACAAAGTTAAGGAAAAATCCCCCACAGGGGCAAAACCATTTGTATATCACTATAATTTGTAAAAGACGGTTTACAATCGGATTACAATGAAATACAGTTTGACTAAGAATTACCCTCGGGTATCGGATTCTGTAGTCGCGGCTGGAAGAAACCCTTTCCAGTAGGGTTGGCGGCTGGAACTATCCTTGTCCAGTAGGGCTGCAATGAAGAGGAAGAAGCGATCCACTTCACAAAGGGTTGAACATCAATGGTGTTCTTGGGTTACCAAAAGTGACTCACAAATGTATGGAATTTGTGTGAATCAAGGGTATGAATCAATGTACTCAAATACCATGAAGACTTATGAGTTATGGAACTCAGAAAATCGTGTGTAAGTCTTAAGAAAACCAACTCCCCGATCGTGGTATAAATAAGAATTCATTTGCCCTAAAAATCTACACACGATCTGTTCGTGGTTATCCAGGGCGGACCGGTCCGGGCCTTAGGCGGATCGGTCCGATGGCGGACCGGTTCTTTTATTTTGAGGCTGATTCGGTTCGCATTCGGTCCGGGGCTCACTGGTCTTAAACGAGCAAGGCGGATCGGTCCGGGTCTCAACGGATCGGTCCGGCTAGGCGGATCGGTTCGTTTTAATATCAGGAGGACCGGTCCGGCTGTCTGAATTTTTGAATTCTTCCTTTCTTTTGATCTTCAGATTTTGTTGATGATGATGTGATCTTTTCAACTATCATTCTTGTAACGGCGTATGACATATCATATACATAATGATGGAAAAATTGTCCTTACAAATCTCCCCCTATGTCTATGCCGGAACAAACATAAAAAATCCGAATTATCAAGTATGAAACAATGCCTATACAAATCTACCCTTCCATGAACCCAAAACTGAAAGAGGTACAAATGACTAAGGCTGCATCGTTTGTTCTTCGAATCTTCAGAAATCTCACCGCTTTTCTCATCAGGGTGTGCATCATGGGATTATCAAGGATGTACCTACACACATGAGACAAAGCAAATACCAAGTGACGTATCGAGTTTGAAAGGAGATAAACATAAGCATATATATCCATTTAAGATGATATTCTCAGAATTTCAAAACTCCCCTATAATCAGATAATTCAAATTCCCCCTTTTTATGATGTCCCCAAATAGACAAATGAGAGAAATAAATCAAACAATCAAGTACCGGGGTGACACAAGGCATAAAATCACACCATGAATGAACATAAAACAACCAAGTCGGTGATAGCGTAAAAGAATGGGTGTGAACAAAATTCGATAGGAAAATCAAAACATACAAACATGACATATGTGCACGATGAGTATTGGATATTCCTAACGAATGAACTCAAATGCTTCCTTTGGTGTAAAAGAATGGAAATATACGACATTGACTATATCAAATCTACAAATCAAAGCTCAAAGTGATTTCTACACCAATAACGTCCAAAATGATTTTCATGCTTTTTCAGGACTTTCAAGGAAGTGCAAACCCGTTTTTCAATCTACAACCAAACTCCCTCATATTTATATTTTGAATAGAGGTGTACTAAATTCTAAAACTTTGGAGATTTGGTTGAAACCTAAATGGCCCATATTTGGCATGAATAGCTTTTTATTGCCTTGTCAATTTTTTCGGGCTCTTTTAACCTCTTAGGACCTCGGATATAAAAATTCCTCCATTTTTTAGGTCCTTTTAATGGTGGCTTTTGCGCAAAGGATAAGAATCAACTTTCGCAGCCCCTCCCCGCTATGCAAATTATCACACAGTCTCACCAAAACGGTTTTTACATGCAATCCAATCTTGTCAAGTTTTATCGCATTTTATACATTGTATAGACAGGATTAAGATGGAAACACTCAAGCCAACATGAGATTGACAAGCACAATAATCAAATATAGCCGTGCATGTGTGCAATAAAGGATATAGGAGTCAAGCATGTAGGAAATATCACTAATTACATCTCAAGGACTCCAATCAATGTTAAGCACATGGATGAAATGATGTAGCCTCTCAAATCTCTATAAAACAGTCACATGGATATATGGAATGAAGTTGTGACTTGGCTATCTTAAATGCTCATCCATAAAAGGCAAATCTCTTTTTGGTCTTTTTCAAATTTTTTATCAAAATAAAATCTTTTTGTGCTTTTCTCAAAATTTTTCAAAAAAGAAAATCTTTTTGTATTTTTCTAAGAATAATAAAAAATACATAAAAGCTGTACAACAAAGAATAGTACATATAAACAGACTAGCAATAGGAAGCATATGATATGATCATGAAGAAGCATCATATTCTAGACATAGACCAACCCCTCAGTCAACTGTGCAAATCCCCAAAGACTTCCTAAGACTCTCAAATCTAAGGGCATCTAAAGATTTCGTGAAAATATCGGCTAACTGACGGTCGGTAGGAACAAAACTCAGGGTTACGACCTTCTCCTCAACTAACTGACGTATAAAGTGCTCGCGTAACCTGATGTGCTTTGTGCGCGAATGTTGGACAGGATTGCGGGATATGTGTACCGCGCTCGTATTATCACAGGAAATGGTCATGGTGTCCTGTGAAATCCCATAATCCTCCAACATTTGTTTCATCCACATGAGTTGCGTGCAACAACTCCCGGCGGCGATGTACTCTGCCTCCGCAGTGGACAAAGAGATGGAGTTTTGCTTCTTGCTCAACCAAAAGACAAGAGCAGAACCAAAGTAGAAACATCCACCAGAAGTGCTCCTACAACCATCTACGTCCCCTGCCCAATCGGCATCCGAATAGGCGGACAAACGGTCATTGGTATCAAAGGAATACCAAATACCGTATGAGAGAGTCCCACTCACGTATTTGATAATACGTTTTAGAGCGAGTAAGTGTGACTCTTTAGGAGAGGCCTGATAACGCGCACAGACTCCAACACTAAAGGCAATGTCAGGACGACTAGCAGTCAAGTAGAGAAGACTGCCTATCATACTCTGATACAAGGTTTGCTCTACGTCCTTGCCTGAAGTGTCCTTACTAAGCTTGGTAGTGGTACTCATAGGAGTACGAGCATTCTTAGCGGAGTTTAAACCAAATTTCTTCACTAGGTCTCTAGCATACTTGGATTGAGAGATGAACATCCCATCCTCTAGCTGACGAACCTGGAGACCAAGGAAGAATGTAAGCTCACCAACCATGCTCATCTCAAACTCACTTTTCATCTCCTCCTCAAAGTGGTGAGCATGCTGGGAGTATGTGGATCCCAAGACTATGTCGTCCACATAGACTTGGGCAACCAAGATAGCACTGTCATCTCTCCTGACGAACAACGTCATATCAACTCCCCCTCTCTTGAAGCCACGGGCTAAGAGATAGGAAGTAAGCCTCTCGTACCAAGCACGGGGTGCTTGCTTCAAACCATACAAGGCTTTCCTCAGATAGTAGACGTGATCATGGTGCTTAGGGTCTTCAAACCCTTTTGGTTGTTCCACATAAACCTCTTCCTGTAGAATGCCATTCAGAAAGGCACTCTTGAGATTCCATCTGGTATACTTTGAAGTGCAGATGACATGCGATGGCGAGTAGTAAACGGACGGACTCAAGCCTCGCAACAGCAGCAAATGTCTCCCCAAAGTCTACACCCTCTATCTGTGTGTAGTCTTGAGCGACCAACCTAGCCTTATTTCTGATTATGGTACCATTTTCATCCATTTTATTCTTGAAAATCCACCGGGTACCAATAAAATTAGTATCACTAGGTCGGGGGACAAGTTCCCAGACATTGTTCTTCTTAAACTGAAGCAACTCATCCTGCATAGCAGATATCTAGTGTTCATCTTTGAGTGCTTATTTGTGATTCTTGGGCTCGACTTTGGACGTGTAGCAATGATGACTAACAACGTTCTCTAGTTGAGCACGAGTCTTGACCCCTAGAGTGGGATCGCCAAAAATGGCTGAAGGATCATGACTCTTGCGAACCCAAGCAGGTGTGTCCCCTAACACAGGAGTAGGGTCCACAGAGTGTGAGAGAGGAACAGGTAAATCACTGTCAGAACAATCCTCATTCTCACACTGAAGATTAGGATCAATAACCGTTGAAGGTTCGTCATCTTGCACGGTGACGTTTATTGATTCCATAATCTTAGAGCTCTTCAGGTTAAAAACCCGGTACGCTCTACTGTTCGATGAATATCCTAGAAATATTCCCTCGTCGCTCCGGGAGTCGAACTTTCCTAATTGCTCTCTATCCCGTAGGATGTAGCATTTACTCCCAAAAACACGGAAATATGCTAGGTTGGGCTTCTTGCCAGTCCACAACTCATAAGGAGTGTGAAGTGTGTGTGGATGCAGATACACCCTATTCACCGTATGGCATGCAGTAGACACTGCATCTGCCCAAAATCTCCTAAAAACTTTACGACCTAGAAGCATAGATCTAGCCATCTCTTGGATCGTTCTATTCTTTCTCTCAACAATCCCATTTTGCTGAGGAGTTCTCACAGCAGAAAACTCATGTTTGATCCCAAGGCTATCACAGTACAGATCCACCCTTGCTTCCTTAAATTCAGTGCCGTTGTCACTATGTATTCTGTTAATAGTGACTCCGTGTTGATTTTGCAGGACACGGCACTTGGTCGTTAGGATTTCTACAGCATCGGATTTCTCTCTCAGAAAACCTACAATGGAGTACCTGGAGAAATCGTCCACCATCACGAGAATGTATCTCTTACCACCTAGACTCTCCGTGCGAGTAGGACCCATAAGATCCATGTGAATCAACTCAAGAACACGGGAAGTGGTAATGGAATTCAACTTCCTATGAGGTCTACGGATTTGTTTTCCCAACTGACAGGGTCCACAAATCATGGAAGTTGACTTTCCAAGTGATGGTAAGCCACGTACTAGGTCATTTTTGACTAAACGAGATAAGTCTCTAACGTTCACATGACCTAGACATTGATGCCACATATCCATAGGAGTGATCGTGGCGCCGTTGCAGACAAGTGAGGATTAGGGCTCAGTCCCATAACAGTTATCTTCTGTCCTCACCCCTTGCACTAAAAGTTTACCGGCTTGATTATAGACCTTACAAGCTTTCCGGTCAAACTTCACTGCAAAGTCATCGTCGCACAGCTGGCTGATGCTAAGAAGGTTTGCTTTCAAACCTTTGACGTACAGCACGTTCTCTAGCTTTGGAAATCCTGGTAACTCTACTGTACCTCGTCCAACTATGCTAGATTTGCTACCATCTCCAAAGGTGACTCTCCCATCATTATAATCCTCAAGATGGGTAAAATATGAGGCATCACCTGTCATGTGTCTGGAGAAACCACTGTCAAAATACCACTGTGAGGTATTATGGGCTTTGAGAGCGACATGGACAACAAGGGCCTTTTTCTCTTTCTTAGGAACCCAAGAGTAGGTACCTTTTTGTATTCCCTTGTTGTTGTTGGTTTTAGCCGGAATGCGGGGCGCATTCATTGATGATAAGGTCATCCGTCGGAATTCCTCCATCAAACTCTGTGATGTGGCGGCTAGGAACTCAACACGCTCTCTCAGACTGGCAAACTCATCAGTCTGAAGTGGTGGAGCAAACGTACGTCGTGTCCGACCCAACTTATAGCAATCATCCCTAAGGTGTCCATTTCTTTTGCAATGGGAGCAAAAGGGCACAGTATTTGGAGGACCTTGGTTTGCTTTTCTTGGTCGAACTCTACTTCTTGGTTTTTTATGACGGCCATAAGGAGTCGTAGTGAACTCAGGAATTGGTCCGGGTGCAATTTGGGATGTGGAGGCACCATCAAAACCTATTCCTTACCTGTCACCAAAACCTAAAGCGGGACCGAGGAGCATCTTTCCCATCTTTCCAGATCTGTCCTCGATTTGTACCTTGACTTTCCTAGCTCTCTCAAGGTCATGAGTAAGCTGGGCAACAAGGGCTTCAAGTTTCTTCCGAGTCTCCAGGGAGGAATGGAGCTCACTCGTAAGACTATCCACTTGTTTAGTCAAGTCCTCTTTCTCTTTCTCAAAACTGCTCTCTCTCTCTCTTTAAGCAAATTCTCTTTACTAACCCAGGCAGACTCTCTCTCTCTCTCTCATGGCGGTGCAGGTGGAGGACTCTCTCTCTCTCGTTTCTCCTAACTCCTCTTCTAACGAGGTGATCCTAAGCACTAGGGGTTTGTTACCCTTTTTAGTTTTAAATGATTCATTATACAACTCAGCGTATGCGCATTGAAGGTTACTCTCATCCTCACTACCTTCCTCGTCTCCCTCACTCTCTTCGCTCTCGCTGTCGAGGTGTCCCTGTGAAGTAGCAATCTCATCGTCGTGAGATGCACTAGGAGTAATCACATGGATAGCCATGAACGCGGTGAAGTTACACTCATGCGGTGACTCATCTCCCGAGTCCACCATCTCGACCTCACTGTCGTCACTAAGGGTAGCATTTAGGACAGCTTTACCCTTTTCCCTATTCAGACGAGTGGCACACTCAAACGCTCTGTGTCCCTTACCGTCGCACTCAAAACACCTCTCACTGTCTTTAGGGGATTCTTTGAAATCTTTCTTTTCAAACTTATTTTTCTGAAAATTCTTTTTATCTTTGAAATTCCCATTTTTCTTAAATTTCAGAATTTTCT
Organism: Sambucus nigra; assembly: GCA_949130495.1. Lineage (NCBI taxonomy): Eukaryota > Viridiplantae > Streptophyta > Magnoliopsida > Dipsacales > Adoxaceae > Sambucus > Sambucus nigra. Next base: position 450,417,004 of record OX422223.1, on the reverse strand, counting down.
TGAAGTTTTTAGCAAAAAGTGCCAAATCATCTAGGTCAAACTCACATTCAGAATCAGAAGTTTCTATCTTTCTAGACGACTCGACTCTCTTTCTTGCCAACCCCTCACTTTTTCTCTCTTGGGCTTTAAGGGCAATTCCCTTATCTTTTGACTTGGCAGATTTAGGAAACATGTCTATTTCATAAGTTTGTAAATCTCCTACCAGTTCTTCCAATTTTAGAGTATTTAAATTACCCAAGGAATTTAGCACAGTGACTTTAGGTATAAAACGCTTAGGAAGGGAACGAAGAATCTTTTTAACAACTCTAGCATTTGGAATATGTTCACCAAGATTATAGCTAGTATTAACAATGTCAGAAAGCCTAGCATAAAATTCATCAAAACATTCATTTTCATGCATGGTGATGGTTTCAAATTGAGTTGTTAAATTTTGCAATTTTGACTCTTTAACAGCATTCGTTCCTTCATGGGTAAGTTGCAAAATATCCCATGCTTCTTTTGACGTGGTGCACGTCATTATGCGTTTGAACTCATCAGGAGTGACAGACCCAGAAATAGCACTTAGACCCTTAGAGTTAAAATATGACCATTTAAATTCATCATCAGTCCAAGTGATGTCAGGTTTCAAGTTGGTCACATTATCAACAGTCACGGTTGGAGGAGTCCACCCTCGTTCAACCAAAATCCAGACACGTTCGTCAATGGCTTTTAAAGCCGACCTCATATGGGCTTTCCAATAGGCATAATTCGACCCGTCAAAAATAGGCATTTTATAATATGACTTCTCCATTTGAACACGCTCTTTTCAAAAATCAATTTATTCAGAAAATTGATATCTTAGAAAAATTTTGCGGAAAAAGGAATATGCGATAGATTAGCGTAACCTGCTCTAATACCAATTTGAAAGAGTTGGCGCTTGCGTTCAATTAAGAAATAATATAATAACTGCCATTTTTAACCCAAATTAACCCTAAGCATGCAACTAGGTGTGATTGAAACAATATGAAATCATGCACAAGATGTTCAACACACAAAGTTAAGGAAAAATCCCCCACAGGGGCAAAACCATTTGTATATCACTATAATTTGTAAAAGACGGTTTACAATCGGATTACAATGAAATACAGTTTGACTAAGAATTACCCTCGGGTATCGGATTCTGTAGTCGCGGCTGGAAGAAACCCTTTCTAGTAGGGCTGGCTGCTGGAACTATCCCTGTCCAGTAGGGCTGCAATGAAGAGGAAGAAGCGGTCCACTTCACAAAGGGTTGAAGATCAATGGTGTTCTTGGGTTACCAAAAGTGACTCACAAATGTATGGAATTTGTGTGAATCAAGGGTATGAATCAATGGACTCAAATACCATGAAGACTTATGAGTTATGGAACTCAGAAAATCGTGTGTAAGTCTTAAGAAAACCAACTCCCCGATCGTGGTATAAATAAGAATTCATTTGCCCTAAAAATCTGCACACGATCTGTTCGTGGTTATCCAGGGTGGACCGGTCCGGGCCTTAGGCGGATCGGTCCGATGGCAGACCGGTTCTTTTATTTTGAGGCTGATTCGGTTCGCATTCGGTCTGGGGCTCACTTGTCTTAAACGAGCAAGGCGGATCGGTCCGGGTCTCAGCGGATCGGTCCGGCTAGGCGGATCGGTTCGTTTTAATATCAGGAGGACCGGTCCGGCTGTCTGAATTTCTGAATTCTTCCTTTCTTTTGATCTTCGGATTTTATTGATGACGATGTGATCTTTTCAACTATCATTCTTGTAACGGCGTATGACATATCATATACATAATGATGGACAAATTGTCCTTACAAAGATTTTAAAAGAATTTGATCTGGGATATGAAAATATAGATGCATGTATTAATGATTGTTGTTTATTTAGAAAAGAGTATGAGCATTTGGATATATGCCCTAAATGTGGCTCATCGCGATGGAAATTAGATGAATGCACTAAAAAAGATTACAAAGAGGAATACCAATGAAATTATTAAGACATTTCCCAATAATCCCAAGATTTCGCAGGATGTTTTTGTCACGTGACAAAGCTGAGCAGTTGAAGTGGCACTCATATTATCGAAGTAAAGATGTAAAGATGAGGCATCCAGTTAATTCCATAACTTAGGATACAATATTAAAAAAATTCTTCATTTTTCATACGATCTGAGAAATCTTAGACTTGGTTTTGCAACTGATGGGTTTAATTATTTCGGTGATCTTATCTCAAGCTATAATTGTTGGCATGTAGTGCTAACCATGTACAATATCCCCTCCATGGTTATGCTTGCCCCAAGAAAATTTGATGTTGATTTTTCTTATACCGGGGCCAAAGAAACCAGGTAATGACATAGATATCTATTAAAACCATTGATAGATGATTTACCAGAGCTATGAAATAATGGGATGAGATTTTTGATGCATCCAATCAATCTACTTTCAAATTGGAAGTTATTTTGATGTGCAAGATTAATGACTTTCCAGCATATGGTAACTTAGTTGGATGTACCACAAAGGGGGGATGTCATATTTCTGGTCCCAACACATCCCCACAAAGGTTATCAAAAATTCATAAGAACATGTATATAAGCCATCAAATATTTCTTCCAATAAATCACTGATGGTGAGATAAGAAAAAAAAGTTGGTTTATGGAATTGAAGATATGAGGAGACCGCCAAAACCATTAAATGTTGATGGCATTTTGGATACTTTAAATGGTATTAAAAATAACTTCGGTAAAATGAAGAAGTGCAATAAGAAGGAAAAAAATTTGAAGCAGAAGTCAATATTTTTTTTATTTACCTTATTGGCATGTAAGTGTGTTTCAACTTATTACTATTTAAGCCACTAACTTCAAAAAAATTATAGTTCATCGGGTTAATTCTTTAAGCATACTAATTATTTATCCCTCTCTCTCTCTCTCTCTATTTAGGCACGAGATTTACGTCACAATTCAGATATAATGCATACCAAGAAGAATATATGTGAGAGCCTCATCGAAACACTTTTAGATTTTAAGGGAAAATAAAAGGATGTACTTTAGTCTCTTGAATACCGTTAAGAATTGGGAATTATACAGTAAGTGCATCCCTAACCAAACATGAATAAAGTTTAATTACCCTCTTCACCTTACACACTATCAAAGAAAGAGAAAAAATGTTTGTCAAAGATTATTTGATTTGAATTCCCCTGATGGTTACAACTCCAATATTAGTAATTACATTAAAGTGGATGAATGAAAGTTACTAGGCTTAAAGTCTCATGATTATTATGTCCTAATGCAACCATTGTTGTCATTAGCTCTACGAGGTCTATTACCCAAGTGACCAAGGCATTTGATCTTTTGCTTAAGTTTATTTTTCAATAAATTATGTGAAAGAGTGATTGATAAAGGTGAAATGGAAATATTAGTGGGATAAATCATGGTGGCATTATGTATTATGGAACACTACTTCCCTCCTTCCTTTTTTTGACATTATGGTTCACTTTCCAATTCACTTAGGTTGAGAAGCTCGGCTATATGGACTAGTACAATTTTGATGGATGTACCCATTTGAGAGGTAATGTAGAATCTAATTACCTTCTTTGATAAATTAAAGTTATACAGATACTTATATTTATGTTTTGTCATTAGGTTTATGAAGGTATTGAAGGGTTATGTTACTAATTGGGCACGACCTAAAGGATGCATAGAAAAATGTTATTTGGCCGATGAGATTGTAAGATTTTATGGCACTTATTGAAAAACATAGCAGACATAGATGTTCCTCTGTCTCGAAATGAAAAGTTTAAAGATGAAACAATACTAGGACGTTGCCCTATTTTTAAAGGGAAGCCAGTAACACCATTTGATGACATGATAAAAAGTAGCTCATCTTTATGTGCGATTTCACAATCCCGGTGTTGAGTCCTATAATGAGTGAGTTTACTAGTATTATCATTATGTTAATTTATTATATTATTTATATTGTTACTAAAGTTTCTTTCATTCATATTAGAATTAGTTTTGACGAGCTAAATCATTATGATTGAATCTTATATCAGGAAGAGACCATTTTACATAAGAGATATATTGAAGCATTCTCCTTGTGGTTTGCAAATTAGGTGGGATAGTTTCTACATTGTGCATTTTAAGGGTTTAATGTTATCTTAATAAAGATTCAATGTGTATTAATAATCATTTTTTAATGTTGAGTCCAATACAAGTGACATATCTACATCCTTAAAGTGGCTAGCCATTGAAGCGCGTCCTTTTACAATGTCATATTCTGGCTACATTATAAATGGAAAATAGTTTCACACCTCTATAGTTGAAAATTCCACGCAAGACTCTGGTGTTTTTTATGAGGCCGAGACTGTATTGTAATACCCCGTATTTTTATGCTATATTAATTTGGGGATTTATTAAATTTAATGTGAGCTAATTATTTAATAAATTACCGAAAATTAATTATGTTATAATTATTAACGTGACGAGAGTTAGTAATTATATGAAATTTGTTGAATATTACTAATGAGAAAAGTAATATATAATATTGGTTATATTGAATGTCATAAGTGAGTTAAATGACAATTTTGGAAATTTGAGTCGGGACGCGCCCGTGTCGCGTCGGGACTAATTATTGATAAATAAAAGTGAATATTTTATAAGTTGTTCATATTGTCGTTTTGAGTGCTCCAATGCGTCCGGAAGGGTCGAGATAGTCAGAAAAGTGTACCCGGGGGTTTGATTTGGGTCTCGGGGCGTTTTTAGGCCTAATTAGTAACTCGGGAGGGCATTTTGGTCATTTTACATTTTTGGGTAATTAAACCCACGAAAATTAGAGGAGTTATATCAGATACCTAGGTTACCTTCTAGGGTTAGAAACTCTAAACACAAGTGACGGCCATAGGAGAGGAAGGAGAGAGCTCTCAAGGCAAATTCAAGGCCCAAAACTCAACGGTTTGCAACGCCGCCACCACCAACGCGTAGATCGCGAGACGGGGAACGCAACCATACCGAATTCGGCACCAGACCAGACCTCTGAAAATCCCAGGCAAGTGTTTATCTTGCTTATTTCGTTGATGCATCTTTCATATTAGTTTAGGAGTAATTAGGATGAGTTTTAATGGAAGAAAACATGATTTATGATAGGAAAATCCATGTAGTATTGGTCTAATTGATAATTATGGAAACCCTTGCCATGTAGAGGTATTTAACCACAAAATTTTGATGATTATAAGAAGGAATTTCTGGAGAAAATTTGATAGAAACCTGTTTAAGAAATTTCTAGGGTTTTTGATAATTATATAGATCTTGGGTTGTTAATCCATGATTAAATGACAGAAATCCACATGCTTTACGTTGAAAATACCTAATATGATGATATAGGGTTAGTAGTATCAATTATGGGACGATTGGGATTAGAAAATATGGAATTTGTTGATGTTAGTAGAGGAAACCCGTAACTGCAATTCTGCAGAAATCGCAATACCTGCTTGATCGATCAATCGAGCCTAGAGCTTCGATTGATCGAAGGTTCGATCGATCGAGCACCAGACCTCAATCGATCGACCCCTCCTGGCAGACTCCTATTTCCCTTTCTAAATTAGTTAAGTTCAATTTATCGTGAAATAATTCTTGGGCATCCTTAATCAAATGTTTTGGGAGTTAGGGAAGACCAGTAGGGCATATGAATAATTTTGGGACCTCTAATATATGACGAGAATTGTATTTTTGAGGATAATTACTTAAGGGTTGATGAATTTATGTATTAAAGGGGGAGGTACATAAGAGGGTTACGTTGGAACATAAAAAGGATACCTACTGAATTTTTATACTTGGGAAGATAGAGTCCGTGTGAGTTACGTAATGAGTTGGAAGAATCCTTCAAATTTGAAGTGAGAGACGAACCCTTATACGCGATACTAATAATGTGAAAATAAGTATAAATGTTGTAACTATGGGATTTGAGATATACCTAGAATTGATATGGTAATATTAGTATAGTTATATGATTGTGTATGCATATGATATCTATGTGTGAAAAATACGCCCACGCTACTTGCTATCCCTGAGGTTGCCGCGCTGGGACGATCTTATCCTGTGTTTCCTTATGGGGGATATAGACTCGTACCCTAGAAGATAGATATCCTTGGTACAAGCTATCGAAATGATAGTTCAGACGGCCCTAAGAGACGCGGGTATGTGCTTTCCTCTTAGAGACTTGGAATCTATACTTCGCCTCAATATTGTTTGTGTATGTGTTAATACAATTCGAGATTGATTCCGAATGTATTACCCTTAATAAGAGTGATATGGGGCTTTGGATAGTAGAGTATGCCTGCACCATAGTTTTTATTTTGGGTGCTGTTATAATATATATATTATACGAGTAGTTAATATATATACATATATATATATATATAATGAAACTTTGAAATTTTGGAACTGCCTACTGTGATTTGGTAAGTAGGATATGGTTGATGACACAAATTATAAATACTTGTTTTGATAAAGTATAATATGACACTGGAAAACTTTATTGATTAATGAAGTTAAAATGAGAACTTTGGTTACAAATTGAAATCTTACGTTTTAAATAATTATGTTGTTCAGTTTTAAATCTTACGAATAACCTAAGATAAGTTAAATCATTTGGGAGAGATAGGGTGTTATATGAAGAGATAATCCGTTGGGAAGGTTAGTACGATAGGCGTGCACATTAGAAGAGAGGTGAGAATTTCTCAAGAGAGTGTCGAACTAATATGTTGTTGCATTGGCGTGTATCAATTTAAATACGTGCTAAACGAAATTTAAATTAATCACAGTATCGGGCTCTGACCCGTTTCTTTTTCTCTCTCTCTCTTGTATATATATGTATATATTACAGGTGCCCAGCCACAGGGGCGTCTTTCTTAGGATCCCTTGAAGGGAACGTGCTGCAGCTTAGGTGGGAGTTGCAGGTCACTTGCATAGACGACTTCGTTTACATGATTCCACATCTATCATTCTCATTTATTGGGCATGTGTCGCCCTTTCCACTATTGATATGTTTTATTTGGGACATTTGTATTTCAATTATTTCTAGTACGGTTATTATGGGATTTATTTCAGTATGGATGTTTTACTTTAATTTTTGCATGATGGGATTCGATTGACGAATGGTTTCAATTAATTAGATTATGTTCCAGGATAATTTTGGTATGATTCTTATTTATTGATAACGTTGTTAATAAATAAATAAATGATTTTTCTTTAAAACTAAAATTTGGAAAGTAATGTTAAAAATGGTTTTGTAACTTAGCTTAATTAATTAGGGTGTTTAAATTGTGAATTTATTTTTACGATAGTGATGCTAAGAATGAACCAATTGTTCACCTTGATTTTAATTTAATAAAGGAGTGATCGCCCGGTATTTAATTAGGCGGGGTGTCACAGGTGGTATCAGAGCATTAGGTTCTAGTGTCCTTAGGATCTGTACGACTTATTATGCTTTCAGCGTTGCTTTCTTTGATATAGAGCCCTATTTTTAGGATTGTTGTATTTCTGCTTTTACGTTACGTCTTCAGCTATTTGCGATTTGATAATGACTGTAGACTAATAAACTTCTTCACGTTTAAGATGCCTCCGAAACGTGCACCAAAGGATAGGCGTTCCCAGGCCGAGCAGCCAGCAGATCCGGCACAAGGCACTATTAATGCTAATGAAGTAGCCGCCATTGTTGCTCAGGCGGTGAATGCCACACTAGCGATGGTTCAGCAGGCTCCACCCCAGGTTCAGGCAGTGGCGCCAGTACCAGCACAGCTTCCATCTGCATGGGAGAGGGTTACGGATGTTTTTCAGAAAGCACATCCCCCTGAGTTCTATAGTAGCTCCGATATTGTTACAGTCAGCCAATGGAAGAAAGACATCCAGCGGCATCTCCGTATGTATGAGTGCACCTACGTGCAAATGCAGTTATTGGCTTCCTTTAACCTGGTGGGGGCCGCTTTGCAGTGGTGGGAGTCCACTACCACATTGGAGGAGAGGGACACGATCCCTATTCAGTTGTTCTGGGAGCGATTTGACCACAAGTACTTTTCACCCGCCATGCAGACTGAGATGAGGCGGAAATTACTGAATTTGAAGCAGGAGAATTCTACCGTTGCTGAGTATGAGGAGGAGTTCACGAGACTTCTCACCATAGTGCTAGATGAGGCACCTACTGAGGGCAAGAAGATTATGTTGTTTGTGGACGGGTTAGCTTGGAGGATCCGTCAGCATCTTATAGGGAATTTATCTCTGAGTACTTTCACTGATGTACTCAATGCTGCATTACTTCATTGCCAGGATCACCGCTTTCATCTTCAGGGATGCAAGAGAGCAGGAGAGTCCAGCTAGCAGGGCAGGACCGGGGGTAATAGTGCTAGTGGGGCACCATCTCATGGACAGACTCGTCAGCACGAGCAGAGTTCCCATCAGGGGGACCCTGCTAAGCGATTCCGTTCAGGTGATTCCAGGCAAGGATTTGGGGGTTATAAGGGTCAGTAGGGCCAGCCTAATCAGCAGGGCCAGCAAGGCCAACACCGACAGTAGGGTCAGCAGCAGGCCCAACCGGGCCAGTAGCGTGTTCATTAGGGCCAACAGGGCCAGTGGCGTAATGGTAACGGCCAGCAGGGCCGTGGTCAGCAGGGTCACAGGGGAGGCAACTTCAAAGGACGATGTTTTGGTTATGGTAGGCACGACCATAGGCGCCAGGATTATTCGGAGGTAGATAGGGCCCCACAGTAGCTGGGTGCCCGTAATGAGCCACAGAGGCCACTTTTTCCACCTGCCCTCCCAGCTCCAGCCCAGGTGCCAGCCCTACCAACCGTTCCAGCAGCTCCAGTGCAGTAGGGGCAGTTACAGTACGGACGTGTCTATAACGTCCACCAGGCAGCAGCTCCACAGGCACCACCCGCGATTGAGGGTATGTTTCCTATCCATGGTACTATGGGTCGGGTTTTGTTTGATACGTTGGTGATGCATTGTTTTATAGCTACGCATTTTGCGAAGGCCTTAGGGTTGTTAGCCACAGCAGAGAGCACAGTGACGTGTGTAGACTCACCACTGGGAAGTGGGTCACTTATCTTCTTTATATGCCGGGGAGTGGGGGTAGAGATTGGTAGTTTGGAATTACCTGCAGACATGTTAGTCTTAGATATACATGAGCATGATGTTATCATCGGTATGGATTGGCTCGCAGCTTATAGATCCATGATTGATTGCTTCGGTGGGAGCATTGTTTTTGCCATTTCGGGGCAAGAGATGTTTGTAGTGGCGATGCCTCGCCCAGAGGGAGGTTCGATCGCTCACTTGTATTATATAGAGGAGGATACCTTTAAGGAGGTTGTGATTCCGTTAGACTCGATTCCAGTTGTTCGTGAGTATTCCGATGTATTTCAGGAAATACCAGGCCTACCCCCAGTCGAGAGATAGACTTTGTCATAGACTTATTGCAAGATATGAGACCTATAGCACGCACTCCATATCGTATGGCTCCGGCGGAGATGCGAGAGTTACGAGATCAGATAGAGGAGCTGTTAGGTCAGGGCTTCATTCGTAGGAGTACCTCACCTTGGGGCGCTCCAGTCTTGTTTGTGAAGAAGAGAGATGGTTCATTGAGGTTATGTGTGGACTACCGGGAGTTGAACAAGGTCACGATACGGAATAAGTATCCGTTGCCTCGAATCGATGATCTGTTCGACCAACTGAGGGGAGAAACTTTCTTTTCGAAGATAGATCTGAGGTCGGGGTACCATCAGCTACGTATTAGAGAGAAGGATGTTTCAAAGACTGCCTTCTTGACGAGATATGGGTCTTACGAGTTCAGAGTGATGCCATTTGGCCTCACAAATGCTCCAGCCGTATTCATGGACTTAATGAACCGAGTATTCGAAGAGTTCTTGGATCAGTTTGTCATCGTCTTTATAGATGATATTTTGATATATTCACACTCCGAGGAGGAGCATGCCGAGCACTTGAGGCGGGTTCTTCAGACTTTACGAGAGCATCAGTTGTATGCTAAGTACGAGAAGTGTGGATTCTAGTTGCGAGAGGTACAGTTCTTGGGGCATGTTGTTTCTGAACAGGGGATAACAGTTGACCCGAGTAAAGTGTCAGCGGTGAGGGAATGGGGATAGCCCACGACACCGACAGAAGTGCGTAGTTTCTTGGGGTTAGCCGGATACTACGGGAGATTCATTTGGGGATTCTCCAAAATAGCGGGTCCATTGACGAACCTGACTCGCAAAGGGGTACCATATGTTTGGGATGACGCTTGTCAGTTGGCTTTCGATGAGCTGAAAGATAAGCTTACTTCAGCGCCAGTCCTTGCTTTACCGAAGCCGGGTGCGGAGTACCTGGTTTACACCGATGCCTCTTTACGGGGACTTGGGTGAGTAATTCAGTAGTTAGAGAAGGCCATAGATTTTGCCTCCCGCAAGCTTAAGCCGAGAAGAATTACCCCACCCACGACCTGGAGTTGGCAACGCTCGTCTTTGCATTGAGGATATGAAGACACTATTTATTGGGGGAAAGTTCCATTTGTTCACAGACCACAAATCACTGCAGTACTTGTTCACTCAGCGAGAGTTGAATATGCGTCAGCGCAGATGGTTAGAGTTTGTGAAGGACTATCAGTTCGACATACAGTATCATCCGTGGAAGGCCAACGTAGTTGCTGATGCGTTGATTCGTAGATCGGTAAATGAGGTAGCAGATGTCTGGAAAGCGAAGTGGAAGGAGTTGGGTAACAAGGACGCAGTAGCCCGTTCCTTCATATCTGTTATGACAGTCACACCTGAGATTGTTGCAAGGGTGATACAGGCACAGACCACAGACCCATTTTTCCAGGAGCAGATTGTACGACTTTTAGCTGAGGGTGCTGAGTCCTACTCTGTTAGTTCTGATGGGGGTTTGAGGTTTAATGGGAGATTGGTGGTTCCAGAAGGAGCAGAATTACATCATGCAGTGATGACCCAGTCTCACGGGTCCCGATTTGCAGTACATCCTGGAGGAGATAAGATGTACTAGGGTATGAGGAGGAAATACTGGTGGAGTGGGATGAAGAAGGACATTGCTATGTTCGTGTCCAAGTGTTCTACCTGCCAGCTGGTGAAGGTGGACCATCAGAAACGTCAGGATTGCTTCAGCCATTGGAAGTACCCGCGTGGAAGTGGGAGAGTATTTCCATGGATTTTATTACGGGGTTGCCTACATCACAACGGGGCCAAGATTCTATCTGGGTGATTGTAGACCATTTGACCAAGGTGGCTCATTTTCTGCCAGTGCAGACAGACTATACCACGGGTCAGTATGCTCAGTTATTCATTGCTGAGGTGCCCCTGAATGTTGTGTTAGATAGAGACAAGATTTTCATGTCACGTTTCTGGGAAAGCTTTCAGGACACTACACCAAAATGGGCAAATTGTCACCTTTCAGCCGGCCAGCCTTGTCAAGGTCATTGACCGTGACAAAAAAACACGCATTTTATGTCACGGTCATTGACCTTGACACGACCGTGACAACGAATTGTCACGGTCAATGACCGTGACAATTCGTGTCACGGTCAATGACCTTGACACGATCGTGACAACTTTTCCAGCAAAAACCCTTTCCCCCTTCTTTTTTCCCTCCCACCGTTCCCTCCCTCTCTCTCTCTCTCTCTCTCTCGACGCTGCTCTCTCTCTCTCTCTCAGGTCCAATTTCTCTCTCTCTCTCTCTTCCATTTATATATATATTTGTCTGTATAGTTATGTGTGTGTGTGTATATATATCTGTGTGTATGTGTGTGCGTGTGTGGGGGGTGGGGCAGGGTGGGGGAGGGGGTGGGGGAGGGGGGCAGGGGGTGGGGTGGGGTGGGGCAGGGTGGGGGAGGGGGAGGGGGTGGGGGAGGGGGCAGGGGGTGGGGTGGGGTGGGGCAGGGTGGGGGAGGGGGTGGTGAAGGGGTGGCAGGGGGTGGGGCGGGGTGGGGGAGGGGGTGGTGGAGGGGGCAGGGGGTGGGATGGGGTAGGGCAGGGTGGGGGAGGGGGTGGTGAAGGTGTGGCAGGGGGTGGGGCGGGGTGGGGCAGGGTGGGGGAGGGGGTGGTGGAGGGGGCAGGGGGTGGGGTGGGGTGGGGTGCGGTGTGTGTGTGTGTGTGGTGGTGTCATTTTTCATAATTTTAGCATTAGTAAACATAGGATAAAAATATCTGATTAATTCCTAGGTTAAATTAAATTAAATTAACTTTAGTGCTTAAATATTATTAAATGGTTTTGAATTTTTTAAATATTATTAAATCGTTTTGTAGTGTAGTGGATTCCACCATATTCTGTTATGTCTTCTTTACTAACTAGAATATTGTTGCAGATAGGATTCCCTTTAGGGTCTTATGTCTTGAATTAATCTGAGGGGGTGGGGGTGGGTGGGGTTTTGAATATTATTTACATTCAAAATAAATAATTGATAATAGTTGGATAATAATTGGATAATAATTATTTTTATACCTATAGAAAAGCTTAGATAGTGTGTGTGTGTGTGTGTGTGTGTGGTCAATACATGAATTTATTTTTGTATTTGAATTATCCCATGAATTTATTTTTGTACTTGAATTAACCCATTATATGAAACATATTTGAAATTAAATATAGTGCGCATAGATACTAGCACTCTAGTTCTTATGCGTACGCATTCAATAACCCTTAGACCCGTTCGAGAGTCATTACCCCTGTAATGAGATCTCTCGAATTGTCTCGTTTGGACAGTTTGAGACTGTATAATTTTTGTATAATATTCTTATTGGCTTAAAGTTGTTACTTTTGGAGGAAGTTCTGCAGTCGTATCTTAATGTTCTCTGGGTACATACTAGATTGACAAGTGTGACTGTTATTTTAATTGACCAATTGAAATAACACTCACACCTGCCAATCTACGTCGTGTACTTGTAAAGAGTCAAATAACACTCACACTCACACCTGCCAAGTGAAGACATTGATATCTACCTGTCTCCTTTGGTAGAAGAATTAAATGAGTTGTGGGAAGATGGTGTGCAATCATTTGACTCTTTTAGAAAAGAAGAGTTTACGCTGAAAGCTATGTTGATGTGGGCAATTCATGATTTTCCAGCTTATGGGACATTATCCGGATGTGTAGTAAATGGTTATTTGGGGTGTCCTATTTGTGGAGAGGAGACTGAATCTCTTCGTCTATCCTCCAGCTTAAAAAATGTATACCATTGCCACAGGAGGTTTTTACCCCCAGCTCATAGTTTCAGATTTGAGAAAGCTTCCAATTTTTTATTGGGCGGAGTTGAACATAGGCTACCGCCGAGACAACTTTCGGGTTCAGAAATTGAAAGTAAATCTTCTGAATGTGGCCCAAATATGCCAGGTAAGAATCCCAAATTTAAGAATAACAAGCATAAGAAGACCCCAACTGGGAATGAAACTGAGATAAGAAAGGCATGGTCTCGGAGGTCAATTTTATTTGACTTGCCTTATTCGAAGAAAAACCCGGTGCGCTATGTATTGGATGTGATGCATGCAGAGAAGAACTTCGCTGAACATATTGTGGGTACTTGCCTTGGGGGGAGTCATTCGAAGGATGGAGAAAATGCACGAAAAGACTTTAAAACGTTAAAACTTAAACCACAACTATGGTTGAAAGAAGATAGTAGGGGAAGGACAATAATTCCCCCTGGTGCGTTTACTTTGACGAGTGAGGAAAGGAAGGTGCTTCTAGACACAATATATAATTTGAAGGGCCCATCTACTTTTTCGTCCAACTTGCAAAGGATTGTGAATTATGCTACTCATGATTTACATAAGTGTAAGTCCCACGATTGGCATGTGATCATGCAATTGGTTCCTCTATTGTTTAAGCACCGTTTCTCCAAGCACAAGGATTTGCATAGGGCTATTATGCAAATTAGTATTACCTTCTCCCTCTTGTGTGAGAAGGTAGTGAATCGAGAACACATAGTGGCCGCAAAATTGGCTGTGAACGAAGCGATTTGTGTATTGGAGAAGTACTTTCCCCCAGCATTCTTTGACATAAGTGTTCACTTGTTGGTACACCTATGCGACGAGGCACTTCTTTGTGGTCCAGTTAGATATCGGTGGATGTATCCGTTTGAAAGATTGATGAAAGTTTTTAAAGATTACGTCAAGAATACGCGATATATTGCAGGATCAATTGCAGAGGAATACATCACCGTGGAGTCATCAATATATACTCAGGAATATATGACTGACTCTACCAGCGTTGATGACACTGATGAATTCCTCGATGATGGTGGTAATGTGATGAGAAAACAAGTGAAATTAACGAGTTTGCAACATGAACAAGTAGTTCGTTATCTATTTGACACACATGAAGATGTCGAAGAATGGAAAAAGTAAGTTTCGAATATTATAATGTTTAACATTATTTTAGATTATTTTATACATGATTAATTTTGTAATATGCAGTAAATATGAAGCCTGTGAGAACAATAAAAGACGAAAAACAGTGGTACAATCAGAAAGCGAATTTAGGCTATGGTTGACACAAGAGGTAATTACAATGAAAACTGACACACCCCAACCCAGTTACTTATAATTAAGTCTGAAAGTCAAAGTGAGTCAAACCATAATTAATTTAACCAAACCATAAACAAGAGTTTTAATTTCAGAGTCACCATTGTAAATCCATATAACTGAAAACCTTTTTACAACATCATAGTAATCATGTCCATAAAAACTTTCTTGAATGATAAGATAACTTAATTACATCGTTTACATTTAAACAAAATCCTTGTTTCTCCCATTCCTGGCTAACCCAACCCGACTTCCTAGATTTGGCAGTGACATCGTATTACCTGAAAAATGTGGACATAGGAACCATGAGCAAAAATAGCCCAGTGAATGCATCACTACTAAACTACTGCATGAATTTAAATGCAATAAATTATGTTCATATACTTATGTATTAACTTATCCGGCTCATTCATAATGAATGACCAAATTTTCCGAATCATGGTTCACATATCCTGTCTAAATAGACAATTCTCCCCCATTCCTGGTCGAGGAGTAACCCCTTGTCATTAATAGACAAATCTCCCCCATTCCTGGTCGAGGAGTAACCCCTCATTTCGGTAAACCGAAATGAACAATTTTATATGCATAACATTATGATCACACCAACAACACAATACAAATATCTCTTTCCAGTGAGTACACTCACCTTGGTTAGCAACTACGTATTCAGGTTTCCTTCTGGTGGAGCTGAACTGGGTTGATTAGACCTTACACCTATCAATCCAACTAGATCAGTACTGAACCTCAATCATAAATATTATTCAAACATAATTATGTAACTTTCCATGACTATACATCAACAATATAATTCCAATTAAGTCACATTCCATAAAACATAGGTAAAGACAAAACAATGGTATATATGTTGATAAAGTTACGGACATTCAACCGTAGGATATACCTTATGGGGAATTTATAACCAAAGTCAAATAAACATGAAATTATACTCCTCAATGTATATAAACATGAAACATGTACTCAAAGTACCCTTTGTAAGGACGAAATACAAACATTCATTCAAAGGGTACCAAGTATGGCCTGAAATTATGGTCTTGCATACTTAACCATCCTATATTCCTAAATTGTACAAATACAGGGGTCCAACCTCATCAATATGAAAACATATATGAATATATTATCCAGTACAAGTGACGGTGTAATTTTTAAAGCTTCCTAGGGCAAGTTATGACCATTTCTCTACAACACCAGAAATCTGCCCTACAAGCTCCTCTATTGTTCCTTCGAATTCCCAGAATTTTCATAATTTTTCTACAGCATAACTTTCCATGATTTTCAACACACTTTCAGTAGACATACTTAATAGTACAGAATTAAAGTTTCATAATATTTGGACTTCATTTGCTATCTCAAAATCTGGACCAAACTCAAGGCATACCGAAATCAAGTATACAAACAGCAACTATGTACCAACTTGAAATCATTATTACGGCCTAACCACAAGGAGATAAATTATAATTCTCAGATATGATATGAATATATGAGTCTACTTTCATATCCAATTGGAATTTCTCAATTCCAGTAATCACACAAAGAGATATGCAAGTTTGAATACAAGGGGTTTCAATACAAAGCAATTTTAAGGGTTTCTACATTCAACTTAACATAAACTTACATCTAACCATACATACATATAAAGGGCTGAAACTTTCGTAAACCTATGATGATTTATATCATATAAATCAGTAATATAAGATAAATAACAAGAATTTCTATTAGGATTACCTTCAGGGCTTTTTACGTAATTTCCACGGATTTTTCTACACTTTTTCTCCTCACTTTTCTTCCTAAACTTCTACCTTCTCTTTCCTTAAGCTCAAAACCCTTTCATGGCTGGTTTTTGCTGAAGAAATATGTTAGAGGGAGGGTTTTAAGTCGGCCAAGGCTGCCTCCCAAGCCAACCAATCAATTTAAAACATTTGGTTTAATAAAAGACAAAATACCACTTAAGGGAATTGACATATTTGCCCCTTCTCGTAATTTCGACCTAACTTCTTCCTCGAGCATCCATTTGATGCACCGTTTGTTGTGTTGCGATCCTAACTCACATGTCTACAACTATGTAGTTTTCACCTCAAGTCATTTATAATGTTATAAAGGTCAAAACTAGTCTTAAACAGGGACATTTCTATCGAAAATAACCAAATCTTGTGTTCGTACATAACTCGACATTTCATGATTTATGACAGTAGGATTAGACTAAACATATTCACTTAACATTAGATATACTAATATCACATTATTCATATCACATAATATAAGCATGATTTAAATATAATTTATCATAATTATATTCGGGTTGTCACAACCTCCCCCCCTTAGAAAATTTCGTCCCCGAAATTTAATATAAAGGTCACTTACCAAACAAATGGGGATACTGTTTCTTCATGCTATCCTCCGTTTCCCAAGTTGCTTCTTTAACTCCATGTCTCATCCACATAACTTTAACTAAGTGAATAACTTTATTCCTCAACACCTGCTCCTTACGATCAATAATTTCCAATGGTTCCTCGATGTACGACAAGTCTTCCTTCAGTTCAATTGGTTGAGTTTTCAACTGATGAGATGGATCCGCCAAATACTTACGAAGCATCGATACATGAAACACATCATGTAAACGGGATAAATCTGGAGGTAATGCTAATCTATAAGCCAGGGGCCCAATTCTTTCCAACACTTCATATGGTCCAATGTATCTTGGACTTAGTTTCCCCTTTTTGCCAAATCTCATAACGCCTTTCCACGGTGAAATACGCAGGAATACAAAATCTCCCTTATGAAATTCCAATGGATGCTTCCTCTTATCTGCATAAAATTTCTGCCTGCTTTGCGCTATCTTTATCCGTTCCCGAATCATTTTGATCTTTTCAGTTGTCATATCTATCAATTCCGGACCCAAAATTTTTCTTTCACCTACTTCATCCCAACACAAAGGCGTCCTACATCTCCTCCCATATAAAGCTTCATAAGGAGCCATACCAATGGTGGACTGATAACTATTATTATACGAAAATTCCATCAATGGCAAATGATCATCCCAACTACCTTTGAAGTCAAATACACAAGCCCGTAACATGTCTTCTAAGATTTGAATCGTCCTTTCAGA
The DNA here is from genome assembly GCA_949130495.1 of Sambucus nigra. Taxonomy (NCBI): domain Eukaryota; kingdom Viridiplantae; phylum Streptophyta; class Magnoliopsida; order Dipsacales; family Adoxaceae; genus Sambucus; species Sambucus nigra. The sequence continues at coordinate 450,399,322 of OX422223.1, read as the reverse complement.
TTGCCCATCAGTTTGTGGATGAAACGCAGTGCTGAACTTCAAACTTGTGCCCATGGCATTCTGGAGACGAGGCCAAAACTTAGAAGTGAACGTTGGATCTCTATCTGATACTATTGACACTGGTGCCCCATGTAAACGAATAATCTCATCAACGTACATACGTGCATACTTGTCAACATTGTAGGTGGTCTTAACTGGGAGAAAATGAGCTGACTTCGTCAGTCGGTCTACAATCACCCAAATAGAATCATGCCCCTTTGGTGACCGGGGTAATCCTGTAACAAAGTCCATCGTTATATGCTCCCACTTCCATTCCGGAATAGGCAAAGACTGCAATAATCCTGCCGGCTTCTGATGCTCTGCTTTCACTTGCTGGCATACTAAACATTTAGCTACGAACTCTGCAATCTCACGTTTCATATTGTTCCACCAGTAATATTCTTTCAAATCTCTATACATTTTGGTACCTCCCGGATGCATAGAGTAAATAAAACTATGTGCCTCTTCTAATATATCTTTCTTTAAGGGCGGATCATTAGGTACACAAATCCTATTTTTATAACACAACGATTCATCATTCTTAATTTCAAAGTCACTCTCTTTACCATCCAGGACATCTTGTTTCTTCTTCTCAAGGAATGGATCACTGGTCTGCAAATTTCGTATGCGTTCGGCCAATAAAGGTCTCACTGTGACATGTGCTAATAATCCTCCACTTTTTGAAAACTTCAATTCAATCCCCATCAATGCTAAGTCAAGAATATTTCCAACACGAGCACACCGTATGCAACCGAGAATCCCTGATGATTTTCGACTCAAAGCATCTGCTACTACATTGGCCTTTCCAGGGTGATGATGAATGGTACAGTCATAGTCTTTAATCAGCTCTATCCAACGCCTCTGTCTCAAATTCAGTTCTTTCTGTGTAAACAAGTATTTCAAACTTTGATGATCTGTAAATATCTCACAAGTTTCTCCATACAAGTAATGTCTCCACAACTTTAAAGCAAAAACAATGGCTGCTAGCTCCAGATCGTGTGTAGGATAGTTTCGTTCATGCGTCTTTAATTGTCTGGAAGCATATGCTATTACCTTCCCATTCTGCATAAGAACACATCCTAACCCCTGAAATGAAGCGTCTGTATAGATCACAAAAGACTCATTCCCACATGGAATAGCAAGTATAGGGGCTGAAACCAACCGCTTCTTTAATTCTTTAAAACTCCTTTCGCATTCTTCATCCCACACAAATTTCACTTCTTTACGGGTCAACTTTGTCAATGGTAATGCTATTGCTGAAAATCCCTTAATGAATCTGCGATAGTAACCTGCCAATCCTAGGAAACTCCTAATTTCTGTCACATTCTTAGGACTCTCCCATTCAACAATTGCTTCCACCTTCCTTGGATCAACATATATCCCATCTCCTGAGACAACGTGCCCTAAAAACACAATTTCATTCAACCAAAACTCACACTTGCTGAATTTAGCAAATAATTTCTTCTCTCTCAAAATCTGCAATACGAGTCTCAAATGCTTCTCATGTTCCTCCATGCTACGCGAGTAAACCAACACATCGTCTATGAATACAATCACAAATGAATCAATGAAAGGGTGGAATACCCGATTCATCAAATCCATAAAAACTGCCGGAGCATTAGTCAATCCAAATGGCATCACCAAAAACTCATAGTGCCCATATCGAGTCCGAAAAGCTGTTTTGGAAATATCACTATCCTTCACTTTCAGTTGGTGGTAACCCGATCTCAAATCAATCTTTGAAAATACTGTGGCCCCCTGTAATTGGTCAAACAAGTCATCGATACGAGGTAGAGGGTACTTATTTCTAATGGTCACCTTATTCAACTGCCGATAATCAATACATAATCGCATTGTCCCATCTTTCTTTTTCACAAATAACACTGGTGCTCCCCATGGCGAAACACTAGGCCGAATGAAACCTCTGCTTATCAGATCTTGTAATTGCACTTTTAATTCTTTCAACTCCGCTGGTGCCATTCTATATGGAGCAAGGGAAATTGGACCAGTACCTGGAATTAATTCAATAGAAAACTCTACTTCCCTATCGGGTGGCAATCCTGGCAATTCTTCTGGGAAGACATCAGAAAATTCTCTAACAACTGATATATCTTTAACTTTAAGTGCTTCCTTACTAACATCAACCACATACGCTAAATACCCCGTACAACCCTTACTCAATAACTTTCTGCTCTTTATTGCTGAGATGAGACAATTAGGAATAACATTCCTTTCCCCTGTAAACTGGAAATCGGGTTCACCAGGAAGATGAAATGTAACTTCTTTTCGAAAACAATCAATGGAAGCATGGTATGATGATAACCAATCCATCCCCAATATAATATCAAAATCTCGAATGGCCAACGGTATTAAATCAACATAGAAATCTCGTCCCCCCATTCGTAAGATACAATCTTTATAAACGTGCTCAACCAGAATCACACTTTCCATCGGCGTAGAAATATATAAGGCACAATTGAGAAATGAACATGGTCTACCCAAACATGAAACAATATCTAATGCCACAAATGAATGCGTAGATCCAGGATCAATGAGTGCATATAAATCTTTGTTCGCTATAGAGAGTTTACCTGTAACCACTTCAGGTGTAGCATGGGCATCTTGCAGCGTCATTGCAAACACTCTTCCTCCTTCCTTCGATCCACTTGCTTGTCCTGTACCTCTTCCCCTGGTGGCACTGCCTGGAGAAGATCCTTTATGAGGCCCCACACTAGTGACTGAAACTGTTCTTGCCAACATAGGACAATTCTTTCTCAAATGACCCTTCTGGTGGCAGTTAAAACATTCTATATTCAGTAACTTTGGGCAATTTCTCTTTATATGACCTGATGCCCCACAAAAGAAACAAACATTTTGATCTTCTTGCGATGAACCTCTTGAAACTCTTCCACCATTTGCTTCACCCCTTTGAAAACTACTTCCCATGCCTCTACCATGCTGGAATTTCTGCCCTCCAAGTCTCGAATATTCTGTATCACCACCCTTTTGATAACTTGGATCGAATCTGCTTCTCTTTACACCTCGTTCTCGATTCCCTCTAGCTTCATTCACGTCCCTTTCTACCAACATGGCTTTGTTCACCAAGGCTGAATAATTAACAGTCTCTAAAGCCGACAACCGTGATTTAATGACTAACTCAAGCCCATCGAGAAATCGACTGCACATGTCTTCCTCATTCCGTATAAACCTCGAAGCAAACCGAGATAAAGCTGTAAGTTTAGCTTCGTATTCTCTAACTGTCATACTCCCCTGATTCAACAGAAAATATTCTTTCTCCTTTTGTTTTTGATACATCGGAGGAAAATACTTATCATACAAAGCTTTGACAAAAGAATTCCATGAGATCACATTCCCACCTTCTGGAGTAATCAACAAATGTTTTGTGGCATCCCACCAATATTTAGCTTCTCCTTTCAGCATATACGTCGCCAAGGTCACTCGTTGATTTTCAGGCATCTTCATCACCCCAAAGATAAGTTCAATCTCTTTAACCCAGACTTCTGCCTCTGCGGGATCAACTGCTCCTTCGAACGATGGTGGGTTCATCTTAATAAATTTCTCATGTGAAGTACTTCTTTCTTCCCGGTGTATCACCTCCTCAGCCCTAGCCAAGGCTTGTGCCTCCAGTTGCCTGGTCTGTTGTTCTTCCACATGAGCCATAAACCTAGCTTGTTGCTCTGCCATTAGAGTCATAGCACGTGCCATTTTTTGCATATCTGTCAGTTGTTCTTGCTCGGGTTCCACATTTATCTGAACAGGTTGCTCAACCTCCGCTTCTGCTGGAATATTTGAAGCCTCATCATCTATTCCCACATTCAAATTCCCTCGTTCCATTCTCTTATATCTGTAATGAATCAAAGATATAACAACATGCAGATATACATATCTTTCCCAACATAATCGTTAGTATCAAATAAAATATATTTCTAACATTCACTGCCAAATCTAGACTCTTCTCACTCCAGAACCTCTAAAACCTGGCTCTGATACCAAAAGCTGACACACCCCAACCCAGTTACTTATAATTAAGTCTGAAAGTCAAAGTGAGTCAAACCATAATTAATTTAACCAAACCATAAACAAGAGTTTTAATTTCAGAGTCACCATTGTAAATCCATATAACTGAAAACCTTTTTACAACATCATAGTAATCATGTCCATAAAAACTTTCTTGAATGATAAGATAACTTAATTACATCGTTTACATTTAAACAAAATCCTTGTTTCTCCCATTCCTGGCTAACCCAACCCGACTTCCTAGATTTGGCAGTGACATCGTATTACCTGAAAAATGTGGACATAGGAACCATGAGCAAAAATAGCCCAGTGAATGCATCACTACTAAACTACTGCATGAATTTAAATGCAATAAATTATGTTCATATACTTATGTATTAACTTATCCGGCTCATTCATAATGAATGACCAAATTTTCCGAATCATGGTTCACATATCCTGTCTAAATAGACAATTCTCCCCCATTCCTGGTCGAGGAGTAACCCCTTGTCATTAATAGACAAATCTCCCCCATTCCTGGTCGAGGAGTAACCCCTCATTTCGGTAAACCGAAATGAACAATTTTATATGCATAACATTATGATCACACCAACAACACAATACAAATATCTCTTTCCAGTGAGTACACTCACCTTGGTTAGCAACTACGTATTCAGGTTTCCTTCTGGTGGAGCTGAACTGGGTTGATTAGACCTTACACCTATCAATCCAACTAGATCAGTACTGAACCTCAATCATAAATATTATTCAAACATAATTATGTAACTTTCCATGACTATACATCAACAATATAATTCCAATTAAGTCACATTCCATAAAACATAGGTAAAGACAAAACAATGGTATATATGTTGATAAAGTTACGGACATTCAACCGTAGGATATACCTTATGGGGAATTTATAACCAAAGTCAAATAAACATGAAATTATACTCCTCAATGTATATAAACATGAAACATGTACTCAAAGTACCCTTTGTAAGGACGAAATACAAACATTCATTCAAAGGGTACCAAGTATGGCCTGAAATTATGGTCTTGCATACTTAACCATCCTATATTCCTAAATTGTACAAATACAGGGGTCCAACCTCATCAATATGAAAACATATATGAATATATTATCCAGTACAAGTGACGGTGTAATTTTTAAAGCTTCCTAGGGCAAGTTATGACCATTTCTCTATAACACCAGAAATCTGCCCTACAAGCTCCTCTATTGTTCCTTCGAATTCCCAGAATTTTCATAATTTTTCTACAGCATAACTTTCCATGATTTTCAACACACTTTCAGTAGACATACTTAATAGTACAGAATTAAAGTTTCATAATATTTGGACTTCATTTGCTATCTCAAAATCTGGACCAAACTCAAGGCATACCGAAATCAAGTATACAAACAGCAACTATGTACCAACTTGAAATCATTATTACGGCCTAACCACAAGGAGATAAATTATAATTCTCAGATATGATATGAATATATGAGTCTACTTTCATATCCAATTGGAATTTCTCAATTCCAGTAATCACACAAAGAGATATGCAAGTTTGAATACAAGGGGTTTCAATACAAATCAATTTTAAGGGTTTCTACATTCAACTTAACATAAACTTACATCTAACCATACATACATATAAAGGGCTGAAACTTTCGTAAACCTATGATGATTTATATCATATAAATCAGTAATATAAGATAAATAACAAGAATTTCTATTAGGATTACCTTCAGGGCTTTTTACGTAATTTCCACGGATTTTTCTACACTTTTTCTCCTCACTTTTCTTCCTAAACTTCTACCTTCTCTTTCCTTAAGCTCAAAACCCTTTCATGGCTGGTTTTTGCTGAAGAAATATGTTAGAGGGAGGGTTTTAAGTCGGCCAAGGCTGCCTCCCAAGCCAACCAATCAATTTAAAACATTTGGTTTAATAAAAGACAAAATACCACTTAAGGGAATTGACATATTTGCCCCTTCTCGTAATTTCGACCTAACTTCTTCCTCGAGCATCCATTTGATGCACCGTTTGTTGTGTTGCGATCCTAACTCACATGTCTACAACTATGTAGTTTTCACCTCAAGTCATTTATAATGTTATAAAGGTCAAAACTAGTCTTAAACAGGGACATTTCTATCGAAAATAACCAAATCTTGTGTTCGTACATAACTCGACATTTCATGATTTATGACAGTAGGATTAGACTAAACATATTCACTTAACATTAGATATACTAATATCACATTATTCATATCACATAATATAAGCATGATTTAAATATAATTTATCATAATTATATTCGGGTTGTCACAAAAACAGTCGTTATATAACGTTACATTACACTCAAATTTTACCACTAATATAATTAATTTATCTATATTCTCAGCTCCTAAAGATGGGTGGTGCGACATCAAGGCTTGCTCGTCTAGCCACTGGACCCTTGTTCGTGGCACAAGAGTACAAAAAATATCGATTGAACGGTTACATTTTCGACGCTAAAGTGTACGAGGAAAGTACAAATGTACAGAACTCGGGAATTTCATACAAGGCTCTTACTTTCTTTCGAGCGAGCGCAAAAGATAAAAACCTCGTTGAAGCTGAAATGACTTACTATGGTGTAATCCAAAATATATTTGAATTGGATTATATGAGCTTCAAAGAGGTTGTATTTTACTGTGAATGGGTAAGAGTTGAGGATAAAAATGCTTCTAAATTTGATCCTGTCACCAATTTGATCATGGTTGACTTGTCCAAGTTGAAGAGCAACGACCACTTGAGCGATGAGCCATTTGTTTGTGCATTTCAAAAGGTTAAGCAAGTGTTTTACTCGGAGTATATCAACAACGAGCCGTGGTCAATTATCCAACACGCGCCAAGGCGTCTAAATAGTAGTGTGGATGACTTGGCTGCTCCTACCGAATATCAATCCATTTTTTATGATAACCCGAATTTGAAACAATTTTTCAATTTGTAATAATTATTTCAATTTGTACCGAAACATCCATTTTTAATGCTTTTACTTGATCTGCACTTTATCATTTTCACTCTTGTGTAGTGTGCGTGTGTGGAGAGGAGATTAATACATAAATATTCCAACTACATCTAAGTTTTGTTTATACTAATCCATGAATATACGCTTCTTACCTTTAATAGGTGATTATTACATAGTTATTTGGGGTGTCCTATTTGTGGAGAGGAGACTGAATCTCTTCGTCTATCCGAACACTAAGAAATGCCATAATCCTATGGAGCGATTCTCTGCAAATTCCTCCCAACCGTTATGTAGCCAAACATCACCGGTTGAAGTTGTCAATTCCACTTTCCATACCCCACCACTTTCCATACCCCATTCAAAGGTTGAGTTGACAACTTCAACTGCTGATTTTTGGCTACACAACGGTTGGAAGGAATTTGCAACGCATACCTCCATAGGATTATGGTATTTCTTAGTGTTTAGATATGAAGAGAATTATAATTGACACGATTGCCCGGGGTACATTAGTTGGAAGGAGGTGCCATATGAGCTCAAGTTAGCTGTTTGAGTGACACTACAGGTAATGTATTTATATTTATATGTCAATTTCCATTTCGATTTCAATTACAATTTATATTTATCTATATTTGAGGGGCGGATACTAATTTTACTTTATTTCAATTCAGGGGACAGGGAGTGGCCCTAAGGGTAGGCCACATATGCTCTATACTTATGTCGTTATTCGGACGAGAAGGGAAGGATAAGGAGGTGTTCCCGAGCGTCGCGGTATAAAATCTCTTTTCCATGCAAATAGTTTGTAGATTTGAGATAAAATGATGGTGATGTTGTTTCTTTTTAAATAGTTTCTTATTTGAATATATATTTGCATTATCTTTAGTTTGTTCGGATATATGATGTGTGGAACAGGTACAACGTTGCTATAACAGGTACAAATATACTGCTGGGCAGTGGCAGTGGCCATACTGCCCAGCAGTTTTTTTTTAATTCTGCCCAGAATTGTCACGGTCATTGACCGTGACACGTCCGTGACAAAATTGACACGGGCGTGTCACGGCCAATGACCGTGACAATTTTTTTAAAAAGGGTCACGGCTTTGTCACGGTTATAAACCGTGACAAACGTGTCACGGTCATTGACCTTGACACGACCATGACACAAAACGCGAGTTTTTTGTCAAGGTCAATGACCGTGACACGACCGTGACAAAAAAAGTTATCTCGCCTCGAAATGTCATGGTCATTGACCTTGACAAGGTGAATTTGTCAAGGTCAATGACCTTGACAAATGGGCAGATTTGGTGTAGTGGGAGGCTATGGGTACTGAGTTGAGGTTGAGTTTAACTTATCACCCACAGACAAATGGACAGACAGAGCGTACTAATCAGATGTTAGAGGATATGCTGTGCATGTGTGTTCTTGATTTTGGAGGAGGTTAGGAGCCACATCTTCCACTGGTAGAGTTTGCTTATAATAACTCTTATCAGTTCACGATTGGCATGGCTCCATTTGAGGCTTTGTATGGCAGGCCTTGTCGTTCTCCAACTTGTTGGCTCGAGGTGGGGGATAACAAGTTGCTAGGACCAGAGGTGATTCATGAGACCTCCACGAGGATTGAAATGATCAGGAGTCGCATTCGGGTTGCCCAGGACAGGCAGAAGAGCTACGCCAATGCGAAACGGTTCTTCCGAGAGTTTAATGTGGGGGACCAAGTGTTACTGCGTGTATCTCCTATGAAAGGAGTGATGAGGTTCGGGAAGAAAGGGAAATTGGCCCCGAGGTACGTGGGACAATTTCCCATTATCGAGAGGATTGGGCCGGTAGCATACAGATTGGGACTACTAGAGCATTTACATCGCATTCACGATGTATTCCACATCTCGTCGTTGAGACGGTACCTTCGGGATGATATGGCCCATACTCACATCGAGATAGATGAAATAGACTTACAGCCTGACAGCTCTTACAAGGAGAGACCGGTGGCTATCCTAAACTATAGTGAGAGGATATTAAGGTCGAGGATAGTTCCACTTGTACGGTTCCAGTGTGAGCACCACAATGTGGAGGAATCCACTTGGGAGCGCGAGGCCGATATGCGCGAGAGATATCCAGATTTGTTCTTACCAGGTATGCCTTGTTTTTCAAATTTCGGGATGAAATTCCGTTATTAGGGGGGAAGTATGTAATACCCCGTATTTTTATGCTATATTAATTTGGGGATTTACTAAATTTAATGTGAGCTAATTATTTAATAAAAATCCGGAAATTAATTATGTTATAATTATTAACGTGACGAGAGTTAGTAATTATATGAAATTTGTTGAATATAACTAATGAGAAAAGTAATATATAATATTGGTTATATTGAATGTCATAAGTGAGTTAAATGACAATTTTGGAAATTTGAGTCGGGACGCGCCCGTGTCGCGTCGGGACTAATTATTGATAAATAAAAGTGAATATTTTATAAGTTATTCGTATTGTCATTTTGAGTGGGCCAACGCGTCCGGAAGGGTCGAGATAGTCAGAAAAGTGTACCCGGGGGTTTAATTTGGGTCTCGGGGCGTTTTTAGGTCTAATTAGTAACCCGGGAGGGCATTTTGATCATTTTACATTTTTGGGTAATTAAACCCACGAAAATTAGAGGAGTTATATCAGATACCTAGGTTACCTTCTAGGGTTAGAAACTCTAAACACAAGTGACGGCCATAGGAGAGGAAGGAGAGAGCTCTCAAGGCAAATTCAAGGCCCAAAACTCAACGATTTGCACCGCTGTCACCACCAACGCGTAGATCGCGAGACGGGGAACGCAACCATACCGAATTCGGCACCAAACCAGACCTCTGAAAATCCCACGCAAGTGTTTATCTTGCTTATTTCGTTGATGCATCTTTCATATTAGTTTATGAGTAATTAGGATGAGTTTTAATGGAAGCAAACCTGATTTCTGATAGGAAAATCCATGTAGTATTGGTCTAATTGATAATTCTGGAAACCCTTGCCATGTAGAGGTATTTAACCACGAAATTTTGATGATTATAAGAAGTAATTTCTGGAGAAAATTTGATAGAAACCTGTTTAAGAAATTTCTAGGGTTTTTGATAATTGTATAGATCTTGGGCTGTTAATCCATGATTAAATGACAGAAATCCACATGCTTTACGTTGAAAATACCTAATATGATGATATAGGGTTATTAGTATCAATTATGGGACGATTGGGATTAGAAAATATGGAATTTGTTGATGTTAGTAGAGAAAACCCGTAACTGCAATTCTGCAGAAATCGCAATACCTGCTTGATCGATCGATCGAGCCCAGAGCTTCGATCGATCGAAGGTTCGATCGATCGAGAACCAGACCTCGATCGATCGACCCCTCCTGGCAGACTCCTATTTCCCTTTCTAAATTAGTTAAGTTTAATTTATCGTGAAATAATTATTGGGCATCCTTAATAAAATGTTTTGGGAGTTAGGGAAGACCAGTAGGGCATATGAATAATTTTGGGACCTCTAATATATGACGAGAATTGTATTTTTGAGGATAATTACTTAAGGGTCGATGAATTTATGTATTAAAGGGGGAGGTACATAAGAGGGTTACGTTGGAACATAAAAAGGACACCTACTGAATTTTTATACTTGGAAAGATAGAGTCCGTGTGAGTTACGTAATGAGTTGGAAGAATCCTTCGAATTTGAAGTGAGAGACGAACCCATATACGCGATACTAATAGTGTGAAAATAAGTATAAATGTTGTAACTATGGGATTTGAGATATACCTAGAATTGATATGGTAATATTAGTATAGTTATATGATTGTGTATGCATATGCTATTTATGTGCGAAAAACATGCCCACGCTACTTGCTATCCCTGAGGTTGCCGCGCTGGGACGATCTTATCATGTGTTTCCTTATGAAGGATATAGACTCGTACCCTAGAAGATAGATATCCTTGGTACAGGCTATCGAAATGATAGTTCAGACGGTCCTAAGAGACGCGGGTATGTGCTTTCCTCTTAGAGACTTAGAATCTATACTTCGCCTCAATATTGTTTGTGTGTGTGTTAATACAATTCGAGATTGATTCTGAATGTATTCCCCTTAATATGAGTGATATGGGGCTTTGGATAGTAGAGTATGCCCGCACCATAGTTTTTATTTTGGGTGCTGTTATAATATATATATTATACGAGTAGTTAATATATATATATATATATGAAACTTTGAAATTTTGGAACTGCCTACTGTGATTTGGTAAGTAGGATATGGTTGATGACACAAATTATAAATACTTGTTTTGATAAAGTATAATATGACACTGGAAAACTTTATTGATTAATGAAGTTAAAATGAGAACTTTGGTTACAAATTGAAATCTTACGTTTTAAATAATTATGTTGTTCAGTTTTAAATCTTACAAAATACCCTAAGATAAGTTAAATCATTGGGGAGATATAGGGTGTTATATGAAGCGATAATCCGTTGGGAAGGTTAGTACGATAGGCGTGCACATTAGAAGAGAGGTGAGAATTTCTCAAGAGAGTGTCGAACTAATATGTTGTTGCATTGGCCTGTATCAATTTAAATACTTGCTAAACGAATTTTAAATTAATCACACTATCGGGATCTGACCCGTTTCTTTTTTTCTCTCTCTCTCTCTCATGTATATATATGTATATATTACAGGTGCCCAGCCACAGGGGCGTCTTGCTTAGGATCCCTTGAAGGGAACGTGCTGCAGCTTAGGTGGGAGTTGCAGGCCACTTGCATAGACGACTTCGTTTACTTGATTCCACATCTATCATTCTCATTTATTGGGCATGTGTCCCCCTTTCCACTATTGATATGTTTTATTTGGGACATTTGTATTTTAGTTATTTCTAGTACGGTTACTATGGGATTTATTTCAGTATGGATGTTTTACTTTAATTTTTGCATGATGGGATTCGATTGACGAATGGTTTCAATTAATTGGATTATGTTCCAGGATAATTGTGGTATGCTTCTTATTTATTGATAACGTTGTTAATAAATAAATAAATGATTTTTCTTTAAAACTAAAATTTTGAAAGTAATGTTAAAAATGGTTTTGACACTTAGCTTAATTAATTAGGGTGTTTAAATTGGAAATTTATTTTTACGACAGTGATGCTAAGAATGAACCAACTGTTCACCTTGATTTTAATTTAATAAAGGAGTGATCGCCCAGTATTTAATTAGGCGGGGTGTCACATGTATGTATATCGACTTCAATAGATACCATAAATGTGGTTGCAAATGGTCCTTATTATGGGATCATAAGTGATATACTGTTATTGGACATTCACACATTTTGACTACCTATGTTCCTATGTCATTGGTCCAGCATTTCCAATGGAGTTAAAATTGAAGATGGATTGACTTTGGTTAACCTCCACCAAGGACAAAATCAATTGACAAAAATATCATTTAATTCTAACATCAAAGCAAAACAAGTCTTTTATTTTAGAGAAAGTATAACATCAAATTGGTATGTAGTTATCAAGGCATCAACTCAAGGTTTTCACTAAGTGGATACATATGACAAAAGTGTTTATACATCTTATTGTCTAATTGATGTATCTAAACTTGACAAAAATGACAGGGATAAAGATGAATGACATGTGAGGACAAATTGTGACGGCATCATTGTCTTACTATAAATGGTTATAGCAATTTCACGTAGGACTTGAATGTTAAATATAAACTTGACTAAAATATTTCTGTACATGATTTCATATTTTTCATATTAGTCGTATAATTTCCTACAAAATCTTTTTTTATAGTGTTATTGATAATCTATTTGATTTTGTGCTTATTTTGTAGAAGTCTTAAAATCCACATCAAGTAATGCATAGAGATTATTTTTGGTTAAGAGGACACAAAAGGAGTAATGGAGATCCGGTCAATCAAGTTGCTGGTGAAGATATTGTAATGACTAAAACATTTAAACCATTACATATGTATAACTTAATTTTGATGCTTTATTATTACATTGATATTTTCGTTAAGGTTGATTTTTTATTTTTTCCTAGATAAAGATTGAATCAATTCCATCTCATAGCTCGTCTTTAATAAAATATGATGCAAAAATAGAGGTGCTTGGTCTCGAATGTCCTAGTCGGGTTTCTGGTTTTGGATTTGGGGTTATTTTATAAACGTTGATGTCTTATTAAAAAGCAGTGCAAGGGGTTAAAACACTTGAAAATCAAATTCAACAAATTTTGGAATGGAAGACACGCCCTTCGAAAGCTTAATGAAACAAGAAAACATACCAAATATGGTAATTTACTAAATTAATCGTTGTTATAAATATCATTTTTATGTTTCTTTTTTTATTAATCTCTCATGAAATTTTATTTAGGGTCAACATTTTGGTATTGAGGACAATATAGACGACCTGACACCTACTCCACAGTTTATTATCAATAAACTTTCATCATCTAAATTTGCCCTTAGTGTACATTAATGATCGTTCATATTTTTTTCATTGCTGTTAGTCCCATGCAGAAAGTACAAGTGCACCATGTGCTTCAAACTAGAGATATGCAACATGAAAGTTGTTACACATGTGGGGTACAGTAGAAGATATGGTTGATGGACAAATCAAATCTATGGATTCAAAGTCAATGGTGCACCATCAAATATTGGGACCTGATTGTTATAAAGTGTGCATTATTCAAACTATTGTTTCCAAAATGTCAATGTTTTGATACTCGGATGAGTTAGCTACACTTAATTATGAAAAAGGAAGTACCATTGCATGGCGAGACCGATAGATTATGTTTAACTAATTGTGTGAGTCACAGAACTTGTATTTCCTTATAAATTATAATCCTTTTAATAATATTTTTAAGTCAGGCCGTGCAGGCCAATGAATATTTATGTTGATGGAAATGTTCTCATTTTTGTTCCAATTTCTATAAGTGATTAACGGTGGTTTCGTAGTAGGTTTTGCTATTGTTGACTTGAATTTTAATGTTAAAACATTAAAATTGACTTGAATTTCAAGAATAGATTTTGCTATTGTTGACTTGAATTTCAAGAATAGACAAAGGAACCTCTTCCAAAAATTTTAAAAATAATTAACACAATGATATGTGGATTACCCTAGTTAAATATATTACTATTTTTACATGTTATATAATAATAATATCATTATGCCAAAATATTATATATTGGAATAAATTATGTGTTTTTATTCCACAAGTCCATGTTACCATTTTGTTCAACATTGATATCAATTTTTCAACACATTTATGGCTTTTGGGAGTTATAATTTCTTTTGCCTTTTGGGAGGATGCAATATTTTTTTAGGAGGATGTAACTTCAGCACTAATTTGAGATGCATTATGTTTAGAACTTCTTTTAAGTTATTTGACTTTGCTTCGAATATGTGGTTACAGATCGATATGTTATTTATGGCTATGACCTTAAGTTTTAAGACTTTATTTTGGATATTATTATTATGAACTGAACATACTTTCAATTATTTTCATTGATAGCAAATATCTAGTGAAATGTAATGTAATGAACTGTGATATAATTTTTGAAAGATGTTGACTAATAAAAAACTATTTTTTTAAATATAAATTAACTTTCACGACACAATTGATGTGTCGTAAAAACAATTTAGATGACATCGATGTACATGTTGTAGAAGAAAATTTGCACGATACCTATATGCATGTCATTAAGAGTACTTACAACAATGCCTAACGTTAGTCGTGAAAAGGTTTCAATGACATCAGACACGGTCATGAAAAGGAGTAGACTTTCTCTGAGCCCTGCTTAACAACACCAAAAATCTGCAAGATACGTATATGAATGTCACTGAAAGTATTTACAATGACACCTAATCATAAAAAGGTTTTGAAGACACCAAGTGTTTTGAAAAGAACTAAACTTTACACGACACCCCCTCTCAACGACACCAAAAATGTGTCATAAAAAACCTTTCACGACTCATTTTAGGTGTCGTGGAAGGGAATGTTTCTAGTAGTTCTCATTTCGTTTCTATTAGTTGACGTTGATTCACCTTATAACACCATCCTCGACAGAGTGTGGCTTCATTATACAAGAGTCGTCCCTTCAAATTATCACAAGAAACTTAAGTTCATCACAGATCAGGGTGTGATGGAGATCAGAAGCGAACAAGCCATTGGAAAAAATGATACATCGCTGCCCTTAGACCCAAGAAGGAGAAAAAAAAAGATAAAAAAGTACCCTAAGAGATGTTTTAAGATGGTGACACTCCTTACAAAAAACAACTAAGGCACGGTTGACCGAGGGTGGAGGAAACAAGAATCCACCCAGCTAATAAGGTTACAAAAAAGCCAAAGGAAGTGGTTTTTGACATAAGCCAACCAGAAAGGAAGTTTTTAACCGGTACCACTTTTTATGACCATAAAAGGATGGAATTGATTTCCCTTATGAGGATAAACCTAGATGTTTTGCATGGGAGCCATACGGCATTGTAGGGCTTGAACCCCGAATCACTTGTCATTGTTTTTATGGCAATCTTGGTTTTAAGACGATCATACAAAATCTCGTTGCACTGCCCTCAATAAGGCAAATGCAGTGGAAAATGAAGTAGGGAAACTTCTGGAGGCAAGGTTCATCAAAGAAGTTCAATTCCGAAAGTGTATCTCGAATCTAATGGTAGTTCAAAAAAGCAACAATAGTTGGAGAGTTTGTATTGATTTCACCACACTCAATAGAGCCTGCCCTATAGACATTTTCCCCCTGCTAAAGATAGACTAATTGGTCGATGCCACTACTACCCATGAAATGATGAGTTTTTTGGCGACTTATTTAGGGTATCATTAGATTACTCTATTTAGCCAAGACCAGGACAAATTTCCCCCAGTTATTATGTCAGGAAAACGCTCCTCGATGTCGAGAAGTGCTACATAGCACCAAAAAAATTTGGCATACACCCTTGTGATAGACTCCCGAAAGACGAAGAACTACTTTGAGGCCCACTCCATCAGTGTCATTATATTTTTTCCTCTTAAAGTTGTTCTTTGCAAAGACAACCTTTTTAGACACATGTCCAAATGGTCAATAAAACTTGGGAGATTTGACATACACTTTCAACCAATAACAACAGTCAAGGGAAAAATAATGTCTAACTTCATAGAAGAATTCCCAGGAGGAAATGCTCCCACCAATCAACAAATGGCCAAGAAGTCAAAAGATCGTAAGCAGAATCAATCCGAGAGATAGATGTTGTATGTGGATAGTGCCTCTAATACCAAGGGGAGAGGAGTAAGGATTGTTCTTGTAATGTTAGAAAATGACTTGATCGAACATGGATTAGATTAGGTTTTGGAGCCTCAAATAATGAAGCCGACTATAAAGCGCTTATCGTCGTAATGTGTAAGGCTCGTTTGGTGGGGACAAGTCAACTGGCAGTATACCGTGACTCAAAGCTAGTATCCAGCCAAACCAGTAGAGATTTTTATGCCAAGGATGAAATAATTGCGGCATACCTCAAGGTAGTGCGCGAGATGATATCAATGTTTGAGTACGTCCACATTTAACGGTTCCCCCAGGGGCACAATAGTCATTTAGACACCTTAGCAGCCTTAAGCTCAGCAGTAGATTCTAATATCAAGAGAAAAAATTTTAGTGGAGTTCCTCGCCAAGCCTAGCATTGAAAGAGTGACAATCGGCGAGCACATTCTTTCCATTGAAAAAGGCCGAAACTGGATGGACCCAATCATCGCATACCTACAAAATGACACGCTGCCGACCAACAAAAAGCAAGATTATCAAATCAGGGCGAAAGCCTCACGCTTTTATCTTAGAACTGGGAAAATACTATATAAAAGATCCTTCATAGGCCTCAACTTCCAATGAATGCACCCAAAAGACGTCGACCAAGTTGTCTTTGAGCTACATGATGGAATTTATAAGAGCCACGCAGGAGGAAGATCTATGTCCTTTCGAGCGATTAAGGATGGCTATTGGTGGAAACATATGCAGAAAGATGCAAGTGTTTATGCTCGAAAGTGTGAAAAATGCAAAAAGTTCTCCCCCTTGATTCATCAACTGAACATAACCAGAGGCCCTTGACAAGTCCGTGGTTGTTCGAATAATGGGGGCTCGATATCATAGTCCCCCTCCCAAGTGCGCTAGAAAATTGCAAATATTTATTGGTCGACATGTACTATTTCACAAAATGGAATGAGGAAGAACCACTGGTGAACATTAGAGATGATGATATGATCAGGTTCATTTGGATGAACATTATAACTCTCTTTAGAGTACCTTGGACAGTTATAGCGAATAATGACCCACCATTTGAAAGCGAGCCTTTCCAAGGTTTCTGCAATGATCATGGAATCAATAACCACTTTAGTTATGTGGCTTAACTCTAAAGTAACAGCCAAGAAGAGGCATCCAACAAAATAATTTTTGATGTCTTGAATAAGAGACTAGAAAGAGCAAAGGGCGCTTGAGCGGACGAGCTTCCCCATGTTCTCTGGGCATATCGTACTACGTCAAGAATACCTACTAGGGAAATGCCATTCGCCTTGAAGTTATTACACTAGAAGCTAGTCTGTAAACCATGAGGACAATTGTTGTTGAATAAGGACTAGATGATGAAACATTTAGCACTGAGTGTCACCTCGCTGAAGAAGGGAGGGCTTTCAATAATTAGGAATACTGTATAACAAAGTTGTCAATCCGAGGAAGTTTAAGTTTGTGGACTACGTCAAAAGGCCGTCGGATGGCAAGCTAGGGCCCAATTTGGAGGGTCCATTCAAGGTGATCAAAGATGACTTAAAAGGAGCTTATCACTTGGAAGAAATGTATGGAAGAAAGATACCTAGACATGAAATGCGACCAACCTCTAGGATATTTAGATTTTTAAATTTTTTTTATTTCAGGACTTGTGATGATCACAATTTAAAATCGAGGTTGTAAGAGGGGATTCCAATTGAGGCTGGGTGTTATAATACAAATGGAGGCATAACCTCTATTGAGATTTGGAACACTGACCCACAACGGGTGTATTTTTATCACGTGATACTCTGGGTTTGAAAGACATATTGTTTCAAGCCTTAGAACATGGTTGTTGATACCAAAATTAGTATGCTGATATGGACGAATAATAAGAAGACACGTGTCAATCTACATGGCACAATAGCAATGAGGAAGTTCATTTCCCCGACCAAGTCATGTTCGCTCCGAGCAACAAGGATACTCCGAGGAACTACAACACTCCGAGGAACTCTTGAACGACGGGCAACTAAGGCGGTTCGAGCTGCATCTCGGCCACAGCATTGATTGCCAGATAACCAATAGTTCAAATGGTTCATTGAATGCTTATCCTTGACACACACTCCTAAGGGCATCAAATGTATTACCCTTTCATATGTATATAATTTAATGTATCACCCTTTCAGATGACAGCCTCAAGGCTATAAATACATTGTATCACCTTCATTCAAAGGGACCAAAATTTATTGAGAGAACTTGTAATCAAGAATTCCCCAAACACTCAGCAATAACATGGCAGTGGACGTAGGCCATTCTTATAAGGCTGAACCACTTTAAAATTCTTTGTCTCATTTATTTATCTGTGATTGAATAAATTAGAGTGATCTAATTTTTTACATCAACAGATTGGCGCCGTCTGTGGGAAACGACTGGTAATATCGTTTTTCATCAAAATCAATCCAATACCAATGGCTGATCTGCCGGAATCCAGCAACAAAAACGTCGGAACACCTCCAAATCCATCTGCACCACCAATTATTCCAGATCTGACTGGAATAATGGCAAATCTGGCTCAAGTCCAGACCGCCATGCAAGATACGATGCGGCAACTCATCCAAACTCTTCATGGCGGTACACCAGCTCATCCTGGATCACGAAACATCCAAAGAAATACCCATGCGCCTTCTTCACGAACTAGGCATGTTAATGAGGAATTTGAAGATTTTTCTTATCAACCTGGATGAACTTCGTTAATGCGGGCCACGGATACTGAACAACGCATCACCCTCTCCCCAGAAAGGGCTAGCGCAGTGGAAATATTAAGTAGGGCCTCTCCTTTTGATCGATTGGGCCCTAGGAGGAACAAAAGTCCTCTTAACGCAGCGTCGAGGAGTTTTCGACGACCATCAGATGTAAGGGAAGGATCTGCCCAGTCGCGACCAGCTACTCGTCGAGATGAATCTTATAACCGACTAGCTACTCATCGAGATAGATCCCAAGAAGCCACTTCAACGAGATCAATTGCCCGAACCAATAGGCCCGAGGAAGGAAATAATGCGTGGAAAGGATCCATTCAATAGTTGGAGGATAGATTGGGAGAGATGGCTAAGGCGAAGAATCCTTTACAATGAACCTTTGTTCGAGGAACACCTTTCGTCTAGGATATTGTCAATTTTCCAACACCATCAAAGTTTAAAGCACCTGTTCTGACTCCCAAGTATGATGGAAAGACTGACCCTGTCCTTCATATAGAACAGTATCAGGCTGCTGCCGACATTTATGCTGTCCCAGATGAGATGAGATGCAGGGCATTCTCGGGAACTATTATCGGATCTGCTCAGATATGGTATGATAATCTTCCTCGGGGTAAGATTCCAACTTTTCTTCAACTGGCCGAGTTATTCATTGGGAATTTCTGCTTTGGAGCAAATCCAGTTAAACGAGTAGCACATTTGTTAAGTGTTAGACAAAAGGCTGGTGAGAGTATCAGAGATTATATAACTCGTTTTAATAACGAGAAATTCGAGGTCATTGATTATGAGGAGAAGACAGCGATTATCGATTTGATGAGTGGATTGCTGCCAAACAAGTTGTACTACACTTTAGCCAAAGACCCACCTCAAACCATGTCAGACCTGATGGGAAAAGCATCCAAGATTATGAATGCCGAGGAGGCTATGTCTGCGAAGAAGAATATGGACACTAAAGAAACCAAGGTGGAAGGTGATAAGGCTAAGAAGAAAGAGCATAAGAACAATGGTGGTAACAAACATTCCAACCATATATCGTCATGGGAAGCCCTGAAGAAATTTGATAATTATACTCCTTTGAAAATGGGTATTAATCATGTCTTCGAAGAAATCAAGAATAACGAGGAAGTGAAGTGGCCAAAGAAACTGAGGTCAGACCCTGACACGAGGAATAAGGAAAAGTATTGCGAGTTCCACAAGGATCATGGCCATATGACAAAAAATTGCATATCTCTTCAGAACGAGATTGAAACACTCATCCGACGAGGAAAGCTAACGAAGTATGTTGATCGGGGAGGGGAAAGAAGAAATAATGACCGAACTAGAGAGAGGTCTATATCTCCTCGTCGAGTAGAGGAGAAAAAGAAGAGAAACCATGAAGATGATCCAGATGATGACCCCGATCTTCCCAAGAAACCAAGGCAGCCAGAACGAGAGGTATTTTCAATTCGCTTTGGGTCATTCGATTGTAATGTTATTACAGGAGGAGATGTAGGATGAGGAGATCTTACTGCAGAAAGAAAATCTTACCTCGGTGAGGCTCAAGCTTGTTCGTACATTCAGCGAATAAACTTAGCTGAAGAGGATCGCCCGAGGAAGATAAACAAAGAGAAGCTGGTCATTGTTTGTCAAAAAATGATCTTGCAGGTGTTCTTTACCCTCACGATGACCCTTTGGTGATCAAAATGAGGATGAAAGATGTAGTGATTTCAAGGGTTCTGGTAGATAATGGTAGTTCGGCAGACATCATGTACTACTCATGCTTTGGCAGTTTAAATTTAAAATCATCTCAATTGGAGCCTTATCACAGACCTCTCCTGGGTTTTGCTGGCGAGAAAGTTTTTCCACTTCGGACGATCAAGTTGGATATATTCATTGGAACTTGGCCCGCTTGTCGAACAGAAAGAATATGCTTCTTTGTGATGGATAAGAATGTGCAATCAGCTTACAACATCATCATGGGAAGAGTTGGTTGAAGAAGTTCGAAGCAGTTCCATCTACAGTACATCAGTGCTTAAAATTTCCAACAAATTTTGGAGTAGGAGTTGTGAAAGGTGATCAAAAAGTAGCTCGGGAATGCTATTATTCATCTGCCGAGCAAGAGGAGCTTGAAGAGTCAAGGAAAAAGACTACTACCTACCAGGTGGATGAAGGTATAGAAATTGAAACACTGGATCCCAGAGATGAATCCCAACTTGTAAAAGGACAGGTGGTGGAATCTACAGAAAATGTTATTCTAGACGATGAACACCTTGAACGAACAACTCAAATAGGTTCGTCGTTGGATGCTTCAATAAAACAGGAATTGATAACTTTCTTGAGAAACAGAAAGAAAACTTTTGCATGGAGTCATGAAGACATGCCAGAAATAGATCCAAACTTCTTATGTCATGAGCTCAATGCGAATAAGGAGATCAAGCCTGTAAACTAGAGAAGAATAGTATTTAGTCCCGAGAAGAATCAAGCTATACAAGAGGAGGTCTAGAAGCTCCAGAAAGCCCAATTCATTGAAGATGTGAAATATCCAGACTGGTTAGCAAATGTGGTGATGGTAAAGAAGAAAAACAATAAATGGAGAATGTGTGTTGATTTCACCGATCTCAACAAGGCATGCCCAAAGGATCACTTTCCATTGCCCAGAATTGATCAACTAGTGGATGCTACCTCGGGACATGAGCTGCTCAGCTTCATGGATGCTTACTCTGGCTACAACCAGATCAAAATGAAACCTGAAGACAGGGAAAGTATTTCTTTTATTACCCCTAGGGGAACTTATTGTTATAATGTTATGCCTTTTGGTTTGAAAAATGCAGGAGCGACATACCAGCGGCTGATGAATAAGGTTTTTGCCGAACAAATCAGTTGCAATATGGAAGTCTATGTCGCTGATATGCTAACAAAGAGCAGGAAAGCTGCTGATCATCTAGTTGACTTAGGTCAGACCTTTGATCAACTGGATAAATACCAAATGAAGCTCAACCCGACGAAGTGCACATTTGGAGTACGAGAAGGAATGTTCCTCGGGTACATCGTTAACCAGCGAGGCATTGAAGCGAATCCAGAAAAGATCAAAGCTCTTTTAGGGTTGCGATCTCCAACGACGAAGAAAGAGGTGCAGAGTCTTACAGGACGAGTTGCAGCGCTCAACAGATTTTTATCCCGAGCAACTGATAGATGCCTCCCATTCTTCAGAACACTTCGGAAAACTTTCGAGTGGAATAATGAGTGTGAAAAAGCCTTTTAAGACTTGAAGAAACATTTGGGAGCACCTCCACTATTGTTCAGGCCAGTAATGCGAGAAAAGTTGTACTTGTACCTGGTAGTATCAGAGAATGCAGTCAGCTCGGCATTAATCAGATTGGAGAATGGAGTCCAGAAGCCAATTTATTACACAAGTAAGGCTTTCCGAGGTGCCGAGATCAAGTACCCAAAGCTGGAAAAATTGGCATTGCCATTAATTGAAGCAAGTAGAAGAATGAGGTCATATTTACAGGCCCATACCATCGTCGTGTATACCGACATGCCATTGAGACAAGCCCTTCATAAGCCAGAAAAATCAGGGAGACTGATGTATTGGGCAATAGAGCTCGGTGAATATGATATTGTGTATGAACCCAGATCATCACTAAAAGGGCAGGCTGTAGCAGAGTTTATAGCAGAGTTTACTTATCCTGATACCCCCGAGGAACAAAATTTTCTCGCTGACCAACCTGTGGATGTTACATGATCAAAAGACATAAGCTCATACCAACTCCGATTGGTAAAAGGGCTTGTGGATGTAGAAAGATCATCAAATTCAAACTCAGACCAACTCCGGTTGGTAAAAGAGCGAGAAGAGATGGTCGACGAAGAGCAAAAAAGACCAGGGGAGGATGAAAGGAAACAGCAAATATTTCACCGAGGAACTCTGTCAGATAAGAAATGTGAAGACGAGTTACCTACATGGAGATTATATGTAGATGGGTCATCTTGCACAACAGGTTGTGGAGCAGGGATTGTTTTGAACACCCCTGATGAGATTGACATGGAATATGACTTGCGATTCCAATTCAAATCCTCCAATAATGAGGCTGAGTATGAGGCCATGATAGCGGGTCTTAATTTAGCAAAGATCATGGAAGCGCAACAAGTGATGGTATTCAGTGATTCTCAATTAATTGTGAATCAGATGATGGGAACATATGCAGTTAAAGGAGAATTAATGGTCAAGTATCATGCAAAGGTGATGGGGTTATTGGAAGAATTTGATGCCATTCAGTTGATCAGAATACCAAGAATGGAAAATGCACAAGCAGACGCACTGGCCCGACTAGCGTCAGCTACTCGTACCGAGCTCCGAAGAACGATACCAATTGAAGTATTAGAAAGTCGGAGCATATATGAAGACCTAACGATGAATCTTATTACCCTTGATTTGGGACCATCTTGGATGGATCCAATCAGGGCATATATTGAGGAGGGAGAATTACCGGAGGATAAGCTCGCTGCCAAGAGATTGAAGTTCAAAGCTGCTCGGTATGTACTAATTAATTGTGTTTTGTATAGACGAGGAATTATGGCAGGTTTGCAAAGATGTGTACATCCCTCCGAGGTGAAAGATTTGATTGAAGAGATCCATGAAGGGTCCTGTGGAGCACATGTAGCAGGTCAGACGCTTTTACAAAGGGTGATGACACAGGGATACTACTGGCCGACGATGAGGGCTGATTGTATAGCCTATGCAAAGAAATGTGACAAGTGCCAACGTTTTTCCTCCATCCGACCAACTCCACAAGCATTGTTGACACCCATAACCTCCCCTTGGCCATTTTCCATGTGGGGAATTGATTTGGTTGGACCACTGCCAACGACCCGAGGAAGATTCAAGTATCTCGTCGTCGTAGTAGATTATTTTACTAAGTGGGTAGAAGCTGAGCCACTTATTGATATGACATACGAGAAGGTGTATCAATTCGTTTGGAAGAACATCATCTGTCGATATGGTCTCCCTTATGCCTTCATCACAGACCATGGAACACAATTTGATAACGAGGAGTTTGCCGCCTATTGTCATCAGTCAAACATTTTGAAGGTTCATTCAGCACCAGGACATCCTCAAAGCAATGGACAGACTGAAGTGACGAACAGAACATTACTAAATGGTTTGAAGAAGAGGCTAAGTGAGGCTAAAGCTAATTGGATTAATGAGCTACAGTCATTATTGTGGGCTTACCGAACAACTCCCCGAGCAGCAACTGAAGAATCACCATATATGCTGGCGTTTGGAAGTGAGGCCGTAATACCTGCCGAGTTGGGTCTTCCAACACACAGAGTGCTGAATTTCAATTCCCCAGTCAGCGACTTAATGAGAAGATTAGATTTGGATATGCTCGAGGAGGTTAGAGAAGAAGCATCCATTAGGAATGCTGCTTACCAACAACGAACAGCTCTGTTCTACAACAAGAGGATGAAGAAATGCGATTTAAAAGAAGGAGATTATGTGCTAAAGAAGGTCATTCAGAAGCACAATAAGTTGGAAGCAAACTGGCATGGACCTTACTGAGTTACAGAAGTTGTTCGACCAAGAACTTACCGCATAGCAACTCTAGAAGGAGAGGAATTTAAGAATGCATGGAATGCTGAACACCTACGCAAGTATTATCAGTGATGTAAACTGTAAAGCAGTTCCATCAATATGAATAAAACGATGATGTTTCGCCATCCTCTTTCTTTTATTGAAAGTTTTTCGGGGAATACTAGTGTGCAACACTACACTGTTCAGCAATATAAGCAACACCGATAGTTCAAACCCAGATCAACTCCGGTTGGTAAAAGGGCGGGAACAAAATATACTCCTTTGGTTAGGAGGCGTACATTAGCTCAGACCAACTCTGGTTGGTAAAAGAGTTACTGGACATGATAGTTCAAACTCAGACCAACTCCGGTTGGTAAAAGAGCGAGAACACGATAGTTCGAACGCATACCAACTCCGATTGGTAAAAGGGCGAGAACACCCCATACTCCTTTGGTTGAGAGGCTTACATTAGCTCAGACCAACTCCGGTTGGTAAAAGACTTAGTGGACATGATAGTTTGAACTCAGACCAACTCCCGTTGGTAAAAGAGCGAGAACACGATAGTTCGAACCCAGAACAACTCCGATTGGTAAAAGGGCGAGAACACCCCATACTCCTTTGGTTAGGAGGCTGACACTAGCTCAGACCAATTTTGGTAAAAGGGAAAGTGGACATAATAGTTTGAACTCAGACCAACTCCGGTTGGTAAAAGAGCGAGAACAACATCTACATTCCTAAAAATGCCAACTTATGTTGGTCAGGTGGTAAGATTATAACAGAAAATACAATAGTTCCTCGAAGACCAAAATATTCCAAAATGAATCAAGTATAGTTGGCCGGGGATAAAACCCACTAACTGTAGTTGGTCGACGAGGAGAATTTATCGACCTTGATTGGTCGGACACATTTTAAAACCGAAAATTTACCAAGTATGGCTAGTCGGGGATAAAAACCCACTAACTGTAGTTGGTCGACGAGGAAAATTTATCGACCTTGATTGGTCGGACACATTTTAAAAATGAAAATTTACCAAGTATGGCTAGTCGGGGATAAACGCTCACTAACTATAATTGGTCGACGAGCTTGGTCGATGAACCACACAATATTGTTATGCAGGCACAAATATAAAGTGTTTGACAAGAACAAAGCAATAGCAGTACATATTTGCCAACAAAAAATGAAAGTCTTTCATTAAAACTCAAAATAAATTACAGGTTACATATGTGTACTAACTGTTACATCAGAATTTCCTATTCTATTGGTCTTTTCCCTTCGGCTTTTGAAACAGGCTCCTCGCCAGCAGGAGGATCTTCCAGGCAAAGGGGAGAATTAATGAAGTTAAAATCTCGAAGCATTCTGACGTTCATTATTGAAGGTGTGCCCAATAGATGCTCGGGGCGAGATACTTAGATCTGAGAATGAAGATTGTAGTCACCGAGGTATTTTGCAATTAAGCTCCGAGGAATGGCACGAGCTGGGATCCATTCCATGTCAAGCTTGAATGACGGATTTGGTAGATCAAGCAGTCCAGGAGCATGGTAATCCCATTAGTAATGGCCTTGTTCTAATTTCAATACACCTAGGGCATTCAACCATCCCTGTTTGTAGCCTTCATTATTGGCATTTTCAATACGAGCATCCAAGTGACAGAGTGCCTCATTGTAGCCTGCCATCCAGAATTCACGAGGTTGTTTATGGAATTGGAAAGTTAGTCTCTCCAACTGCTCGTGAAGGTTTTTGGCAAAAAATGTCCTTATTATCTAAAGCAGACTTCGTCGCAAAAAGTTGATCCTCCAAAGTTTGGGTTTTCTTGGACATTTCAGACAAAGCCCGATCTTTTGCATTCAATTGGAACGCTTGATTTTCCAATGCTGATTGAGTACGAGTTTCTGCAACAGTACGACGAAGATTTCTTGGTCGTCCCCGAGCAGGTGGAGTACTTTGTTCCTCGACCACATTTTGTGCGACTCTTCCTCGTCCACGAGAACCTCTTCCTCGTCCCCGAGTAGCAGTGGAATTATCAGACCTTCTCAAGGTGTCCAACTCTTGCCTTAATTTGGCATTTTCCACTTCTAAAAATGAAAATCCTTCATCGGTGACTGGTACCAAAGCAGTGGAAGATGAAGCAGCAGACTTCAATTGTGCTAGCTCATTCTGCAAATTGTTATTCTCTTGCTCCAGCAGCTCAGCAATCTATCTACAAGCTTCAACTTCACCTTTTAGGGTTCTTTCCCTGACATCATATCCAGCAAAGAGCTTCTCGTAGCCCTTATCGGCAGAAATCTGCTGATACTTCTTCTTATACCCCTCATGCAACAGGGCAATTGATTCCTTGTACTGATTCTGAAGATCTTCTAGGGTACATTGAAGCTCCTCGATCATTTCGTAGTACGCCACATTATTGGCCACAGCTCGGTCAAGTAAACATTTCAAGTACTGATAAGCTTCCACTGATTGCTCTGAAGCATCATGACCAAGGATGTCGGCAACTTCTGACGCACTTAGTTCTGTGTGACCAACCTTATAATATTCATTACATTGCTGCATCAGTTTTG
This sequence comes from Sambucus nigra, assembly GCA_949130495.1. Classification (NCBI taxonomy): domain Eukaryota; kingdom Viridiplantae; phylum Streptophyta; class Magnoliopsida; order Dipsacales; family Adoxaceae; genus Sambucus; species Sambucus nigra. Next base: position 450,372,145 of record OX422223.1, on the reverse strand, counting down.
TATCATTGGCAGATAGCAATTCCATCCTGGACAGAAACTAACAGAGAAAGAAAAGACAATCATCAAAAAGAAGATCAAGATAGATTACAAATAGAAAAGATACAATCGCATAGAGGGGAAAACTCAAATTTTATTAGATCATAGTGCATGGTTACAAAGATCTGGTTACACTTGACAAAGAAGAAAAACAGAAAGAGAATACCGAACAACTTCACACCTTTTTCTTGTCTCCCAAGACTTTCTCGGGAGGCTGGGACGAGGAGCTTGGTTGCTCGGTGGTAACAATGAGTTGGTTGGAAGAAGTTGGGACTTATTCAGGAGGAGCAGGCAAGGACGAAATCTCCTCGGTGGCTGTATGATTGGGTTGTGGAGCAAGGACTTGATCACCCACTATCATTGAAGACTCCTCGGATGCAGCTTCGTCTTCATCCTCATCTTCAATTCTAGGAGGGGGATCGGGAAGATGCTGTTGAAACAGCTCAGAATCCTCGTTAACCTTCAATTCTTGTAGGGCAGCAACCCAACCATCTCGAAAGTATTTCAAACTCCCATACTGCACCTGATTCATCATTGCTGCTACCCCCCTGTCCCATCCTTTATCCCAACCGGTACGAAAAGATTTTTTCACAGCCACTTTTCTTTTCATTTTCTCCGAGGAGAGCTTCTTGGATAGAAGATCCTTGGAGGCTTTTAACTTGGCCTCCACCTCCTCCTTCTGGCGATTTACTTATCGCAGAAAGGTCAGCTATTCCTCAGCCAATTTCAACTTATTTTCAAGCTCCCCAAAGTTCGTGAGCTTCTCGGCATATTTCTTGTTCTCTTTCTCCAAGTCCTTCACTTTATTTCCCAACTGCACTTTTTTCGTCTCAGCTGCAGTCAATTTCCTCTCCCAATCACCCCTATCCTCGTCATACTTTTGACGAGAATCCTTCAAAGTCTGGGCCCAATTTGATAAAGCATCCTCCACTCCAGACGAGGAGTTAGAAGCCTTGATTGCTTCATCTTTCTTCACAATGGTGTTAAAATAACTCACCAGCTGAAAAACAAGATAATGATAAGTCATTGCAGAGATACATTTATTGATGAAAAGAAAGAAAGTTCTGAATAAGAGAAACTTACTGAAGCAATGTGACGAGTAGCCAGGGATGTCAGCATATCCCTAGACATGTTCTCCTCAATCCCTTGGACTTCAGGAATGGTCCAAGTCTTTACCGAGCTCATTGCAGAACTCGGGGGAATAATAGTTGGAACACCAGCTCCACTAGCTTGGAGCTGGGGAATGGTTTCAGAAAAACTGACCGAGGAGGATTTCTTCAGTCTCCTCGGTGTCTTTTCAACAGTTTCAACCAAAGAAGAGCTTTTGGTTGGGGAGATGGTGATCACTTCCACAGGTGCATCCTTCTGGGTAGGACCCACTGGGGGCTTCTCGACAGCCTTCTGAGGAGCAACAGAAGGGGCAGCATCTATCTTCTTTTTCCCCTTTGGGACGTCATTCTTGTTTCATTTTCCATCTCCAGCAGAGGAAGTCTCCTCAAAAATATCAGGAACTCTTCTCTTGCCCATCTTCTGACTCAAAGGAATATGAGAGTCTGGTGAAGAATCCTCAGAAGCTGGCAATGGTTCACTAATGCTGACCACAGGACGAGCAGTAAAGGATGATGCATAGCTCCTGTACTGCAACAAATATGAAGCAGAACTGACGTGCTCGTCTGCAACTTTTTGATTCAAACTCCAGATATGTTTTAAATGCTTGATATTAACTTCTGATTCTTTTGGAGTCTTTCTTTTTCTATCAACTGCAAACAAATACATATTGAAATGTTAATCACGCATTTATTCAAACATAATAAAATCATAATTTCAAAAATAAAATAAAATGAAAATAACCTATCCCATTGCCATATGGAGGGCATTTGGGACCTTCATATACTGCATCTCCAACCAAAGGGGCATGTTGCCAATTTTTGATAACTACCCCATGTTCAAAATAATCCCTGTTAGCATCAGGGAGGTTGACTACTAAAGCCCTATTCAAAAATCTAGTTTTTAAATAATAAACATTGTCTAGAAAAGCCCATCTATAGTAGTACATAATCTCAGGAATTCTTATACGATTTCCGTGAGATTGATTTAACTTATGCACCCCATTAACTATTCTCCATGTGTTGGGGGCTATTTTTGCAGGAACAAGATCGAAGTATTGACAGAACTCTAATCATAAAGGGTTTGGTGGAAAAGAAAATCCACATTCAGCAATAAACAGGCTGGGGAACCAATGTCCCTCAGCCAAACAAAAATAATTTGAAGGCTCAGAAAGATCCTCCAAAATTACCCAAGATGGAATGGAAAAATCAGAACGGAATTTCTCAAGAGATTCAATAACATAAACCATGGTGAATAAAAGAAGAAGGAAGAAGATCTTACAGGAAAAAGGGAGATCTGTTGACAACGAACGAAGACAAGGATGGAAAACTCGAAAGTAGAAAACTGGAAAAGGTAGAAGACGGTGTGATTACCTATGAAGCTTAAATACTTTGCCTTGGGAAACGGAGAAAGAAATGATTACAAAAAGGAAACTATTACGCTACCGGCGGCTAAAAGGACAAAAAGTGCACGAAGATCGAAGCGCTTATAAAAATTCAAAAAGGCGGATTCTGCGAATTTGGAAGGAAATTCAAATACAAAGAAAATGCTCCTAAAACCCAGGAAGGTCATTTAATATTGCCATATACCGAGAAAGAATGTTCCATATTCCTCAAAGTTCGAAATATAAAACATTGGGGGCTTCTGTTGATACCAAAATTAGTATGCTGATATGGACGAATAATAAGAAGACACGTGTCAATCTACGTGGAACAATAGCAACGAGGAAGTTCATTTCCCCGGCCAAGTCATGTTCGCTCCGAGCAACAAGGATACTCCGAGGAACTACAACACTCCGAGGAACTCTTGAACGACGGGCAACTAAGGCGGTTCGAGCTGCATCTCGGCCACAGCATTGATTGCGAGATAACCAATAGTTCAAATGGTTCATTGAATGCTTATCCTTGACGCACACGCCTAAGGGCATTAAATGTATTACCCTTTCATATGTATATCATTTAATGTATCACCCTTTCAGATGACAGCCTCAAGGCTATAAATACATTGTATCACCTTCATTCAAAGGGACCGGAATTTCTTGAGAGAACTTGTAATCAAGAATTCCCCAAACACTCAGCAATAACATAGCAGTGGACGTAGGCCATTCTTATACGGCTGAACCACTTTAAAATTTTTTGTCTCATTTATTTATCTGTGATTGAATAAATTAGAGTGATCTAATTTTTTACATCAACAATGGTATTGAAACTTCCTTTTGGAGATTTTTACAGTCACTAATAGTATGACCAATAGTTTTACAAAAAGAACAAAACATAGGAAATGACTCCTACAAATTAAATAAAATCTAAATCACCAATTCAATAAATTCTACAAAGAATAAGTTTAAATTTCTAAATCACCAATTGAATAAATTCTTCAAATCAAATAAATATTAAATACATTCTCCAAATTCAATAAATATTAAATCAATTCTCTAAATTAAATAAATTCACAATCACTAATTTTATTAATTTATGTATCCTAAAATTACTAAGTGTTACATAACGCTTCACAAAATGCGTCCCAATTATTTTTATTTCACTTAGCTTTTTTATTATGTTAAAATGGCACGCGCCCAAAATATATTTAAGTGTGATTTATTTTTCACTAGCAAGCCCATTATGTCCAATTGAGTTTTATAATTATAAAAATCATGGATAGATGTTTATTTAAATTAAAACTTTTAATCGCTTAGATTTTAAATCCTCACAATTAAATTTATTCTAAAAATAAATTCGAAATCATTAAATTCACTTATGTTGTGATATTTTATTCTAAAAATTATAGGGTATTACATTCTCCTTCCCTTATAACGGAATGGCATCCTCGAAATTCGCGAAAGCCCAACCTTATGTTTTAATATGCGTTAGTAATCCAAGTTTTACACCCAATTAGTTTATGATAATATCCCATGAGGTCAAAGAAAAGGCTCACCGATAGCCTATCATAACATCATCGAGGTGTACATATATTTTCCAATTAGTCTCTCAAAGACTGATGGCACATATACATCAAATTGTACCATTCATACCAAGCATATACATACACAAAATATACCACCATATATAAACATGAGAAAGAAAATAATGATCTCAGTATCCGACTTCCCTCAACTCCAGACTTTTGTCAATTTCGTGCGTGGGGCGTCTCGCAAGCGAAATCCAAATAAGGAACCCTCCCGGTACACTATTATACAACTTAGTCGGTTATTGAGGTCCATCAACCCAAGATTAAAAGAAATGGAAATTGAAATATAAATAAATGTATGTAGTAGTAATGTAAATTTCTAACTTTTGTCCATTTCCAATTAAGGTCTTAAATTACCAAAGGGATACACTAAATCCCAATAAATATACCCATTTAATTATATAAAAACCAACGATCCAAAATGTCCTTCGGTCTAACATCTCTCAGCTCCCGACCTTTGCTACTTTCATGCGATGGATATCTTGCAAGAGAAATCAAAACAAGGAACCCTACCAATACACGACTACGCCGCTCTGTCGGTCATTGAGATATGTTGGCCCAGGACCTAAGTCTATTAATGTTTTGAAATCAATTTATATGGCTTAACAAACCTACCTAATAACATTATTTATGATTGTACACCTCATCGTGTACTCGGGACTACCACTAGTCCTAATACTCACAAAGGAACCAACACTACAACAAAATGTCTTATTAGTGACAAAAAATATCTGGACAAAAGTAATTTTGTCACTAAAAATTACCTTTTTGCGATGAAAATTAATTTCATCACGAATTGTATGGAATGATGTTAAATTGGTGACGACTTAGTAATATTTGTCAACAAATAGTAATTAAAATTTTGGCGCCATTATTTCCTCACGTTAGAATGTTGGACTTATCTACTCGTGACAAAATTATCATACATTTAGTGACAAATAAATTTATCACAAAAAAATAAATTAATTTGTGAAAAAAAAAATCATCACCTAATAGTAAAAAAAATAACAAAATCTTCTCATATACCAATTTTTCTAAAACCTCAAATCGTTTTCCCCTAAATACAACTAGTTGTCTTCTTATAAACCTTCAGACCCATTCGCACAATCCTCCGGCCCTCCATCATTCAACCCTAATTTCTCACAATCGTTCAGCCCTCTAATTATTTGTTATTATTTTATTATTATTGCGTTAGGGTAAGAACTCATTGCTTCATTGTTAATTGTTATTGTTTCAATATTATATATATATATATATATATATATAAGAACTCAACAGGTACTCTACGACAAACAAATTCACAATATTTTAAAACAACTTTGTATTTGTATTTAAATTCAAGAAATTGTTTAAAAACCAAACACCCAATACTTGTTTGGAATTGAAGCCTCAATGCCAAATATGGTTACATTGAACCTCCGACAAACAAACTCAACAGGTTCTCTTTTATATTTTTTTAACAATTGAACGCTTCAATGCCAAATATGGTTACATTGCATTTGATATGCCAATTTGATGGAGAAAAATGTAAATGAATTTCATATTTTTTGGGTTAGTGATATATTTATTTTTTCTTGAAAATAACTGAAAAGAAATCTATCTTGTTAACCTGTCATAAACTTTGACCGCTCTACTACAACTTTCAATACCTATTTGGAATTTTTTTCATTATTTATAATCTTTTGTTTAGTTTGGTATTTTTTTACATGTGTGGAGTTTTTTTACATGTTTTGACCCTGTATTGTTCCCCAAAACTCACTCACCAAAAAATTACTCACCCAAAGCTCATCATTCACGCATCTGGAATATACCATCATGGTGAATGGTAATTGGCACATCAACATCCAACAATCGTCAATCCGGCATCCGAGGATCAACCTCTCTACAATGAAGATGGGAAGATTGTTGTAATTGTAGGCCATCTTCCAATACTTTCATTATTATACCTGTTGAGTTATTTTTCTATTTTTGCTTTGGTTTTATTAAAATTATAGAAAATCTAATTTTATAGAGCAAATTACGTGTTAAATTCCAGGTTAATGGTGAGATATACAACCATGAGGAACTACGGAAGTCTTTGCCTAATCACAAGTTTCGTACTAGTAGTGATTGTGATGTTATCGCTCGTCTTGTAAGTAGTATTCTTCTTCGCATAAAAACAAACCTGCATAGTCATAAAATTCTACAACTTACAGTGGATGAATATATCTAAAAATATGTTAAAACAGTTAGGCATAATGTGCTCTTCCAGTTGTTATATGAGGTTTAAAGTTTTTGAGGTAGAAATAAATTGAATTGACTATGGCTTTAAATCTCTTTTCATTTGTATGAAAAGCATGGAGAAAAAATTGTGGACATGTTGTATGGCATGTTTTCTTTTGTGTTACTGGATACCCGTGAAAATTTGAGCATCGAGCTCAAATTAGTGGACAAATGGGTTGGTCTATACTAACATGGATGTTTTGGATACTCTATGTGAGAGTTTATTTCTGAATTTGTCTCCTCACGTGCAATCCAATTACGTTAAACAAGTGAAGGTATTAATATCTTATGATATCTACAATGATCATATTAGGCCAAACACAAAAGTTATACCTCATATAGAGTATAATAGAATTCGGACATTACGTCAACTGAAAGCGAACAGAGAAGCCAGATTAAGATATGCAAAGCTAAAATGAAATTTCAATATTCTCAACATAACTTCAACTTTTAAAATTATAGGACATTCTAGGGACATGAAATCATATAAAGCAGTAACTAGAGAAAATATTCAATATTTCAGGAGTGTCTCTGGGCTGTATATCAGGAATAATCAGAGTTTTTGTATTATAAACAATGCCCTCTTTATATCTATGCAAAAAAACTACTTGCCTAATCTTTCCCTCTAATTGGTCCGAGAGGACCTCCTTGTGGTACTCCAGACCTCTTGAACATTATCTCCAAGTGAAGAAGCCTTGGGGAAAATCTGAAGTTGTGTGATTCAAATCCTAAAGTGCATTCGTCTAGCAATTATTTTACAAATGATGATTTAACATTAATTACTCTACACATTTATCTCCATTGTTAAAATGTGAATCCTAATTGCATATGGTTTTGTTTTGATATAAATTCACACGGACCAAATTAAGTGACTAATTTAACCAATAAAAAGATGTGTCAATTTGTCATGGATAGCAATTGTCACTCATTTAAGTAGAGATTATGTGGAATCTAGACACGGACACACTAGGGAAAAAGAATCACCACGCATTATTTCTTCTTTTAACATAGTTACTGAATTTTGTTAGTGTTTAATTACTCTTAGTTAAGATCTAGTCACTCAAATATTGACATATTATAACTTTTATATTATGTTGCTTATGAACAATTAATTTTTTTATTTTTTTTTAGGAGCACAAGGCTTGGGCTTTTCCATATAAATGGGGGGAAATGTAAATCAATGCTTCCAGCTATTTATTTAAGTGCATGAATCACCTCAGCTCTTCTACACCTTTATGCATTATATATAAATACAAAATAACTATTGTCTCATCACACTCAATATTATCTCAACACTCTCAAATATATTAACATGTATGTGAAGGAATAACTTTACATGCAATACACGTGAATGGCAACATTAGCAGGCACTTTCAGCTTGCATGCTTTTGTGGATTGCCTTGTAACACTCCAGACTACAAAGTGGGAGATTTTATTTAGAATCTCGATACTTGTACGAATGTGTACAAGACGGGCGAGCACATTTTTCACGTGGGAGAGGATAACTTCAAGGTCTAGAAGAAAATATATGAGGAAAATTCATATCATCCGGGAACGTAACAACAGTTCCAGCAGGCCCCATGACCCATCTAACCATGTTTGATATATGTGCATTAGTAGCCTTTTCCTGTGCCAATTCTTCCTCTCGTTTCTTCAATTTATCTTTCCGCTTCTTTCTACTGGAATCTTGACCAAGTATTTTCCTAATAGCCTCAGCCTCTGATTCCTGCGATGCCTTCTCATTTTGAATTCTACGTCGCTCAGCAACCTCGGCTTTCTTCAGATGCTACTCAACCTCTGAGAGTTTATCCTTTTGCTTTTGAGGTATGGGTGGTAGACCATTTGGGAACTCAATTGAACCCATACCAGAGGCATCCTTGCCGGACAGAAGGGCTCATTGATGCTTTGTGAAAGTTTTACTTTCTCTTAGAAAATCAGACACCTGGTCTTCATTTATGCATACTATGTGTCTTCAAAAGATCTTTTACCATCTTTACCTGGCCTTAAAGAGGCAAAATCATCCAAATTTTCATATTTACTACCCTTAGAAATCCTAGAAGTTTTGAGCTTCTCCAGATATCGAATCTTATCATCTACATCATCCCCATCAAATGCCCCCCATCCACGACACGCTTTTTTGGGCCTGCTTATGACGTACTTTCCCCGTCAAAGAACCCTCATTTCCAAAACTAAAACTGCCTCTTGATAAATCCTTCCATGGGATCCCTTGTAAACCGATCTTTCTATCTGAAGGAAGAGATTGGTGTTTATCGGAATTGTCTTGGAGAACCAGTTGCTGACGTGGCCGATCAGTCTTTGTAGAAGACCCACTGCCTGATGTACTATGAGAATTGGACTTGGTTTGAAATGTACGTGTGATCCCACCAAGATTAAGCCTTTTAACTTGTTATCATTTACTAATCCTTCCCCAGGAATAATATTATTAAGACCCACATTCACTTTAATCTTTTTATTGGGGTAGTTATCTCCTTCAGCTCGGGTAGTTGAAAATCCCCTTGAAGTACACTAATTAAGGTTGAAATTTTTCCTCCTAGAATTATCATCAAAATCAGTATTTTCATCACTTGAAACCCTGCTTACATCATCCAAAAACGGTGTCGATGACAAGTGCTCTATATGGTACCTTCACATTTGTATACAGGGAATGGCATTGTTGACATTATCAGCGTCTGTCCACGGACTAAAAATAATTTGTGACGACAAAAATGTTTGTCACCCAAAAGGACTATAAACTGTATTTTTCTACAAACTGGATTTTTCTACCTAATAGCTCTTGGTACTGGGAGCATCGCAACCAGAGTCCTGGTGGGATCCTCATCACTTGCATTTGCCAGGTCATAGTTGCATTATTTCGAAAATTGCGTGTAAATGTGCCCAAGGACAAGTCTCTTCTGTATGAGACCGCAGAGGAAGAATCTATTGTCAAAGGAAATTGCAAACTTGATCACACACAACAATTGATGTTTCCATATCTTTGATTAAACTAGACAAACCTTGAGCTAGTATACCCAATGGCAGTTAGTCCAACTTTACTGATACAATCCAAAAAATCATTAACTACGTTCATATTAATAGTGTCTCCCCTCACTTTTTTCAATGGATGATGAGACAATGTTGAAATCACCACCACCATCTGTGGGGAAGTAACATCTAAAGATTTGAGGTAGTCCCAAAGAGGTAGTATTTCTTTCTTCATGCACTTGGAATACATAAAGGACACATGGATCGGACTGGGAAGTTGAATGTGATCCACAATCAAGGTGATGCACTGATCCATTTGAGATGAGATTGAGTATTTGAAACCATGATTGACAAGAATCCAAATAGAGTTTGAATCATTGGACACACCGTTGCCAAAGCCTATTTTTCTAACTAAACCATCAATTTTCTCTTTAACAACCTTGGGCTCAATAATTATTAACAAAGAGATATTGTGAATTCTTCAAAGCTTCTTAAGTCTATTCACAACGACACATCCTACCAATTAAGGACTCATTACTAACATGACCCTCAAGAACCTGTCTTTCGATACCGTTGAAAAATCAAAGACCACTTTAAGTTGAATGCTATTTACTTTGATCCTCATTATGTAAGATACCAATACTTTAGAATAAAATGGAACAAGTATATTCACTCGATTGTCTTATGTGAGTAATTATATGTGTTGTGAATTTGAAAAGAGAGAAAAACAAGAGTTAGTGCTATAGGTTGCACTTCGTTTAGAAAGAATGTTCTTTAATTTACAACACATAAAGCGTATGGCAATATGAAATTGGTAGAAAATTTATTGTGGTGAAGATGCAGTGAGTGTCGACTCCAAAATAATTTCATCTCGTTTTACATTGCTCTCAATACGTGGTGTGAATGGCGAGTCTAATTTTCTTTTAAAAAAACCTCCCATAAGTTGAATCATTTTACAAAAAAAATTAAGTTCATTAATTTCCCCTAAAAAAGTAATAGCATTACATAATATATATATATATATATATATATATATATATATATATATATATATATATATATACCCTAAAATTGATAGCATATTAATCCTAATTTTACTCTAAACAGTAACTCTAATACCCCAAAATTTAGAAATCCTAACTAAATTCAAATTTAATAACCATAAATATATAATTAGAATCTTAATCTTCAAACAAAGATAACCAATTAAATAAATTGAACATATTCTAACAACTAAATAAATAACATAATAAAGAGTCTAGTAACAATCGAATAAAAAAAAATACTTGTTAGGCTGTTTGCAACGCAATGAAGCCGCGTGTGGGGGGGATTTTTCTTTGCAACAAAGCAGTTAGATTTTTCTTTACAACGAAGCAACGAATTTTGCAACGAAGAAGGGATTTTGGTAATGAGTTTTTATTTTCAAATCACAACAAAGCAGTGGTTGTCTTTGTAAGTCGCTGATGTTTTTATAGATTAGGTTCTAAACTAAGTTTTGTTTTGTCTATTTATAAAAATGTCCTAAAAGTTGTACTACTTTAACTTTTACCCCATATATTTTTATATATCTATTTCTCTATTTTTTTTTTAAACTACGAGGGCTCAGGCCAGGCCGAATCGATTCGCCTTGAGGCAATTTCCAGATCTGGGTCGACCGAACCGATTCGGATGGTCGGAATCGATTCGGCAATTATGCAGAAGGTAGGTTTTCTTTACCGAATCGATTTGGATGGTCTGAATCGATTCGCTTTCCTGGATCCAAATCGATTCGGCTAGGCCGAATCGATTCGGAAGCCCTGCATTTTGAGTGATTTTCTTAGTTTTGTCCCAATTCATTTTCTTTTATTCTAGGGCCTAGGAACCTTCTTTAATGAAGTAAACTAAGTGTCCTAGAGTATTAATTGAGTTAGTTACTTTCCCTACGCCAGGAATGGATTATGTGGGGACTTTTTCGGGGTTATGCCAATTGATGTTAGGGCATTCTTTTTCTAGTAAATTATTATGGAACTAGGATTCCTAGAGGTATGTTTGGGAGACTTTTGGAGCTCAATAGAGCTACATTAATATTGATGGATTATAATAACACCCTAAAATGTTTGGAATTAATTAAGAGTTTACTTACTCCTTTGAGGTTGTGGCAACGATATAATTTATCGTATGGCCCCAGATAATAAGTTAGATTATTTACAAAAAGTAAATGGTAATGGTTTCGGATAAAATGAAACATATACATGGAAATGAAATGGAAATGGTAATGATGATGGTAAATGATAATTTACATAATCATGAATATGGAAAATGTTAATTTACTTGATACACACCTCTCTAAATGACATCATAAGGGAAGATCCCTGGCTAATGAATGCAGGGTGGATATAGTCCATAGGCCATATGAGCGATATGTTATATTTTCTGCGCTGGTGAGGAGATTTCGGGTGTGGTCTTGACTCTCCCGCAGGCCTATGGCCGCTTCCCGACGTATTGCGTTATAGGTGCCCAGGTTGTCTTGTATAGATAGGCCCTGGAAGATGATGGTCATTTAGGGGCGCGCCCAGTGGGGAAACTCGGAGGGGCGGTCTTAGAATCGTTATATGTATATAAATATAACTATTCATAATCAAGTGGGACTTGGTGTATGAGATATGCCATAAAGAGCATGATGAAGTGCCACAAAGAGCACAATAAAATGCCATAAAGAGAATTTGTTGATAATGATATTCCTGCTAAGGAATGGTAATGCCAGGATGGACATGTATGTAATACCCCGTAATTTTAATGATTTTTAAAATGGGTTATATTTTAAATTAATGGATTAATTGGATCTTATTATAAATTAATTCATTTGGGTTTTATCCGAATTGTGGATATTAAAATGGATGATTCTGAATATTACTTAAAGATATTTAGGTAATATATGAATGTGATGTCATTGATATGACGGTATGATATAAATTCGGTAATTTAAATTTTTAGTCAGACGCGGTATGGGACGTGTCGGGACTAATTTATTAAATTAAAAAGGAAATTTATTTTTTATCGACCTTATAGTCATTTCGACTGCGTCGTTGCGTCCGAAAGGTTCGAAATAGTCAGAAAAGTCTATTTGGATGTTAATTTTGAGTCTCGGGTCATTTGAAAATGAAAAGACAACCCAAAAGAGCATTTTGGTTATTTTTACAAGGAGGATGAATAGTGATTTCGGGTTTTGTCTTATTATAAGTATTTGGAGATTAGTTGAATGTGGGTTCATTCATCTCTTCTACACAAAATTGAAAGGTCATCTTCTTAGAGAGAGTGGAAGGTTTCTTGGAAAGAAAAAGAAGTTTGTTTGGGAAGGAGAACCAAAGGTCAAAGGTCACCACCACCATCACCACCTATGTTATTCAACTCTAAAGGATCAGATCTTCATTAAAGGCAAGTGTTTGATATTTTCAATTTAAGTTCGTATATTGTCTATGTTAGGATAGTTATAAAAAGAGATGATTTTCATGCTTGGAAGATGAAAGGATATAGTTGTTAATGGATTTTTGGAATCTAAAAATATATAGGAATTAAACTCATGTTGTAGGTAGTTAGTAATTCAATAAATATTCATCAATCTGTGGAAGAAATTCTGAAAATAATTTAGTGTTCTTGAAGATAATATGTTGATAATTTTCTAGAAAAAGAGACAAAAACGAGTGGAATGAGAAGAGCCAATTTGGAAGGTTTAGATCTTCTTTTTGAGTGCATTTGGATGAGATTTAAGAAAAACTCGAAACACATACCTGACTCAATTTTTTGTGTAGAATCCAAATCAGAAGTCGGATTGATGATTTGAATAACTTTTGGATCTGATTTTTCTGAGTATTTAAAATATGAGAATTCATGATGTTATTTTTTTTAATGTTGGTTCTTATCCCAAAACTTTTGTAGATCTTCGGTGATTATTAATAGGATATTATGGGACTTAGAGAAGATCAGTAAGACCTAGTTAAGATTTGAATTAATTTGTTTAGGATTTAATTGATTAGAATTATGATAAGTAAAGTTAAAGAGATTTCGGTTGCTAGATTCATGTGTTGGATTCTAATCTATTTGTATGAGGATTAAGGATAGTTCAATTAGGGGAGATTTAATATAACACCTGGGTAGCCTTAGGGTTACAATTTAAACATCAAGGACTGAGTTTAAGCTCATTATTGATTTCACAAGGGCTGAGTGTAGTACAAGAGCGTAGTAGTATGGCTCCTGGATAGAGATGGGAGTTTAGAACACATTTGGTTGAAAGAGGGTATGAGGTTTTCCCGATCGCATAGTTGAAGTTGTCGGACCTCCTCGATCGACAAAGTTAAGTAGTAGTGTATTTGAGGGGTTCCTTGTTTGGATTTCGCTTTGCGAGACGCTCCGCGCATGAACCTTAACGACGTCGGGAGTGGAGAGATGTTATAGGATGCAAGGATAATTAAATTATGAAGTAAAGATATGATATTTTAATACGTGAAATTTAAAAGAGATATAATGCTACGTATAGGAATTATCTTAGGGTAGTGATATTACCTTATTGATATTATATTATAGGTATGATAATGCCTATTTGATTGATTGATGATTTATGTGTATGAAATACCTAGCTTACTTGCTATCGGTGGGAGGTTTGCGCGTGAGGGCAGTCATATCCTGATGAATCCATGGGATCTTTGATTTGTCGCTCGAGAACATAGGTCTATGAAAGACTTATCGGGGAGTTGATAAGTTCGCTGACTATGGGTACGTAGGTATGTGCGTGACCCATGGGTATGAGAACTATGTTCGCCTCCAATAATTGTGTTGTTGTTTGTGGTTCGAGGAATCTTAACGAACCTTTAGTCCCTTATTCGGCGACAAGCGATATTTGGACATGATAGCAGAGTAATGCATTGTACCGCAGCTGTGACTCGGGGTGCCGTATTATATATGAATATATATATAATGGATTAAATGAATGATTGGATTTATTGTGGTTAAATCATCTACTGTATGATAATTGTATATAACGGTGAATAGAGAAAGATAATGGAATTAAGTTAATGAATGTTTATTCTTAAAGAATTAGCTTAACTCATGTTAATGAGAAAAGATTCATATTAATGAGTAATGACTCATGTTAATGATAAACGATTCATATTAATGAGTAATGATTCATGTTAATGAGAAACTAATCATATAAAGGAGAAATGTAAATGAATAATAATGTGACGTATGGTATGGGACATACGGGGATTATGATATGGGAATTGAATTATAATATGGAGACTAGAAAAGAGGAACCATTAACTAGGAGGTTAATAGGAAACGTTAAGTGTGCACTCTAGTTGAGAGGTGAGAATAGCAAGTGAGAGTTGGATCTAACATGTACATAATAAAAGATTTATTGCACTTGTTAAATACTTGCTATTTTAAAAATCATCTACACATTCGGGCTCTGACCCGTTTCCTTGCATATTTTCTCTTCTATTGTATCTCTATATCAGGTGTCCAGCAACAGGGACGCCAACTTTAGCGGATTAAGATAGGCTATGGATTTATGGAGTTTTTCTTAGACGCCTATCATCATTTGATTCACAGTATTCTTAGTTAGGGCATGTCGCCCAAAGGATTCAGTTATCTTCTTCTATCGGGGTCAAATACTATGGTATTCGTGTCATTTTAATACATTTGATATTGTTGGGATTACTGTAATGGATTAATATTATTTGGGAATGTTTATTCCAATTGCATTCAAATTATTTTGTGTTATCTAATTGGTTATCAGTATTGTAGAATAAAATGTGTTGTGTTATTCTTAAACTGGAAATGGATTTTGTTAAATTAAAATTTGGAAATTTTTTCACACCATCTTAATTGAGTATTGGGTGAGTTGTAAATGTTTTCGACAGTGATGCTAAGAATGAGCCAACTGTATATTCTGTTTTAATTTGGTATGGGACTGGCCACCCGGTATTTAATTAGGCGGGGTGTTACAGGTGGTATCAGAGCATCAGGTTCTAGTGTCCTTTAGGATCTGTACGGCTTACTGTGTTTTCAGCTTAGCGTTCTTTGATATAGAGCCCTATGTTTAGGATTGTTGATCTCTTTGGTAAGATTCCATATATATTAGTGAATCTTATTTACGTTCGAACGAGTTTGTACGAGAAGTATGGCAGATGAGGGCCATTGGACGGATAGCGGAGATCGTACTTAGGAGTTTATGAAGTATGTTCGAGTATGATGACCGTAGTCGAGGTCACCCCTATTATGGAAAAATTGAGGAGAGTCATTAGTAGATGTTCTTGAAATGGGGGAATTATGTGTGTTACCTAACAAAGGCAATATATTCAAAGGCTTGGGCATATAGTGGAGTGTGGTTAACTAGAACTGAAAATTTGGGATAAAATTTTGTTGACTCATCGGAGAAAAGTTATAATAATGGGATTCAACAACCACCACCCACGAATGAGGGTATGTTCTCTATCTAAGGAATTATAAGGCGTATATTGATTTTTGTAGCGATTAATATTATATGGGAAAATGGGTTGCTAAACTTTGACAATAGCACTGTTATTTACGTAGACTCACCGACGGGTGTAGGATACCTATATTTTCATGTCATCACGTGGGTTTGATTTTTATCGCGGAATTACTTTGGGCATGTCCGGGCATGATATGACTATCGGCATGCATTGACTTGTGGTATAGGAGAGCGTATGTACTACTAATATAGCTAGCATCTTGTCTTTTATAAGAGAGTAGATGAGTAGACTTTATTCGAATTAATAAAACCTGTAGAGAGGTTATAAACTATTGAATAAGGACCTTAGGAGTTTCGATGACCGACTACTTTAGGAAGTAGTGTATCAGGGTGGTTCCTTGTTTGGATTTCGCTTGCGAGACACCCCACGCATGAAACTAATAATCGTTAGGAGTCGAAATAAGATAGGTCTTTAGGATATAAGTTTATAATCTTTGCTATTATAATGAAAGTGGTACGATAGGGTGTATGGGCGCCCTGGATGATTGGATTGTAGTAGTTTTCAAAATTGTGAAACAGTAAGTAGTTGTGACTTCAGGATTTATTTGTTTAATAAGTGAGGATCATTTTTCCCAAACTTTGTCACGAGGACGGTATAGAGAAAATTGGGTAAAGTTTATATTCGATTCAGTTGGAACTATATGGTGAGACTTAGTGTAACATCGATGGGGATTTTCGTTAATGTACTGTATGGGCAGTACTACTTAGATTTCTTGTGATGTGAGATTTATACTCGGAGTTGACCTTACCGGTATGACTTATATTCCTGAATTTCGGGACGAAATTCTGTTATAAGGGGAGAAGTATGTAATACCCCGTAATTTTAATGACTTTTAAAATGGGTTATATTTTAAATTAATGGATTAATTGGATCTTATTATAAATTAATTCATTTGGGTTTTATCCGAATTGTGGATATTAAAATGGATGATTCTGAATACTACTTAAAGATATTTAGGTAATATATGAATGTGATGTCATTGATATGACGGTATGATATAAATTCGGTAATTTGAATTTTTAGTTAGACGCGGTATGGGACGTGTCGGGACTAATTTATTAAATTAAAAAGGAAATTTATTTTCTATCGACCTTATAGTCATTTCGACTGCGTCGTTGCGTCCGAAAGGTTCGAAATAGTCAGAAAAGTCTATTTGGATGTTAATTCTGAGTCTCGGGTCATTTGAAAATGAAAAGATAACCCAAAAGGGCATTTTGGTTATTTTTACAAGGAGGATGAATAGTGATTTCGGGTTTTGTCTTATTATAAGTATTTGGAGATTAGTTGAATGTGGGTTCATTCATCTCTTCTACACAAAATTGAAAGGTCATCTTCTTAGAGAGAGTGGAAGGTTTCTTGAAAAGAAAAAGAAGTTTGCTTGGGAAGGAGAACCAAAGGTCAAAGGTCACCACCACCATCACCACCTATGTTATTCAACTCCAAAGGATCAGATCTTCATTAAAGTCAAGTGTTTGATATTTTTAATTTAAGTTCGTATATTGTCCATGTTAGGATAGTTATAAAAAGAGATGATTTTCATGCTTGGAAGATGAAAGGATATAGTTGTTAATGGATTTTTGGAATCCAAAAATATATAGGAATTAAACTCATGTTGTAGGTAGTTAGTAATTCAATAAATATTCATCAATCTGTGGAAGAAATTCTGAAAATAATTTAGTGTTCTTGAAGATAATATGTTGATAATTTTCTAGAAAAAGAGACAAAAACGAGTGGAATGAGAAGAGCCAATTTGGAAGGTTTAGATCTTCTTTTTGAGTGCATTTGGATGAGATTTAAGAAAAACTCAAAACACATACCTGACTCAATTTTTCGTGTAGAATCCAAATCTGAAGTCGGATTGATGATTTGAATAACTTTTGGATCTGATTTTTCTGAGTATTTAAAATATGAGAATTCAAGATGTTATTTTTTTTTAATGTTGGTTCTTATCCCAAAACTTTTGTAGATCTTCGATGATTATTAATAGGATATAATGGGACTTAGAGAAGATCAGTAAGCCCTAGTTAAGATTTGAATTAATTTGTTTGGGATTTAATTGATTAGAATTATGATAAGTAAAGTCAAAGAGATTTTGGTTGCTAGATTCATGTGTTGGATTCTAATCTATTTGTATGAGGATTAAGGATAGTTCAAGTAGGGGAGATTTAATATAACACCTAGGTAGCCTTAGGATTACAATTTAAACATCAAGGACCGAGTTTAAGCTCATTATTGATTTCGCAAGGGCTGAGTGTAGTACAAGAGCGTAGTGGTATGGCTCCTGGATAGAGATGGGAGTTTAGAACACATTTGGTTGAAAGAGGGTATGAGGTTATCCCGATCGCATAATTGAAGTTGTCGGACCTCCTCGATCGACAAAGTTAAGTAGTAGTGTATTGGAGGGGTTCCTTGTTTGGATTTCGCTTTGCGAGACGCTCCGCGCATGAACCTTAACGACGTCGGGAGTGGAGAGATGTTATAGGATGCGAGGATAATTAAATTATGAAGTAAAGATATGATATTTTAATACGTGGAATTTAAAAGAGATATAATGCTACATATGGGAATTATCTTAGGGTAGTGATATTACCTTATTGATATTATATTATAGGTATGATAATGCCTATTTGATTGATTGATGATTTATGTATATGACATACCTAGCTTACTTGCTATCGGTGGGAGGTTTGCGCGTGAGGGCAGTCATATCCTGATGAATCCATGGGATCTTTGATTTGTCGCTCGAGAACATAGGTCTATGAAAGACTTATCGGGGAGTTGATAAGTCCGCTGACTATGGGTACGTAGGTATGTGCATGACCCGTGGGTATGAGAACTATGTTCGCCTCCAATAATTGTGTTGTTGTTTGTGGTTCGAGGAATCTTAACTAACCTTTAGTCCCTTATTCGGCGACAAGCGATATTGGGACATGATAGCAGAGTAATGCATTGTACCGCAGCTGTGACTCGGGGTGCCGTATCATATATGAATATATATATAATGGATTAAATGAATGATTGGATTTATTGTGGTTAAATCATCTAGTGTATGATAATTGTAGATAACGGTGAATAGAGAAAGATAATGGAATTAAGTTAATGAATGTTTATTCTTAAAGAATTAAAAAGCTTAACTCCTGTTAATGAGAAAAGATTCATATTAATGAGTAATGACTCATGTTAATGAGAAACAATTCATATTAATGAGTAATGATTCATGTTAATGAGAAACTAATCATATAAAGGAGAAATGTAAATGAATAATAATGTGACGTATGGTATGGGACAAACGGGGATTATGATATGGGAATGGAATTATAGTATGGAGACTAGAAAAGAGGAACCATTAACTAGGAGGTTAATAGGAAACGTTAAGTGTGCACTCTAGTTGAGAGGTGAGAATAGCAAGTGAGAGTTGGATCTAACATGTACATAATAAAAGATTTATTGCACTTGTTAAATACTTGCTCTTTTAAAAATCATCTACACATTCGGGCTCTGACCCGTTTCCTTGCATATTTTCTCTTCTATTGTATCTCTATATCAGGTGTCCAGCAACAGGGACGCCAACTTTAGCGGATTAAGATAGGCTATGGATTTATGGAGTTTTGCTTAGACGCCTATCATCATTTGATTCACAGTATTCTTAGTTAGGGCATGTCTCCCAAAGGATTCAGTTATCTTCTTCTATCGGGGTCAAATACTATGGTATTCGTGTCATTTTAATACATTTGATATTGTTGGGATTACTGTAATGGATTAATATTATTTGGGAATGTTTATTCCAATTGCATTCAAATTATTTTATGTTATCTAATTGGTTATCAGTGTTGTAGAATAAAATGTGTTGTGTTATTCGTAAACTGGAAATGGATTTTGTTAAATTAAAATTTGGAAATTTTTTAACACCAGCTTAATTGAGTATTGGGTGAGTTGTAAATGTTTTCGACAGTGATGCTAAGAATGAGCCAACTGTATATTCTGTTTTAATTTGGTATGGGACTGGCCACCCGGTATTTAATTAGGCGGGGTGTTACAATGTAATTGAAATAAAAAGCCACAAAGAGCTTAAAATTGAGATAAAAGCCATAAAGATCTCATAATTATAGTTATAATTTCCTGATAAGGAATAAGCTATGAAATGAATCGGTGTATTTAATGAAAGTATTTATTTATGTTTATCTTTCTTTTCCCCTACTTAGTTAAATTAAATTCATGCTTTTCTTCTTTTCCTTAGCTTATGTTTAGAACTGTGTAGATAGATTTCATCTTTTTAGCATGATGATATTCATAACTGTCATACTTTTTATTCATCTGGTAATCATATAGAACCGGTCCCTGACCCATTTACGTTTCTTGTTGCATATGCATCTTGTCTCCGCTCAGGTACTCCGCCGCAAGGATGCCTGATTTGAATTCATATTCCGATGTCCTCGGCGAGCCGTAATGCACTGCAGGTATTACAGGATACAATTGGTATAAACATTTTCCTTTTTGTAATCTAGCTAAGATCGGGTATCTTTTACTCGGGCGAGAGGCCCAAGCTTTTGTAATTGATTAATGTAATGTATTATATAAATTTATTGAAATTGTTTAACAATGTTGTATGTATCAGCGGACCGATAACATATTTGGTCTTCATATTTGTCACTTGTTATTATAGTAATATACATACATCCATGAGGTTTCCCTTATCTTTTCAGGAATTGGGTTGTTTAAATTCTTTCTTTAACTTTAAAACAAAATTTTGGCAACCCGTTTTCTGAAATTTTGGGTGGTTATCCTGGATACTCTATATTTTATTGTGATGCTGAGAATGATTCCATCTTTGATTCCTGTTATATTGGAGTATTGGGTTGGCCACCCCACCCCTTATTTTGGTGAGCGGGTTGTCACAGATGGTATCAGAGCATCAGGTTCTAAAGTCCTTAGGAATCTGTGTGGACGCCTTAAGTTTTCAACGTTGCTTTTGATTTGACATAAAGCTTTAGGATTAAGATCGTTGATTTCTCTAGTGAGATCTCGCTCTTCTGTCATGAGGTAGAATTTATAGAATCTTCTGCCCATTCGTGTGAGAACAGTAGGTCGATTGAAGAAGGGCGTCATGAGAAGGATTTTTGAGAACTGTAAATTGTGGTCAGGGATGAGGACCGCTTTGGAGGTCGCTCCCTTTTTGTAGCACTTTCTTGTCTTGCTACTACGACTACTAATTACAGTTGATGTAGTTTTCCCAAGTACCGCAAGAAGTAGAAAGTGGTACTAAGCTTGAGATTTCAAGCGATGTTAAATTGAAGAGGAGAAGTTACCTGAAGTAGGATGGAGGAAAATCCTTCACCCATAGGGGTAGTGTGGTGGTGGTGAAAATGTGGTCACCATAATTGTGGGTGCCGGAAGTTTGGCCCATGGAGAAGCCCGATGGACACTTGTAACAACGAGTTTCTCTGGGAAAACTGGACTGATGAGACGGTGGGCTCTCAAATTTTCACAAAATGCTCGGTTAAAGGCCGACAGTGAATAAAGTGTTGTACGGTTAGGGAGACCGTACACCATAAAATGATAGGTTCTAGAACAAGTGTCGCCAACACTTCTGAAGGAACTGTGTTCATGAAATCCCTATGGTGGATATCCGCTATCCGCCCTGGGGAGGACTCATTGAAATAAGGAAGAGGAGGCCGAGAGCGTGTCCTCTTTTACTGAGAGAGTAAGAGGGACTGCATGGGCAATTGATGTCAGCCAGAGTAAGAATAATGGCTATGATGTGGAGTGTATAACCACTCATTTTAAACTTCGTTGAATGGAGAACGAGGGCAAGAGTAAAGTCCCTGGTTGGCGAGTTGGTGGAAATAATTTTGGTACGTGTAAGGCTCGAATATGGAGTCTGAGAACCATTAGTATCAACCCGAAGTGCTTGGCACAAATTGTGGTGGGAATTCCAACTTATAGGTGGGTGGTGTTTTCCTTAGGATAAGATTTAGTAGTATTATATCTACGGTAGATTCGGGTGTGTACATTGAGCTTGTAGTAGTATTTATGCTATTATAGAAGGGTAATGATATGACTTCCGTGGTATGGAAGTTCTATCTTTTCCTTGCTCGTTAGGAAGTGAGTGATGATATTTTAAATGTATATGTATCATATGTGTTACTTGCATTATGTGTCCCTTAGTTTAGGCGCTATATTGTTTGTTTGCATTGTATGTGAATGTTATGACTTATCTCCATGACCAAAAAAGTTAAGTAGTAATGCATAGGAGGGGTTCCTTGTTTGGATTCCGCTTTTGCGGGATGCTCCACACGTGAACCTTAACGACGTTGGGAGTGGAGAGATGTTATTTTTCCTTTCTCTTATTTTATGTATAAAATGCGGGTAAAGATACTTTGGTTAGTTTGGTGTGA
The DNA here is from genome assembly GCA_949130495.1 of Sambucus nigra. Taxonomy (NCBI): domain Eukaryota; kingdom Viridiplantae; phylum Streptophyta; class Magnoliopsida; order Dipsacales; family Adoxaceae; genus Sambucus; species Sambucus nigra. The sequence goes on along the minus strand of OX422223.1, from coordinate 450,349,866 downwards.
TAGCAAGCAAATAAAATTGTAAGGCTATCTCACTTCTAGTTCGAAATGGAACTAGTTATTCTATAATTTCTCTCCTGGATACAGGTTGAGACTTTATAGAGGTGGATCAAGGTAGGTAGGAGATTTTTTTTATTCGTTTAGTTATCTTGTGTGAGTGCTTGATTATTTATTTGTCTTGTTTATGCATGTAACGCTTATCTCCATGACCAACTAGTTAAGTGGGAATGTTTCGGAGGGGTTCCTTGTTTGGATTTCAATTTGCGAGACACTCCGCCGCATGAACACTTAACGATGTTGTGAGTGGAGATGCGCTACTCTTTTTTTCTTTTATTTTTCTATTGCTAGAAGTTGGGTTAAAAGGTTTAGCCGAGAATCACGTAGAAGAGTGATTAAGGGCTATTAAAGTGCGAGATAGAAGCACTGTATATAGTTCTCTCCTCTGATCGATGTGAGGGAGACTGAGATACGAAGTCGAATTGAGACTTCGGGTTATGCCTTGATAAGAGGGCTATTTGAAAAGATGTATATATGTCATGGGATAAAAATTGTAAGACTTCACAGAAAGTGAATGTCTGGTCAGTTAAAAATCGTTAATGAGGCTATGGTGAGATGTAGAAGTAGAATTTTGTTGAAATAATTGCAAGTTAAAATTATCGATCCCGATTATGTGTTTTAGACCGTCACATCTTAATGACCTACGATGTGAGGTAGTAGTGTAACGGGAGGGTTCCTTGTTTAGATTTCACTTCGGTGAGACGTCCCACGCACGAAACCGAGCGAATGTCAGAAGTTGAGATAGGTCTTGGGAACTAGGGATATATTTAGTATTATATGCTTACGATTTAGGTAGCATATATATAAATAGACCTTAGGATTTTTAGGATATAAGACCTTGAGGGTAAGTGGCGTTAGTTTAGGATGGTTGTTAGGAGTTGACCACGAATAAGTTGTGGGTTAACTCTATAAGGGATTAGATCCCTAGGTACGAGATTTATGGGGTCTCGAGAGGTTTGGTAGGTTCGGCCGAAGGAGATGAGGCCTTTCTTAGAAATAATGTTACGTTGGTAACTTCACTTCCGGGGAGTTATAAAGGATGGGTGGACCCTCACTCCTGAGCCCATGATAGTAAGCTCGATAGTGAGTTTAATGAGTAAGTTTCTGCCAGGATTGGGGAGTAATAATACTGGAGCATAGACCCATTGTTTATGCGTCTCACAAGCTTAAAATTGTGGAAAGTATTATCCCATGCTTGAATTAAAATTTGTCGTGGTAGTGATCACCTTAAATAGATAAGGCACTACTTCCTAGGCAGGAAATTTGGTCCTTCTCATAAGCAACAAGTTGTTGCAATACGTTGTGGGAGGAATCGAGTTGGTGCTCGGAGTTCAGAAGAACTAGTGATTGGATATTTTCTCATTCGCTAAGGGAATGCGATTTGGGTAGTGGATGTGTTGAGTAGAGAACTCGTCAGAGATAATGGTAATGGCATGGAAGGCCAAGTAGAATGAGAATGACTAGGAAGACTCGATAGCAAGAGCATTTATGTCTGTGATTGACCATTTCACCTACTTGTGTGAAGAGGAGTATCGGTGGAATAAAGAAGGGTATATTCGTAGACATTTGCATTGAATTGTCGGCATCGAACTGGTCCTGATCCCATTTGAGAAAATTGTTGATCGTCGACCCAATCGTTGCATTTCCGGCCATTATGGACGGACTACATGTAGAATAGTACACCCCATTCTCGATGGAGGAATGGTAAAACCGTAGGAGGTGCCTATTAAAATAGGGTGGGCCGAGACTAGATATTCGTGTCGGAGGTTTAGTAAAAGTTTCCGTGAAGTAATGGGAACCGTATGGAAGTGGCGTATATCTTGCCACCCTAAAGTGGATGGGTGAAAGGGAGGAAACTGACTTATGCCGAAAGGAATATCTCGAACGGGGGCCTTAGTATACATAGTAGATGGGAGCAATAATTGTATGGATAGAGATTCTCGTACAACCATTAGGTTTTTGGAATGGTCTTATGGATCATTTCTTAAGGCACGGTATCGTGAGTGGCCTAGCGTGGTCGGTTGAGTAATTTGCATGCTCGTTGGATGGAACCAACGGGTAATATGTTCCTTGGACTTGGAGTGGTCTCGGGACATTTCTTTAAAGATTTGGCTTTTGAGCCATGCACCTTGATGAGATACGTCAATACGAGGGAAGTTGAGTAGCATTCGAGTTAAGCCACTTAGAGTTTATATGGGTGCCCCGCGGTGAGATGTAACATGATTCTGGAGGTTAGGCTATTTGTGCTGAGTCATGTGGACATCGCCTTTCGTCGTAGGAAGCTAGAATCGATAGTTAGAGAGGGAACGCTTCGTGCTATGCTAGAGCATAAAGGAGATAGACTGAGATCGATAGAATCGTCCTTAGTCTGAGTCCTTTTGGGATGTCGTGATAACGAGGGGTTTGTTTAGGATGGTTGAATCCTAGTTTAGAGTACTATACCCTTTATGACAATTGGGTATGCCCGAATTTTGGGGGCAAAATTCCCGCTTAAGGGGGGGAGTATGTAACAACCCTCGATTCTGGGAGGCTCATTTTATACTAATTTTACCGCATAAGATAATTATATAAAATGTTGGTACCGGGGTAAATATAAAATTTAGAAGTTAATATTTACTGGGATGTTATATATATTTACCGTATATCTAGGAAATATCCTAATGTGGTGTGATCTATAATGTCATGTATATAATTGGCACGATAGTTTAAATGAAATTGGAACTCAAAATAATTTATAAAATTTCCGGATGCCAGTTTAGAGGGTGTAGTTAGTCTCGGAAGGTGCGAGACAGTCAAAATAAGTGCCATATTGTATTTTTGGCTTTTGGGCACTTTTACCTAGTTTTAACTTAAACACGTATTTGGGAGTCATTTTAATGTGGTATTAACTACTTAAGTTGAGAGTTTTAACTTAAGCCACGATTGTAGTTTCCTAAATAACTTATTTTCCCATTTTATGTCTTGAACATATAGAGAGAAAAGAGAGAAAGAAAGAAGAAGAGAAAAGAGGAGAAAGAAGAGAAAAATGAAGATTGAAGATGGATTGATGCTAAGAAGAGAAAAGAGGAGAAAGAAGAGAAAAATGAAGATTGAAAATGGATTGATGCTCCTACTCAAAGAAATCTGATATTTCCTACATCAAGGAAAGTTTTCTACTTGCTAATATATGATTTAAGTTGAATAATTTGTATGATATTTATGTATATTCATTTGGAGATCAAAAGTGGAATTTATGGGAATTAAACCACAATCTTAGTTTTGATGATAAAAATTGTGGATTATAATGGTTATTAATCATGTAGGATAAATGTTTGGTAGATAAATGTTGTTGGTTGTGGGTAAAATTGAAGAGATTGGAGGTTTGGGGGAAATTAGGGCTCAAAACACTTAGAACAAAACTAAGAAATTCTGCAGAACCGAATCGATTCGGCCAGGACAGTTTCCAGGTCTGGGTCGACCGAACCGATTCGGATGGTCCGAATCGATTCGGCAATTATGCAGAAGGTAGGTTTTCTTGACCAAATCGATTCGGATGGTCCGAATCGATTCGGATGGTCCTAATCGATTCGCTTTCCTGGATCCAAATCGATTCGGCTAGGCCGAATCGATTCGGAAGCCCTGCATTTTGAGTGATTTTCTTAGTTTTGTCCCAATTCATTTTCTTTTATTCTAGGGCCTAGGAACCTTTTTTAATGAAGTAAACTAAGTGTACTAGAGTATTAATTGATTTAGTTACTTTCCCTATGCTAGGAATGGATTATGTGGGGACTTTTTCGGGGTTATGCCAATTGATGTTAGGGCATTCTTTTTCTAGTAAATTATTATGGAACTAGGATTCCTAGAGTTATGTTTGGGAGACTTTTGGAGCTCAATAGAGCTACATTAATATTGATGGATTATAATAACACCCTAAAATGTTTGGAGTTAATTAAGAGTTTACTTACTCCTTTGAGGTTGTAGCAACGATATAATTTATCGTATGGCCCCGGATAATAAGTTAGATTATTTACAAAAAGTAAATGGTAATTGTTTTGGATAAAATGAAACATATACATGGAAATGAAATGGAAATGGTAATGATGATGGTAAATGATAATTTACTTAATCATGAATATGGTAAATGTTAATTTACTTGATACACACCACTCTAAATGACATCATAAGGGAAGTTCGCACGCTTGGTGATGCCCCCTGGCTGATGAATGCAGGGTGGATATAGTCCATAGGCCATATGAGCGATATGTTATGTTTTCTGCGCTGGTGAGGAGATTTCGGGTGTGGACTTGACTCTCCCGCGGGACTATGGACGCTTCCCGACGTATTGCGTTGTAGGTGCCCAGGTTGTCTTGTATAGATAGGCCCTGGAAGATGATGGTCATTTAGGGGCGCGCCCAGTGGGCAAACTCGGAGGGGCGGTCTTAGAATCGTTATATGTATATAAATATAACTATTCATAATCAAGTGGGACTTGATGTATGAGATATACCATAAAGAGCATGATGAAGTGCCACAAAGAGCACAATAAAATGCCATAAAGAGCATTTGTTGATAATGATATTCCTGCTAAGGAATGGTAATGCCAGGATGGGCATGTAATTGAAATAAAAAGCCACAAAGAGCTTAAAATTGAGATAAAAGCCATAAAGATCTTACAATTATAGTTATAATTTCCTGATAAGGAAGCTATGAAATGAATCGGTGTATTTAATGAAAGTATTTATTTATGTTTATCTTTCTGTTCCCCTGCTTAGTTAAATTAAATTCATGCTTTTCTTCTTTTCCTTAGCTTATGTTTAGAACTGTGTAGATAGATTTCATCTTTTTAGCATGATGATATTCATAATTGTCATACTTTTTATTCATCTGGTAATCATATAGAACCGGGACCTGGCCCGTTTACGTTTCTTGTTGCATATGTATCTTGTCTCCGCTCAGGTACTCCGACGCAAGGATGCTTGGTTTGAATTCCTATTCCGATGTCCTCGGCGAGCCGTAATGCATTGCGGGTATTACAGGATACAATTGGTATAAACGTTTTCCTTTTTGTAATCTAGCTAAGATCGAGTCTCTTTTACTCGGGCGACAGGCCCAAGCTTTTGTAATTGATTAATGTAATGTATTATATAAATTTATTGAAATTGTTTAACAATGTTGTATGTATCAGCGGACCGATAACATATTTTGTCCTCTTATTTGTCACTTGTTATTATAGTAATATACATACATCCAAGAGGTTTCCCTTATCTTTTCAGGATTTGGGTTGTTTAAATTCTTTCTTTAACTTTAAAACAAAATTTTGGCAACCCGTTTTCTGAAATTTTGGGTGGTTATCCTGGATACTCAATATTTTATTGTGATGCTGAGAATGATTCCATCTATGATTCCTCTTATATTGGAGTATTGGGCTGGCCACCCCTTATTTTGGTGAGCGGGTTGTCACAAATTTTTTGTGAGTTTTTTAAATTAAATTTGGGGTTAATATTTATTTCTATTTTTTATTCATATTCTATATTTTTTACTATTTTGGGTTTTTATTTATTTATTTTTAATTTATGTTTTAAAAAAATTTGGTGTTTATTTTTTTAATTACTAAATTTCTAATTTTTGAATGAATTTCTGGGTTTTTTCAAAATTAATTCTATGGTTAATATTTATTTTATGTTTTCTTTTTCTTTTTTCTATATTTTTTTCGTTATTTTTTATTTTATTTTATTTTATTTTTCTTTATTTGCTTTCTTAATTAATAAATTTTTGACTTTTTAATAATTTTTTGGGTTTTTTAAAATTAATTCCGCGGTAAATATTTATTTTCTATTTTTTATTCACTTTCTATATTTGTTTCATTATTATTGGGTTTTTATTTATTTTATGATTTTTTTTATCAATTTTTTGGTGTGGGAATTCTTTTCCCTAGAAAATGAATAACAAGGTGGGAGGTGATTTTTTCAATTCCAACTTTTTGTGAAAAAAGTGGTTGGAGGACTTCTTTTAAAGAAATTAATTGCATAGAAAATGTAGTAAGAGTTCATAAAATAACCCAATCAATTTTAATTCTCATGTTGTAATTTATCCGCACCAATGCTAATGAACATGCCTGAATTTTAATACACACGCACCCCTTACCCCCCCCCCCCCCCCCCCCCCAAACCAACTAGGCTGATAAGGATCGTCCACTAAGTCACACCTATTTGATGACACCCTCATGGGTCATCTTATTCTAGACCTACTTCACAAAAGGCGTGAGGGAGTCCCATAATTGCATCAGTCCAAGTTGGAAAAATGGGGTTTCCTCCAATGTTTGGCGTGATTGCAATCAGGGGGTTGAACCAAAATCTAAGACAAAAAAAAAATAGATCCAAAGGTTATGATTGGTGGAGCTAATGTTTGTGGGCGTTGGGTTTCGAGCTAGACATGCTGGAGGTCGTTTGCTAGGTAGAGTTGGCAGGTCATGGGTTCCCGAAGGTGGTTTATTATGTTGCCAGTTTTGAGGTATGGCCGTCGAATTTTATGGATCCATAGCTTAAGCCTTGTCTTTATTGTCTTCTTCTTCATTTGGAATGTATTTTTTTTTTGGGGGGGGGGGGGGGGGGGGGGGGAGGGCGTTATGGTTTGTCTCATGTGTGTATATTAAAAATAACATGTATTTGTTTTCGCTGGGACGGACCAATTATAACAACGAATTAAAATTAATTGGATTATTTTACTAGGTTCATTAAAATCTTATTTATTTTGATTCACGTGTGAACCTCTCTCTCTCTCTCTCTATATATATATATATACATATATATATATATACTAGTGTATGACCGTGCCTGAAGACACGACTGAATTTTTTTAAAGTAGGTAATCGCGCAGCAGTGGCTAGATCATAGCTGCTAGATCAAAGTAAAACCGACTTCCTAACCAAGAACACATTTTATTGTTGCTAGATCACAGGAGCAGCAGTGGCTAAAGCAAAGCAATTTCATTGTTGCTAACCAAGAACACATTTTAAAACTGACTTCCATAAGAACAAATTATTGAACTTGAACTCTCGGTTTCTACTTTGTCATCCAATTACTTATTGTATCAAAAGAGTATAAAAAGGTATGAAAAAGTCACCAGAGAGCATGCACGTTATTGAGAAGTGACTTTGGATACTCATGATATTCAAAACAAAATCAAAATAGTTACAAAACAATGTCGACACTTGATATTCAAAACAAAGATTAATAATAAACTTAAGTATACCTTTCGAATCCAAACAAATCTCCATTAAGCAAATCTCCATTTAGATCTGTAAAACCAAACAAAAACAGAGTTATGATATTCAAATGGAGATCTGTCACAAATTAAAGCCGACAAATGATATTCAAAAGAGAGATTACCTTTATGGTTCACCTACACCTATATATAACTTATAGTTATCGGGCCTACAACACTTCTAATACGGGTATGTTAAGGTAAAAAAAATCTCACAACTGTAATAAATTAGTTTCGGCAAAGAATTTCATATTGATTTCATGGGTCCAATGATGATTGACATCATGGGTCAAATGAAGATTGATTTCAAACTGTGAACAAAATCTCACAAATATTATATATAGGTAAAAATAAAACAAAATCCAAATAATATACTCACTAACTCGAAGATCCCATAAGCATCACAATGAAATCAACCTAAAATTCATGTGGGCATGATTAGACTTAGGGTATTTCATAGGTTAAATGAAGATTGATTTCATGGATCGAATGAAATCAATCCAAATAATATACTCACGACCCATAAAGATAGTACGGTTAGTGGTGCCGCCAATGTTTCCAGCAGTTCACTGGTGGAAAATGAATTAGTTCGAAAAACTTCAAATGCCATTACGCAACTTGTTCTCAACTGTAATCAAAGGAAAAATTAGTCAACGTGTTCTCAACTAAGAAAATTTTCATTATGCAAAAATGGCTATTGGGTAAAAATTACTCAACTTTAGTAGTACACTCATTACATTCATTCTCTTAGGCGTCTAATATTAAGAGCCTTTTTAGGCTTTTTCTTTGACAAATTTAGTAGTATTAGGAGTGTATTTTACTTTACCCTTACTATCATATATTGTTTTGCATTGACAAAATCAACTTTAAAAGTGTTGAGGAACAAACCTTATCTCCGTTGTTGTTGTGGGTGATCACACATGTCTGATAGATTAAAGGGTTAACACACCTAAAAGGTAGGGAGTTTTCTTGGTTGTATGGTGGACTTAAGGAGGTGTGAGGTGAGGTTGAAACCCCTCATCGACCACCATTACCACACTAATTTACTCAAGTATTTTATCTAGACATCAAAGTATATAAATTTTTGAGAGATCATATGGAACTTTGTGAGGATGTTTGCTATTCGAAAATAACCAAAAGTATTAGGCTGAAGTTTTTGCTTCAAATATGAATATGTATTCCATTACCCCATCACCTGGATCTTCATACACCTCAATCATTTTCGGTTCCTCCACTATAATTCAAAATCTACCATTGGCGATCAGACTTTCATGTTTAGAAGTTCTTATAAAAACCAAATTTATAATTATAACTCGAAATCCCAAATTAAAACAACCAAAGAATAGGAAGACAAAAATAGGTCATAAATGACTGTCAAGTGTCAACGTACCTACTCATCCTCTATCAAGACTTTGATCATGTACATCTATCTGAAAATAGTATTCTTCTTCGTCCCACTAAATAATAGACATGAGAACGACATCACTCTTATAGGATATCACAACTCCATTCTCTGATTCATAAAGGCATGCACACAGAACATAACATCAAAAGATGAGGAAATCACTTTACACATTTGTATTAGGCTAGGCCTTGGTATCAAGAAGATTGGTAGTGTCACTATCAATAATGTAATTGTAGTGTCATACATTTTATGAGATTTCTATAATAGAGAAAAAACATTTAAGAAAATAATGAAATTAAAGTAAAAAATAAGGTCACGGCGACAGATCCTAAATCAAACTCCCAAATTAATTAGACATGGAGAGAGTACCTTAAACAACAAACAATAAACCTTGCAAATGATCTATTCATACCTATAGAAAAAATAATGAACACTGAATTAACATATTATGAACACTGAACAAAAAATGAACACTGAATAAGTGAAAAACCCAAACATTCAACCAAAAAAACTACTTAAAATAAAATCATGAGAGATTAACTTTTTTCGGCAACAACTTGCAACCCCGAATCAAGAAAACAAAAGTCATTTGTAGTAAGAAGCATATAAATAAAACCTTCAAAAAAATTCCAAACCCACAAACCAAAAAAATTTCCAATCCCTAACTTGACATCAACACAATGCCTTCTTCAACACTACCAATAACAACGAACTCACTGGTTTAGCTTCCAATTAAAAAATAAAAAGAAAAAACAAATATAACTGTGAGTGAATCAAATTATAAAACAATCATATTCAAATTTCAAACAAACAATTATATAAATTTAAAATAATGAAATTGCATACTTACAATAAAAAACAAAAAAATCAAGAATCATATTGGAATCATCCTCAACCCTAAAACACAACACAAATAACAAATCTGAATTGTGAACCCAATCCGTTTAACAAAGAGAAAGAGAATATGGTATACCTGATTAGATCAGATCTGATAATGTAACTACCAAATGAAACTATATCAGATCTGAAAATGTAACTACAAAATGAAACCATATCTTATCTGAAAATGTAAAAAATGTAGAGAGAAGCAGAGTGGACAGGATCTGGGAAGCGAAGGGAGGCAGCAGAGGGAGCAGTGGAGGGTGAAAAGTGAAAGAGTTGCTATGGGAGGGAGGGTGAAACAGGCGAGCTGTGATGGGGAGAGAGAGTGAAAAGCGGCTATGGGTAGTCTTGTGTTCTGAAAGGGTGAGAGGGTTTATGAGGGTCTGCGTGGGTGAGCGACTGAGAAAGAGTGCGTGGGTTTCTGACAAAAGAGGTCGAGAGAGAGTGAGAAATGGGTACGTACGTGTGTAAGGTGAGAGTAAGTTACTAAAATGCCCAAAATTTTGAATTGAAGGGTAAGTTTGATGAATAAAAAAGGGGGGAAACCAAATGTTTGAGGGGTAAATTTGTAAAAAAGGAAGAGATGTGATCTCAGCCATTAAAATGTGTAAGGAGGTGGCATCGATCTACACCGTTAAAAATGTGTATATTTTCAAAAACAAAGAAATCTTATTATATGGATATATATATATATATATATATATATATATATATATATATATATATGTGTGTGTGTGTGTGTGTGTGTGTGTGTGTGTGTGTGTGTGTGTGTGTTTGTGTGTGTGTGTGTGTGTGTGTGACACCCCGCCTAATAAGATACCGGGCGATCACTCTTATATCAAATTTTAACAGGAGTCTCATATGGATAATTCCTAGCATCACAGTCAAAATCCATTTAATTTCTAATAACCTATTAGGCTGGTGTCAAAAACTTTTACTTAACTACTCTTTTTTAAACAATTATAATTAAAACATCCACACAGTTTACGTAAATAAAACTGAAATGAAATAAAATAATCGAACACTCGGTCAAAATATACAACCATATCGAATGACGCTCTAAAAGAATAAATAAATGCAATTGGAGCATTGGCCCGAATATTTATACAGTACCTCCTATCTAGAGTACAAGAATGGAAGCGGCTATCAAAAACTTGCACGCATCCACAGCTGCTGCAGCTGACGTCTGACTCGAAGGATATGTCATCCAGGCGTCCCTGTGTCTGGACACTTATATATATATATATATATATATAGCAAGAGAGGAAAAGTAGATAAACGGGTCAAAGCCCGAGTTTTGAAAATATTTAGCAAGTGCATAAATGCCTTATTTTTAGAAAAAAGGTTTTATCTCATATTTAAGTTTGGTATCGCACTCCCATGAGATACCCCTTACCTCTCTACTAACAGTGCACTCCTAGCGCATCCCTCTAAACATCCTAGTCAAGCTACCCTGCTAAACTAGTCTAACACCCAACTACTATCAACCCTAGATAGTCCAAGTAATGTACTAAGGGCTAAACTTCTCCCCAATCTCAACACTAAGCCATGTTCGTGCGTGGGGTGTCTCGTAAAGGAAAATCCAAATAAGGAACCCCCCCGATACACTACTACATGGCAATGTCGATCGTCGGGATCCACCAGTCCCTCGGTACAGAGTATATATAAATATATATACCATAAGAAATACTTATAATAGAGCACTGAGGATTAAACTTCTCCCCAGTCTCAACACAATGCCATATTCGTGTGTGGGGTGTCTCGCAAAGAGAAATCCAAACAAGGAACCCCCCTGATACACTACTATGCGTCAAGGTCGATCATCGAGATCCATTAGACCCTCGGCACCCAAGTTATCCATATATATATATAATCATTGCCTTATTATCATTTATCTCAAACCTCTCCATTTCCTTTCTTATATCCATGAAATGTATTTAAAAGCCAACTCATTAGCATGAATTGCTTTAACATATCAATAACCTTTTATAAGCTAGTTTTATTATCATAAAAATGCTTTTGCGATTTATAACATCCCATTTCCCTTCTTATATCCAGGAAATGTATTCAAAGCCATTTTTATTATCATAAAAATGCTTCGATCATATCATATGCTTCCATTTCCCTTCTTCCATCCGGTAAACGTATCCGAAGCCAAATCAATTATCTCATTTCCCTTCTTATATCCGGGAAATGTATTTTAAGCCAATCAATTATCATGAATTACTTTAACAAATCTAAGACCGTTCCTCCGAGTTTCCCCACTGGACGCACCCCTAAATGGCTATCATCTTCCAGGGCCCATTAAACAAGACAACCTGGGAAACTACCAATGTCGGGAAGCGGCCATATGCATGAGGGATAGTCAAGACCACACCTAGAATCTCCTAACCAGCGCAGTAAAATATAATCGCTCATATATCCTAGGACTATATCCATCGTGCATTCATTAGCCAGGGGACATCACCATACGCACGCAACTTCCCTTACGATAGAGATTTAGGGAGGTGTGTAACCATAATTTATTAATTATGAAAAATCATTTCTTTTCCATTTTGAAAATATTCATTTTTACATTTTCAAAATCATTTACCTCATATCATATATATATTTTAATCACATAGTATAAACATATACCATATATTACTCCTCGAATATATAAATGGCCATATGCCAAGTACATCTAGCGATGACCAATAATCCCAAAGTATTTCCTTACTTTAATAATCACTATATACCTCAATCTTATCTAAGGATTTATTGGATATCTCCAATGATACCATATCACTCTAAGCGAGATATATATATATATATATATATCCCCAAATTATCTTAATTATCTCGTAGGATATACTAACTCCACGATCGATTATAATTATGATTCCTATATGCATAATTATATAGGCCTAATTGCCCACCGAAATATCCTAAGGATTTATCTTTCCCGAACAACCTTAAATTTAATGGGTTATGGATTTCATTTCCATGAACCCAAGGACTACATCTCGTCCAATTTATCATTTAGGGAACCCCACCCTATTTTAGGGACCCCAACATCTTAACTTATCAACTATTCTATTTTCCTCGAAAATATATTTTAAGGGTTATACATTTAAAACCCTCACCCTAGGCTCTTCGATTCCCTTAATTAAATGACCATATAGTCCTAAAGGGTCCCTTATATCAACCCATAATTAGCCCCCAAGAAATGTGAATTGGAATCTATCCCATCCAAAACACCCTTAGAAAAATTGTCAACCTTTCAGCAAGGGTCGATCGATCGACCCATTGCCGTCGATCGATCGATGGCTTCGATCGATCGAGCCCCCATGATCGATTGATCGATCATGGCGGGCAGCTTTTTCTCCGAGAAACTGTTTCAGCCATGGAAGCTTCCCCCAAGCTTCCATCTCCTCACCCAGCAGCCTACAACTTCAACCAACGACAAAAACACATACACAAAGGGTTCTAAACATCCTAGAACCCTAAACCACCAATTTATTTCGGTTAATTTCTAAATTTCTCCAATTATAAAATTTTAGGGGTTTATTCGTTTTAACTCCCGAAAACCCATTTTATCCACGAAAACCGAACCCAAAATCGTTCGGGTTTATTTATACCAAACTACGGTATGAGATATTTATGCAAAAATTAAATAAAGCAAGTAAACACTTGCCTCGTGGATATAATCTGACGATCCCGAGTCGAGCCCGACGGAGTTTGGCCCGATTTCTCCATTTTTCTCCTCTTTTCTTCATCCTCTCTCTTTTCTCTCTCTTTTCTTTATTTCCTTTCTATTTTCTTTCTCTCCCCCTCTTTATATAGATGAGAAAAGGTTTATACCCCTTAAAACCCAAAAATGACTCATTTACTCAATTACGAGCCCTTTTAACTCTAAAATTCCCCGAAACTCATTTTCGATGATCGGACACTCTTTTCCAACTATCTCGGACATTCTGAGACTCACGGCGCAGTAGAAATTCCTATCTGAGGTACTTGACCGCAAATCACTATTCTAACCCATATACTTAATGCGGGATTTCTAATCAAAATCTGACCTTTTTGTCGCTTTACCCCACGGCGACATATAATTAAAATACTTCGACCTATTTAATCCTGAAAATAATTACAAGACTCATCGAAAATCATTAAATCCTCGAAAATCCTAAAAATCACTATTTCGAGAAATTCTCCAAATTGTCAACTTATATCCATTTATGGAATTTAAGTGTCTCCAAAAGGGCGGGTTGTTACAATATATATATACACAACATAACACAAACTCTCCTGCATACGAAAGACATTCTAATCCCCAAATAGTGCATTGCCATCTCAATTAGGTTTATTATGTCTCAAATACTTATCATACCCAACTCTTAGTTCAATACATCTCTAAAATGTGAGAGTCGCTCTATACATATAGATACATTCTTGTGTAACACACACACACATTCATATATAAAATTAGGAGTAGAGGTTTTGTCACTGTTTTATAAGTAAATAAGATATTTTCGGGTCTTGATTGAGCCACATGTTATGATCTAACAGTTCTACATAGGGTGGCACCCTAGTAATTGAAGTTTATAAAAAAAAGTTTAGTTATTAAGTTAAGCCACGTGAGAATATAAATATATTTTCTTCCAAAAGATTACCATCATTAAAACTTCGCATATTCTCTCACATCGCTCACTTTTTGCTCCGCGTCCACTATCACAAACGAGCTTCGTAGAGATGAGAGAGAACCAGTTTGTTGGTTATTTGTTGCTAGCCAGGTATTCTACAAGTTTTGGGCTTCTAAAATTTAGGGGTTTGAGTGTTTGATGAATAATGTTAATGATTTATCCATTACATTTTATTTTTGAGGTGCTCCCGCAAGTGTTAGATTTAACTCTTTGAAACCCTGTTCAGGGTTCAAAATAATGGTCAAATTTGTATTTTTAAAATCATATTTTAATATTTGGGGGGTTTGTGCATTGAAAGAATGTTCAAAATTTGTTTTCCCTTTTTATATATTTAGTGAGAAGCATTTTTTTATTATCACTAATCAGATATACCTTGTTCCCCTCTCTCTGTCTCTCTTTTAAGGGTTTTAGATTTTTTTAAAGAATCAATTTTTAATTGATTTCATAATTCAAGTTATTCACGAGAGAAATCTCACAAATCCCAAGCTTTGTTTCATTCAATTACTGTTGTTAAGTTCCTATTTCTGATGTGTATAATAAAATTTATGAACTACGGACATTTATATAATAACATCTACGTGTTTGATAAGATTTACAAAGGGTTTTTTGATTTGCTTATAGATTGGAGTGAAGGGGAATATGCTTCATAATGCATATGGTCTTGGAAAAAATCTATTGTATCTTTGAATATTAATGTAATTTTGTATGATATTGATTGGTATAACCAATGCTATTTTGTACTAAGTTCATTCAGTGTTGAGTAAAATGTGTTTTACACTATGTTTTTTTTAATCCAGAAAATAATAGATGAATTTTATTAGTACCTGGCTGCTGTTACTGTTGAGGCATGTGTTTTGTGCTAATTTGGATTGACAAAATCTACTCTATATGACTCTATATTCTGGTGGATTCTTTTAGGACTCACCACTTCACTCTTTTAAGTCCTTTAATTTCATGTACTATGTTTATTGTATGTTGTTGAAGGTGTGATGGAAATATGCTAGAGCTATGATGTTAATAGACTTCAGATTATTGTATTGTATTATGTTGCCATGGAAAATTTAAACTCAAATATTAGATTTTTAACTTATATTATTATGTGGATTGCTACACTACATATATATCATTATGTTTTGCCTGTTTTTTAAACTTTAATTACCTTTAAATACCATTTCAAAGTGCCCATGCTATTATAATTAAATCTTTTAGAATCATTATTGTTCATGTATTATAGCATTGTGGACTTAAAGGCAATATTTACTATCGAGTGCATTTTTTATTATATGTTCATGATTGTATTATTGTTCATTTCGTTTGGATGATGCATTGTTACTCCATGTTTTGAGTTAAAAATATGGATTCTTGATTTTGATTCAATTTAGTGAAAGATACTATATAGTAATGTCCTTATTCATTTTATTCTCTTAGTGTTTGAATCTCATGTTGGTCACTCCAGACTTGATTGTGGGTGTGCTACACAGTTTTAACACATTTTTTAATTATTTTGATAATGCGGGGGTTTTCCTATTTGAAGTTCAGTTATGGACATAAAATGACTAGCATGCTCATAGCATGTCATATAAATTATGTTTTTTCGCCAAACTTTCTACTAACTCTTAAATGTTAGTTATTTTTTATGGTTTGGAAGGTTGGTTGTGTATATATTTGGGTGTAAATTATTATGTTATTCATTTGTTAAAAGTGATTAATTTGATTTATTTTCTTAATATATTCTCTTAAAAATAGGGTATATTTCATTAGACTATGGTGTGAGATAAATGAACTATATTGTTATAAATCAGTTGTTATGCCAATAGGCCTGAAATTATCTTTGTCAAAAATTTGGGTGCTTTTAAAATCAAATTTCATGAAATAAACCGTATTAAATCAAATTTCAGATTGGCAGGATGGAAGAATGGGTATTTGTCAAAATGTGGGAGATTGACTCTCATCAAGAGCTTCCTGTCCAGCTTGCCGACCTATTACATGTCCATCTTGCCTTTACCGGTAACGGTACGTGATAATATGGAGAAACTCATGAGAAACTTTTTATGGAGGGGCACGAAAGATAGTTTTAAACACAGTCTTGTTGGATGGGAGGAGGTCTGTAAGCCTATAAAGGAGGGAGGGGCAGGTGTGAGAAACTTGGGTAAATTTAATAGGGCTCTTCTGAGAAAGTGGCTATGGAGATATCCCCAGGAGACCAGTAGATTATGGACACGAGTTGTGGATGTTAGGTGGGGATATTCTCAAATGGGGTGGAGGCCGGTTGGGGGTTCTTTAGCGCATGGAGTGGGTTTGTGGAAACATATTGCGAGAGGATGGGAGGATTATTCGAGACACATAGTTTTTGTCTTAGGGAAAGGGGATAAGATAAGGTTCAGGAAAGACAACTGGGGTGGGAGTGGGGATATCCAGGACATGGTTTCGGGAATGTTCAACTTAGGGCAAAATCCAGATGGATTGGTGACTGATCATGTTATGTTTAACGAAGATGAGATATTCTGGAGACCTCAGCTGAGGAGAAGGCTATAGGACTGGGAGCTTCATGAGGCAGATTTCTTCGTGGAGTGGCTGAAAGTGGCTCCTAGTCTGATGCTTAGGGAGGATTCACTGACGTGGAAGGGGGGAGGGACGGGAACTTTCTCGGTCCGTAGCTTCTATGATTTTTTAATGGGAAGCGAGAATTCTATGGATCGTTTCCCTAGGAAGAAGATATGGAAAGTTAAAGCGCCTCCTAAGGTTAAGTTTTCCTTTGGACGGCGGCAAGACATGCCATTTTGACGATAGAGGGTTTGCAGAAGAGAAGTTATCGCCTGACTAGCCGATGTTGGTTATGCTATGAGGAAGAGGAGATGACTAATCATTTCCTATTACACTGTAGGGTGACGAGATATTTATGGGACACCTTTCTATCATCGACATCGACGGTTTGGGTCATGTCGTTGTCTGTGAGGGCTCTTTTAGATACACGGAGACCTCCGTGTGGTTGGTTGGGTGACAAACGGATATGGAGTTTGGTTCCGCATTGCATATTTTGGACAATTTGGATGGAAAGCAAATTGAGGTATTTTTTTGGCATTGAGACGCCACCATCGAGACTTCGTTATTCCTTTTTTAGACTCTGCTTAGTTGGTCCAAGGAGAGGATTTATGACACATTATTTTTTGGACTTTGTGGAAGAGATTCAATCAGCTATGTATTTTTGAGTTTCTTTAGTGGGATCCGTGTGGTTATTTTTATTACTTCTTCTTCTTTGTATACCTCCTGTATACATGTTCTCTCCCTAAGAGTTGGTTCTTAATACAATCTTTGATTTATCTAAAAAAAAGTTATTAATATTTTGAAGAAAACAAGTTTTTCATAGTTTTTTATAATTCTTTCGTTTTCTTGGATTTGCAAAAAATGGAAAGAAAAATTTCTACAACCGTATTTTTATATATCCATGTTGAATCCCTAATTTAATTACCCGGCGTATATTCTCTCAAGATGAGAATTAACTTGGTTAATGTAATATATATGGAGATTGGTATGATAGTTTTTTGTATTCTCATTTCTATTATGGAAATTAAACTAAGGCACTTTTTCTAAACATAATATTGATAAAAAAAAACACTTACTAAATTATTTAACAAAATAGTAACATTAAAAAGAAAACATAAAAGAATAATCATTCCCTCCTTCAAATTGTTTCTTTGTGTTGAATGTTGTTAAAGCATGATGGAATCTTGGTTGAGGAAAAGGTGTGGTGGTTTGATCTTCCACATCTTCAAAGAACTTAAGAATGTTGGATTGTGCATAAATTACAACAACGTCAATGCATCTTCCCTTTAAATGGAAATTCACTATAGAGGGACGTTATGTATATGTTTAAATTGTGATGTCAACTTGTCCAAACTGGATCTTAATTCGGAAAATGCACCTTCGAATATTTGTTGACTTTTCATGAGTACCTTAATGAGTTGGTTTAAGGATAAACTTATCAGATCTCTTCATAATTTTGTTGACATTGTGGAGGATTTTTAAAGAACTTTATAGTGAAGTTTTTTTCCATAAGGGCATCTTTCTTTGGATGGTTTGTGTACTTCCTATATATAGGTTTTGTTCCGTTAGCGGTTGGTTTCTATATAACATTTATTTATAAAAATGAGATTTTAACCATTTTACCTAACAACATAACAAAATGACCATAACGTATACATTGATTCTGAGCTATTTTACAAATACACTACACAACACTATCCACTATGAGAATTAACACAATTAGGATATAATATTATAATATACTAGCATGCAACCTGTGTGATGCGCGGGCAGATTATAATTTTATGTGATACAAACATGTATATATATATATAAATAAACTAATTAACTTTGCTAAGATATATACTTTAAAATGTTGGTAGGCATTGTAAAAAAATCATTTTTTCTTCTTAATAATATCATTTATTTTTCAATTAAGATGTGTTGAAAAATTGGAGCTGTCCAGTTTTTTGGACAGAATTTTTTGAGCAACTTTGAGCTTAAATTTAGGTGGGACCCACACTATGATAATTGTGGGACCATATACGAACGCGTTCTCCTCCACAAAGAGATTAACGTAGTATATCCATATGTCCAATTTCAGTAAGTTATGAATGATAAATATGTCCCCAAAGTGACTCACAAAGCAATGAAAGTTAATGAATTTGGTATATTTTAATTATTGTCCCACATTGAAAGAGTAGTGGAAAGTTGATGAGTTAATAACACCCCAAGTATGGATTAAGGCTTGGATGCCTTGGGATATCCCAACTCTTTGAAA
This sequence comes from Sambucus nigra, assembly GCA_949130495.1. NCBI lineage: Eukaryota > Viridiplantae > Streptophyta > Magnoliopsida > Dipsacales > Adoxaceae > Sambucus > Sambucus nigra. The sequence goes on along the minus strand of OX422223.1, from coordinate 450,330,797 downwards.
GGGAAATGGCCCACACGCTCGCGCGAGCGCCGTCTGTCCAGCTCGGGCTTATAATATTTTGGCCCATTTTAATTTAACTTTCTGAGCTTTAATTGTTAATTAATTACGAAATTAATTAATTAGTAATTAACTGTCAGTTAATTAGCAAGGGTCAACAGTTAACGAAATTAATTATTTTGACTGTTAAATTCGGTTTTGATTGTTCCCAACAGTCAAATCGTTTGTTATAAATAGAACCATTCCCCCTACAGTTTTAAGTTGCTGTCAATTAACCCCTCCGAAATAATGCAACATTCTTTACCATAAAATAATCCCTACATTACTGCTACTGCATACATCTCATACATATTGTGGTGACAATTATATTCAACACAAATAAATAAGAAAAGCGCAATCACCAAAGCAAATAAAGAAGATAAAATTCCAATCACACAACACAGTATGTACGTGGTTCAGCAAGAATGCCTACGTCCATGGTGGTGCAGTCATTATTATTTGTATTTAATCCAGGGAGAATTTTACAGAGAATACAGTGTGTGCCTCTTGTCCCAGGCTTAGGGTTTATTATATACATGTTTATCTTCGGGGAGTGGGGGTGTTGGACTCCCCCACGTCCATCTTTCTCTCCTGGAATATCTCTATACGAGATTTTAGGAGAAGATTGAGTCATAACTGAATTTAGTTAAGGTGTGAGGGGTTCGAACTTTGGACCGTTTTTATTAGGCTACTCATTTGGGCCCATGATGGAAAATCCGAGTACCCACAATTGCCCTAAAGTTGTTGGGCCACAATTTGGGCTCAATAAATTTAAATGATTTGTCATAATGGCTCTTTTGTAATTCGTGTAACTCTTCCAAAAATTGAGAAATGATTTAGGCGGCAGTTGCTTCGTGTCCTGTGCGCGATGATTTGGAGCGTTTAAAAGTTATTTGGAGCAGTGTTCTATAGTTGCCGTTTCAAACTTCTTAGTGTTCCCTCATCTTCTGTGAGTTCTAGTTATGATACCCTCTTCTCGAGGTCTTCATTTTCTTCGCTTTCAATCTCCCTCGTCATCTGGACTTGTGATCTTGCATCGTCCAAGTCAAACATTCATCCAGTAAGTCCCCTTTGCTCTTTCTCTGTGCTTTCTCTGTTGAGTTTTCTTTGAATTTGTAATTTAGGGTTTACAAATGACAAAGATAGGTAATAGATCAGTGCCTGAGTTTAGGATGTTTTACAATATCCCTGAATGGGTAGAGATTGAATGTGTCTCTGTCCCTAAGAATGTTAGAGAGCTCTCATTGGATTCATGTCCCGTTGCTTTCCCAAAGAGGTCTTACTTTTCTTCTGAATAATTTATTTCTGCATTTCTTTGGTTATTTCAACATCGTTCCTGCACAGTGCTCGCCTAACATCTGGAAGATAGTCAATGGTGTGCATAGGATAAATCAACTTTATGGCACTAAATTAGGGCTTGCTAAAATTTGTTTTTGTTATTCCTTCTCTCAAACTACCTCTGGTCTTCTCTACCTTAAGTCTAGGAGTCCTGACAGGGTATTGGTAGTAAATTTACCTGATTCCCACAAGGACTACTGGTAAGAGGGCTTTCTTGATAGGAATTAGAAGCTCCCCCCCCCCCCCCCCCCCAGACTGAGGGGGCGAGGTTAAATAGATTCATTGTTCCCTTTTATGGGGAAGAGTACATAGGTAATCTTCACTTATGCTCTTTCAATCTTCTTGTTAATGTATGCTATCTCTGATATTCTTCTCTCTTCTTTTTAGTGAGGACAAAGAATTTAGGACCTGCTCTTAGTGAGGTTCGAGCTGCTGAGTTGATTAAAGCTTGGAATATCAGAGAGCCTTTGGCTGAAGGTGAACATCCCCGGTCATCTGCTTTTCTCTTGGAGTATAAGAACATTGGGTCTAGTTTCATCGCACGGCCTGTAGACAACATTGTTGTCCTAGATATTACTGAAGAAGTTGTTGTTGACCCCATTCAGTTGGACGAGAAAGAGAGCAGTTCTGAAAGTGATATTAGAGGAAGTGTTGAAGGTGGTTCTAGTGAGGCGAGCTCCAGTAGTGAAAGTTCTTCTAGTTCAAAAAGGGTTTATAACGCTTGTTGATGTAAAAAACTAGATTGCTCTAATTATTCAATCACAGATAAATAAAATGAGACAAAGATTTTAAAGTGGTTCAGCCTTATAAGAATGGCCTACATCCACTGTTATGTTATTGCTGAGTGTTTGGGAATTCTCGATGTTAAGTTCAACCAAGAAATTTCGGTCCCTTTGAATGAGGGTGATACAAGATATTTATAGACCTTAGGCTGTACATGAAAGGGTTGATACATTAAATGATATACATATGAAAGGGTAATACATTTAATGTAGCGTGTGAGTCAATATGATAAACATTCAATGAATAGTTGAACCGTTGATTATCTGGAAATTAATGCTACGGCCGAGATGCAGCTCGGACCGCCTTAGTTGCTCGTTTCTCAGGAGTTCCTCGGAGCGCTAGAGTACCTCGGAGTGCTAAAGTTCCTCGGTGTATCCTCGTTGCTCGGAGAGAACATGAGTTTGTCGGGGAAATGAACTTCCTCGTTGCTATTGTGCCACGTAGATTGACACATGTCTTCGTATTATTCGTCTATATCAGTATATTAATTTTGGTATCAACAGAAGCCCCCAATGTTTCATATTTCGAACTTTGAGGAGTATGGAACATTCTTTCTCGGTATATGGCGATATTAAATGACTTTCCTGGGTTTTAGGAGACTTTTCTTCATATTTGAATTTTCCTTCCAAATTCGCAGAATCCGCCATTTTGCTTCGGTCTTCATGCCCTTTTTGTCCTTTTAGCCACCGGAAGTTCGATAGTTTCTTTTTGTAATCATTTCTTTCGCCATTTCCCAAGGCACAGTATTTAAACTTTCCAAGCAATCATACCGTCCTCTACCTTTTCCAATTTTCTTGCTTTCGAATTCTCCATAGTCTTTCTTTCTTTTGTGCGTTCGTCCTTGTTTTCGTTCGTTGTCAACAGATCTCCTTTCTTCCTGTAAGATCTTCTTCCTTTTTCTTTTATTCACCATGGTTTATATTATTGAATCTATTGAAAAATTCCGTTCTGATTATTCCATTCCATCTTGGGTTTCTCTGGAGAATCTTCCTGAGCCCTTTGATTATTTTCGTTTGGCTGAGGGACACTGGTTCCCCAGCCTCTTTATTGCTGAGTGTGGATTTTCCTTTCCACCCAACTCTTTATGCTTAGAATTCTGCCAACATTTCGATGTTGTTCCTATAAAAGTAGCCCCCAATACATGGAGAATAGTTAATGGGGTGCATAAATTAAATCAAACTCATGAAACTCGCATAGGAATTCCTGAGATTATGTATTGCTATAGATGGGCTGTTTTAAACAACGTTTATTATTTAAAAACCATATTTTTGAATAGAGCTTTAGTAGTTAACCTCCCTGATGCCAACAGGGATTATTTTAAACATGGGTTAGTTTTCAAAAATTGGCAACATGCTCCTTTAGTTGGAGACGGAGTGTATGAAGGTCCCAAATGCCCCCCATACGGCAATGGGATAGGTTATTTTCATTTTATTTTATTCTCGAAATTTTGACTTCATCATGTTTGAATAAATGCATGATTGACATTTCAAATGGTTTTTATTTGCAGTTAACAGCAAGAGAAAAACTCCTAAAGAATCAGAAGTTAGTATAAGGCAATTGAAACATATCTGGAGCTTGCATCAGAAGATTGCAGACGAGCACATCAGGTCTGCCTCATACTTGTTGCAGTACAGGAGCTATACGTCGTCTTTTACTGCTCGCCCTGTAGTTAGCTCTAGTGATCCAGTGCAAATTCCTGAAGACTCTGATCCGGAATCTCATATTCCTTTGAGCCAGAAAATGGGTAAGAGAAGAGTTCCTACTCTCTTCGAGGAGAGTTCCTCTGCTGGTGATGGGAAGAAAACCAAGGTTAATGTCCCAAAGGGGACAAAGAAAATTGATGATGCTCCTTCTATTGCTGTTCAGAGGGTTGCCGAGAAGCCCCCAATGGCTCCTGTGCAGAAGGATGCACCTGTTGAAGTAACCACTATTTCACCAACCAAATGTTCTTCTTTGGTTGAAGTTGTTGAAAAAGCACCGAGGAGACTCAGGAAATCTTCCTCGGTCAGTATTTCTGGAGCCATTCCCCAGCTCCTAGCTGGTGGAGATGGTGTTCCAATCAGTGTTCCTCCGAGCTCTACGATGAGCTTGGCAAAATTTTCACCCATTCCCGATGTGCAAGGTACTGAAGAAGACCTTACTCGGGATATGGTTACTTCTCTGGCTGCTCGTCATCTTGCGTCAGTAAGTATTTCTATTATGAGTTTTTGTTATTTCCCATATTTGTTTCTGATATCATTTCCCTTTTCTGATTGCAGTTGACGAGTTGTTTCAATATAATCCTTAAAAAGGATGAAGCGATCAAAGCTTCTTGCTCCTCGTCCACTGTGGAAGGAGCACTGGAGAAAGCTATTAAGTCTGTGAGTGAATCTCATCATAAGTATGACGAGGATAAAATTGAATGGGAGAAGAAGTTGGCTGCGTCTGATGCAGAGAAATTACAACTGGGTAATAAGGTGAAGGACTTGGAGAGAGAGAATAAAGACTATGCCGAGAAACTCTCAGGCTTTGGGGAGCTGGAGAATAAATTGAAGTCAGCCGAGGAAGAGTTGACACTTCTACGTGAAACAAGTCGTCAGAAAGAGGAGTTGGAGGCCAAGCTGAAAGCCTCCGAGGACCTTCTATCCGAGAAGCTCTCCTCGGAGAAGATGAAGAGAAAAATAGCTGTGAAGACGTCTTTTAAAACTGGTTGGGACAAAGGATGGGACAGGGGGTGGCAGCTATGACGACCCAGGTGAAATATGGAAGTCTGAAATATTTTCATGATGGTTGGGTTGCAGCACTGCAGGAGTTGAAGGTGAGTGAGGACTCAGAGCTATTTCAACAACATCTCCTTGGTCCTCCTCCAGTTATTGAAGATGAGTCTTCAGACAAAGCCGCATCTGAAGAATCTTCAATGACAGTAGGTGATCAAGTCCTTGTTCCACCATCCAACCAGACAGCCACTGAGGAGATTTCGTCATTGCTTGCTCCTTCAGAACAAATCCCAGCTTCTACTAATCAGACCATTGTTCCTACCGAGAAACCAAGCTCCTCATCCCAGCCTCTCGAGAAAGTCTTGGGAGACAAGGAAAAGGTGTGAAGTTGTTCGGTACTCTTTTTCTGTTCTTCTTTTACTTATCCTCTGTATTCCAAACGATGTACTCTTGTTGATGATGTAATAAAATCACATCTTTTTGTTCCTCTTCATTGTTGATGCTCTGTCTGTTTTTATTTATTAACTCTTGCCTTCTCTTCTTTATTAGTTTGTGGCTAGAATGGAACTGATATATGCACATGATACAAAGCTGATGCAGTAATGCCATGAATATTATAAGGCTGGTCATACAAATTTGAGTGTATCAGAAATTCCTGACATCCTTGGCCATGATGCTTCAGAACAAGCAATTGAGGCTTATCAGTACCTGAAGGATTTACTTGACCGAGCTGTGGCCAACAACATGGCCTACTATGACTTGATCGAAGAGCTTTATTTTACCTTAGAAGATCTTCAGAATCAGCACAATGAATCAACTGCCTTGTTGCACAAGGAATATGAGAATAGGTATCGACAGCTTTCCTCTGAGACAGGTCACAAAAAGATCATTGTTGGGTACGATGTTAGGGAGAGAGCCCTAAAAGGAGAATTTGAGGCCTGTAGACAGATCGCCGAGCTGCTGGAACAAGAGAACAACAATTTGCAAAAAGAGCTGGCACAGTATAAGTCTGCAGCTTCATCCTCTACTGCTTTGGTACCGGTCACTGATGAAGGATTCTCATTCTTAGAGGTTGAAAACGCCAAATTAAGGCAAGAATTGGATACTTTAAGAAAGTCTGGTGTTTCTGCTACTGCTCAGGGACGAGGAAGAGGTTCTCGTGGGCGAGGAAGAGCTATTCAAAATGTTGTCGAGGAACAAAGTTCTCCACCTGCTCGGAGTCGATCAAGAGTTCTCAGCCGTAATGTTGAAGAAGCTCGCACTCAATCTACTTTGGAAACTTAAGCGTTCGAATTGAATGCAAAAGATCGTGTTTTTTCTGAAATGTCCAAGAAAAACCTCTCTTTGGAAGATCAACTTACTGCAACGAAGTCTGCTTTGAATAATAAAGATGTTTTTGCCAGGAGCCTTCACGAGCGACTAGAGAGAATAACTTTCCAATTCCACAAACAACCTCGTGAGTTTTGGAATGCAGACTATAATGAGGCCCTTTATCACTGGATGCTCGTATCGAAAATGCCAATAATGAAGGTTATAAACAAGGATGTTTGAACGCCCTGGGTGTGTTAAAGCTAGAGCGGGGCCATTATTTATGGGATTATCATGCTCCTGGGCTACTAGACTTGCCTGTACCGCCTTATAAACTAGACATGGAATGGATCTCATCTCGTGCCATTCCTTGGAGGTTAATTTCAAAATAACTTGGTGACTATAGTCTTCATTCTCTGATTGAATTATCTCGTCCCGAGCATCTCTTGGATATTCCTTCAATAATGAATGTCAGAATGTTGAAGGACTTGAATTTTATCAATTATCCTCAGACATTAAATGATCCTCCTGCTTGCGAGGAACCTGTATCAAAGGCTGAAGGAAAAAAACCAATAGAATAGGATTTTCAATGTAATAGTTAGCATATATATGTAACTTGTAATTTATTTTGAATTTAATGAAAGACTTTCATTTTCTGTTTGCAAATCTGCATTGCTATTCTTTTGTACTTGTCTAACACTTTTACATCTGTGCATATGTATCTGTTAAAAAGATAATTTTGTGCTATTCATCATTCAAAAAAGTTTACAAGTATCAATGTTACTCAATCACCTAATAATAAAGTAATGAGTATAAAATGTTTAAAATGTTTTCAACCAACTAAGGTTGTTAAAAATGTTTAAAATGAGTCCGACCAACCAAGGTCGACAAGTTATCCTCGTTGACCAACTACAGATCGTGGGAATTGATCACCGACCAACTATACTTGGTTCAGTTTAGAATTTTTGTATTTCTTGGAATGGTTTTACCTTTCGACCAACTTGTTGGCATATTTTGTTTCTTGACCAGCCAAAATTGGCATTTTTAAGAATGTTGTTCTTGCCCTTTTACCATCCAAAGTTGGTTATGGGTTTGAACTATTAGGTTCTTTCGAACTATCTTGTCCACAAGATCTTTTACCAACCGAAGTTTATCACGCAAGTGTACGTCTCCTAACCAAAGGAGTATAATTTGTTCTCGCCCTTTTACCAACCGGGGTTGGTCGTGGGTCTGAACTATCAGGTTCTTTCGAACTATCTTGTCTACAAGCTCTTTTACCAACCGAAGTTGATCACGCAAGTGTACGTCTCCTAACCAAAGGAGTATAATTTGTTCTCGCTATTTTACCAACCGACGTTGATCACGCTCGAACTATCAGGTTTTTTCGAACTATCTTGTCCACAATCTCTTTTACCAACCGAAGTTGATCACGCAAGTGTACGTCTCCTAACCAAAGGAGTATAATTTGTTCTCGCTATTTTACCAACCGAAGTTGATCACGCTCGAACTATCAGGTTCTTTCGAACTATCTTGTCCACAAGCTCTTTTACCAACCGAAGTTGATCACGCAAGTGTACGTCTCCTAACCAAAGGAGTATAATTTGTTCTCGCCCTTTTACCAACCGGAGTTGGTCGTGGGTCTGAACTATCGTCTTCTTTTTGCTGTCGAGCAGCATAGTGTACAACACTAATATTCCCCGAAAAACTTTCAAACAAAGGAGAGAAAAATGGTGAAACATCATCGTTTTATTCATATTAATGGACCTGCTGTACATTTTACATCACTGATAATACTTGCGAAGGTGTTCGGCATTCCAGGCATTCTTGAATTCCTCTCCTTCTAGGGTTGCTATTCGGTAAGTTCCTGGTCGAACAACTTCTGTAACTCGGTAAGGTCCATGCCAATTTGCTTCCAATTTATTGTGCTTCTGAATGACTTTCTTTAGCATGTAATATCCTTCCTTTAAATCGCATTTCTTCACCCTCTTGTTGTAGAACAAAGCTGTTCGTTATTGATATGTAGCATTCCTAATGGCTGCTTCTTCTCTAACCTCCTCGAGCATGTCCAAATCTAATTTTCTCATCAAATCACTGACTGGGGAATTGAAATTCAGCAATCTATGTGTTGGTAGACCCAACTCGACAGGTATTACAGCCTCACTTCCAAATGCCAGCATATATGGAGACTCTCCAGTTGCTGCTCGGGGAGTTGTTCGGTAAGCCCACAATACTGACTGTAGCTCATTAATCCAATTTTCTTTAGCTTTATTTAACCTCTTCTTCAAGCCATTTAACAATGTTCTGTTCGTCACTTCAGTCTGTCCATTGCTTTGAGGATGGCCTGGTGCTGAATGAACCTTCAAAATGTTTGATTGATGACAATAGGCGGCAAACTCCTCGTTATCAAATTGTGTTCCATAGTCTGTGATGAAGGCATGAGGGAGACCATATCGGCAGATGATATTCTTCCAAACAAATTGGTACACCTTCTCGTACGTCATATCAATAAGTGGCTCAGCTTCCACCCACTCAGTAAAATAATCCACTGCCACGACGAGGTACTTGAATCTTCCTCGGGTCGTTGGCAGGGGTCCAACCAAATCCATTCCCCACATGGCAAAAGGCCAAGGGGAAGTTATGGGTGTTAACAATGCTTGTGGAGTTCGTCGAATTGAGGAAAAACGTTGGCACTTGTCACACTTCTTGGCATATGTTATACAATCAGCCCTCATCGTCGGCCAGTAATATCCTTGCATCATTACTCTTTACAAAAGTGTCCGACCTTCTACATGAGCTCCACAGGACCCTTCATGGATCTCTTCAATCAATTCTTTCACCTCGGAGGGATGTACGCATCTTTGCAAACCTGCCATAATTCCCCGTCTATACAAAACACCATTAATTAGTACATACCGAGCAGCTTTATATTTCAATTTCTTGGCAGCGATCTTATCCTCCGGTAATTCTCCCTCCTCAATATATGCCTGATAGAATCCATCCAAGATGGTCCTAAATCAAGGGTAATGATATTCATCGTCAGGTTTTCATCTATGCTCCGACTTTCTAATACTTCAATTGGTATCATTCTTCGCAGCTCGGTACGAGTAGCTGATGCTAGTCGGGCCAGTGCGTCTTCTCGTGCATTCTTCATTCTCGGTATTCTGATTAACTGAATGGCATCAAATTCTGCCAACAACTCCATCGCCTTGGGATGATATTTGATCATTAATTCTCCTTTAACTGCGTACGTTCCCATCATTTGATTCACAATTAATTGAGAATCACTGAATACCATTACTTGTTGTGCTTCCATAATCTTTGCTAAATTAAGACCTGCTATCAAGGCTTCATACTCAGCCTCATTATTGGAAGCTTTGAATTGGAATCGTAAGGCATATTCCATGTCAATCTCATCTGGGGTTTTCAAAACAATCCCTGCTCCACAACCTGTTGTACAAGATGACCCATCTACATATAACCTCCATATAGGTACCTCGTCTTCAAATTTCTTATCTAACAGAGTTCCTCGGTGAAATATCTGCTGTTTTCTTTCATCTTCCCCTGATATTTTTCGCTCCTCGTCGACCATCTCTTCTCTCCCTTTTATCAACCATAGTTAGTCTGGGTTTGAATTTGATGATCTTTCTACATCAACAAGCCCTTTTACCAACCGGAGTTGGTCTGGACTTATGTCTGTTGATCCTGTAACATCCACAGGTTGGTCAGCGAGCAACTTTTGTTCCTCAGGGATATCAGGATATGTAAACTCAGCTATAAAGTCTGCTACAGCTTGCCCTTTTAAGGACGATCTGGGTTCATACACAATATCATATTCTCCGAGTTCTATCGCCCAGTACATCTATCTTCCTGATTTTTCTGGCTTATGAAGAGCTTGTCTCAATGGCATGTCGGTATAAACGACGATGGTATGGGCCTCTAAATATGGCCTCATTCTTTTACTTGCTTCAATTAATGCCAACGCCAATTTTTCCAGCTTTGGGTACCTGATCTCTGCACCTCGGAAAGCCTTGCTTGTATAATAAATTGGCTTCTGGACTCCATTCTCCAATTTGATCAATGCCGAGCTGACTGCATGCTCTGATACTGCCAGGTATAAGTACAACTTTTCTCCTGTTATTGGCCTAGACAACAGTGGAGGTGTTCCCAGATATTTCTTCAGGTCTTGAAAGGCTTTTTCACATTCATCATTCCACTCAAAAGTTTTTCGAATTGTTTTGAAGAATGGTAAGCATCTATCTGTTGCTCGAGATACAAATCTGTTGAGCGCTGCAACTCGTCCTGTAAGACTCTGCACCTCTTTCTTCGTTGTTGGCGATCGCAACCCTAAAAGAGCTTTGATCTTTGCTGGATTTGCTTCAATGCCTCGTTGGTTGACGATGTACTAGAGGAACATTCCTTCTCGCACTCCAAAGGTGCACTTCGTCGGGTTGAGCTTCATCTGGTATTTATCCAGTTGATCAAAGGTCTGACCTAAGTCAACTAGATGATCAGCAGCTTTCTTGCTTTTTGTCAGCATATCATCGACATAAACTTCCATATTGCAACTGATTTGTTCGGCAAAAACCTTGTTCATCAGTCGCTGGTACGTCGCTCCTGCATTTTTCAAACCAAAAGGCATAACATTATAACAATAAGTTCCCCTAGGGGTAATAAAAGAAGTACTTTCCCTGTCTTCAGGTTTCATTTTGATCTGGTTATAGCCAGAGTAAGCATCCATGAAGCTGAGCAGCTCGTGTCCCGAGGTAGCATCCACTAACTGATCAATTATGGGCAATGGAAAGTGATCCTTTGGGCATGCCTTGTTGAGATCGGTGAAATCAACACACATTCTCCATTTATTGTTTTTCTTCTTTACCATCACCACATTTGCTAACCAGTCTGGATATTTCACATCTTCAATAAATTGGGCTTTCTGGAGCTTCTCGACCTCCTCTTGTATAGCTTGATTCTTCTCGGGACTAAATACTCTTCTTCTCTGCTTTACAGGCTTGATCTCCTTATTCACATTAAGCTCATGACATAAGAAGTTTGGATCTATTCCTAGCATGTCTTCATGACTCCATGCAAAAGTTTTCTTTCTGTTTTCTAAGAATGTTATCAACTCCTGTTTTATTGAAGCATCCAACGATGAACCTATTTGAGTTGTTCGTTCAGGGTGTTCATCGTCCAGAATATCATTTTTTGTAGATTCCACCACCTGTCCTTTTCAAGTTGGGATTCATCTCTAGGATCCAGCGTTTCAATTTCTGTACCTTCATCCACCTGGTAGGTAGTAGTCTTTTTCCTTGACTCTTCAAGCTCCTCTTGCTCGGCAGATGAATAATAGCATTCCCGGGCTACTTTTTGATCACCTTTCACAACTCCCACTCCGAAATTTATTGGGAATTTTAAGCACTGATGCACTGTAGATGGAACTGCTTCAAACTTCTTCAAACCAACTCTTCCCATGATGATGTTGTATGCTGACTGCACATTCTTATCCATCACAAAGAAGCGTATTCTTTCTGTTCGACAAGCATGCCAAGTTCGAATGAATATATCCAACTTGATCGTCCCAAGTGGAAAAACTTTCTCGCCAGCGAAACCCAAAAGGGGTCTGTGATAAGGTTCCAATTGAGATAATTTCAGATTCAAGCTATCAAAGCATGAATAGTACATGATGTCCGCCGAGCTTCCATTATCTACCAACACCCTTGAAATCACTACTTCCTTCATCCTCATTTTGATCACCAGAGGATCATCGTGAGGATAAAGAACACCTGCCAAGTCATTTTTTGAAAAGCCAATGACCAGCTTCTCTTTGTTTACTTTCCCCGGACGATCATCCTTGGCCATAGTTATTCGCTAAATATATGAACAAGCTTGAGCCTCTCCGAGGTAAGCTTTTCTTTCTGCAGTAAGATCTCCTCCTCCTGCATCTCCTCCTATAATAACATTACAATCAAATGATCCAAAACGTATGGAAAATACCTCTCGTTCTGGCTGCCTTGGCTTTTTGAGAAGATCGGGGTCTTCATCTTGATCATCTTCATGGTCCCTTTTCTTTTTCTCCTCTGTTCGGCGAGGAGATCTAGATCTCTCTCTAGTTCGGTCATTATTTTTTCTTTCACCTCCCCGATCAACATATTTTGCTAGCTTTCCTCTTCGGATGAGTGTTTCAATCTCATTCTGAAGATCTATGCAATTTTTGGTCATGTGACCATGATCTTTATGAAACTCGTAATATTTATCCTTAATCCTCGAATCAGAGTCTGACCTCAGTTTCTTTGGCCATTTTACCTCCTCGTTGTTCTTGATTTCTTCCAAGACATGATGAGTACCCATTTTCAAAGGAGTATAATTGTCGTATTTCTTCAGGACTTCCCATGATGATTTATTATTTCTAGAACGTTTGTCACCGCCATTGCTCTTATGCTCTTTATTTTTAGACTTGTCGACGTCCACCTTGGTGTCTTTATCCATATTCTTCTTTGCAGCCATAGCTTCCTCGGCATTTATGATTTTGGCCGCTTTTGCCATCAACTCTGACATAGTTTTAGGTGGATCTTTCGCCAAGGTGTAATACAATTTATTAGGCAACAAACCACTCATCAAGGCGGTGATTGCTGTCTTTTCTTCATAATCTATGACTTCCAGCTTTTCGTTATTGAAACGAGTTATGTAATCTCTAGTACTCTCACCAGATTTTTGTCTAACACTTAACAAGTGTGCTACTCGTTTTACTGGCTTTGCTCCAAAATAGAAATTGCCAATAAACAACACGGTCAACTGAAAGAAAGTTGAAATCTTACCCCGAGGAAGATTGTTGTACCATATCTGGGCATCTCTAGTAAGAGTTCCTGAGAACGCTCTGCATCTCATCTCGTCGGGGACGACATAGATGTCGGCAGCAGCTTGATATTGCTCTATGTGAAGAACATGATCTGTCTTTCCATCATATTTGGGGGTCACTACAGGTGCTTTGAACTTCGATGGGGTAGGAAAACCCACAATGGCCTGGACAAAAGGTGTTCCTTGAACAAAAGTTCGTTGTAAGGGATTCCTCTCCTTAGCCATTTCTCCTAATCTATCCTCCACACGCTGAATGGAACCCTTCCACGCATCGTTTCCTTCCTCGGGCTTATTAGTTAGAACAATTGATTGTTCTGATGTGTCCTCTTGAGATCTTTCTTGACGAGCAACTGGTCGTGATTGTGTTGATCCTTCTCTTAGATCTGATGGTCGTCGAAAACTCCTTGACATGGTCTTAGGTGGACTCCTATTCCTCCTAGGGCCTAATCGACTGAAAGGAGACACCCTACTCAGTCTTTCCACGACACTGGGTCTTTCTGGAGAGAGAGTGATACGTTGATCAGTATCTGTAGCCCTTATCGACGAAGTTCGCCCAGGTTGATAAGAGAAATCATCAGATTCCTTATTACGATGTGACTCAGTACGCCTGGACCGTGAAGGAAGTAAATAAGTTTGCCTCTGATCACTTCGCTGTTCTGAACGTGCAGGTGCACCGCCATGAAGGATCTGTATGAGTTGCCTCATTGTTTCTTGCATGGCGGTTTGTCCTTGGGCCAGAGTCGTCATAATCCCAGCCAGATCTGGAGGTGCAGAGGGATTTGGAGAATTTCTCGCATTTCCAGCATTTCGATTACTGGATTCCGGGTTATCTGCCATTGATGATGAATGATTTTTGGTGAAAAGCGATAATAACAATCGTTCCCACAGACGGCGCCAATCTGTTGATGTAAAAAACTAGATTGCTCTAATTATTCAATCACAGATAAATAAAATGAGACAAAGATTTTAAAGTGGTTCAACCTTATAAGAATGGCCTACGTCCACTGTTATGTTATTGCTGAGTGTTTGGGAATTCTCGATGTTAAGTTCAACCAAGAAATTCCGGTCCCTTTGAATGAGGGTGATACAAGATATTTATATCCCTTAGGCTGTACATGAAAGGGTTGATACATTAAATGTTATACATATGAAAGGGTAATACATTTAATGCAGCGTGTGAGTCAAGATGATAAACATTCAATGAATAGTTGAACCGTTGATTATCTGGCAATTAATGCTACGGCCGAGATGCAGCTCGGACCGCCTTAGTTGCTTGTTGCTCAGGAGTTCCTCGGAGCGCTAGAGTACATCGGAGTGCTAAAGTTCCTCGGTGTATCCTCGTTGCTCGGAGAGAACATGAGTTGGTCGGGGAAATGAACTTCCTCGTTGCTATTATGCCACGTAGATTGACACGTGTCTTCGTATTATTCGTCCATATCAACATATTAATTTTGGTATCAACAAGGCTCAAGAGTCTTCAAGTACATCCAGCAGTTATAGCGAGGAAATGGATTCCCTAGAAAGAACTTGATCCGTGTTGATGATGATGATGATGATGATGATGATGATGATGATGTGCTTCTTGCTCAACGATCAAAGAAGCAAAGCTCCAGCAGTGGGGCTATTGCCACAGGCTCCCAATCTTCTGCTCAGGAGCAGGAGAAGAAGAGAAATGAAGAAGAATAGTTTAGGGAGAGAGATAGAAAGAGAGAAGAGGAGAGGAAGAGGGCTGAAGAGAAAAAGAAGGTGGAGGAGAGGAAGAGGGCAGAGAAGGAGAATGAGAGAGAGGAGGAGAGGAGAAGAATGGAAGCGAGGACGAAGGCTGGGTAAGCTCTAGTGCCCATGTCTGCGTTACCAGAGGGGGCCTCGATTGCCATTTCTCCCTAATTAGCTCCTGTGCTGCTTGAGAGAGTAGTCCTTCCTGCTGATCGCCAAAGGGCAATGGGGACTGGCCATTTAGCCCTGCAAGCGAGTCAGAGGATAGCCTTGGTAAGTCTGTTTCTTTTCTCTAATACTTTGTAAATCTTTGTTTCGTTTCTCTCTTCTAATGCTTTCTTTTTATTTGCAGTTTGTGACTGACTTCGCCGTGCTCTATCGCTCTCGCAACGAGCTGGTGAATAAGAATGCTGAGTTGGAGAAGTAAAACTCTGCTCTGAAGGGGATGAGTTTTGAGCTCGAGGAGAGATTAAAGGCTATCGATACTACTCGGATGTCCTCTGATCTTGCCCTTATTGAAGCCAATTGAGGGAGGGAGGCAGCGGTCAAGGGTCTGAACGAGCTGCAGCAGGCCTATAATTTAGTCTGCTCGAGGAAGCTAGTGGTGGCGGAGGAGAATAAGATGTTGGTCAAGAAGCTGAAGGATAAGGAGTTTGAGGTAGCTGCTTTGAAGGATAGTTCTTACAATGATGGTTGGGCTTCTTTGTACGAAGCTGTCGATGTTTAGATTGGCTACATCAGCCGACTGAACTTTAAGAAGGGCTGGAATAAGGCTCTTCTGGCTGCTGGGGTGGATACTGACTCACCCTTGTTTGATGAGCATAATCTAGGCCCAAAACCTGTCGTATATGAAGTCCCTACCCCAATCATTGAAGGTGTTTCCCCTGCTTCACAAACTGTTCCTGCTGGTGCTCTTTCTGCTCAGGGAACAGTAGTTATTCCCTCCGAGGGTGAAGCTCCTACTACTACTAATAAGGGAAAGCAGTCGGCTTCCTTCGAATAAGTTGAGGTTACTATTTAGACTGCTCATAGGATTGATTTTGTATTTTTGACTTGTTTGTAATGTTCCTTTTTTATTCTCAATGTACTCTGATCCTTTATGTATGAATAAAATGAAAAGACTTTTTCCCTCAGCGTACTGGTTCATTTTATCCTTTAATGCTCTTTTATGGCATGTAGTCCGTTGATGTAGATGAATATATTCCAGCCACTTCTCTACTGGGAAGAATGCTTGGTCCTGATGTGAGTGCTCAAGTTCGCCAGACCTTTATAAGAATTTACAAATCACTGCGATCGAGAAATAAGAGTTTCATGGATTAGTCGGAGCTCATTTCTAAATTGAAGACATGATTCAGTAAATGAAAGAAGTTAGAGCCTATGTTCAAGAGTAAGTGAACACTTCGAGTGCAAGACTCCTCAATGCTACTGAGATTAACCAAGTCGAAGAAGTTCTGCAATAGGAAAATGAGTCCGTGAGGAGGGAAGTGTTGCGCCTCAGGTAGCATGCGCCGAGTATCGTGCCTCACATTTTAAGGGGTTCCTCTTCATCACGAGCTGGCACAGGACCGAACGATGCTCCTTTGATTCTGTGAGATTCTACCCATTGACTGTTATATAAGCTTATACAAGCTTAAGAAGTCCATCTAGGGAAATGGACGAACTCCATGAAGATGTCCGTCGAGCATACATGATTGCTGCTGGGCTCTAAAGATATGTTGCACGGCTGAGGCATCTGTTTAAGAAAGGACCTCGGCGAGTGTTGGCTGATGGTTACAACCAAGGTTGGGCAGATGCTCCGATGAGGCTGACAGAGTTTGAAGATCTCACGTTTATCAAGGGATGGTTGAGTGTCCTCAGGGAGATGAAAGTTCCAAACAACTCAGTACTCTGGTACCGTCACGAGATCTCTCCTTCAACTTTACAGCCTAACCCTTTCAGAAGGGACGACCAATGGATCCCTATCGATGCTATCCCTAAGTAGCTGTTAGAGCCAACCACCAGTGAGGTTGAGCAGGAACTGGATCCTCATCCGGACAATGGCCGAAGAGCACAAGTGGCTGACTATCTTGCTCAGAGGCCTCAGCCTCATTAGGATTTTGTCAGCTGTAACTTTCTGTATATATGTAATGAAGTAATGTGACATTGATGTTTTGGGCGATCTCGCCGACTAAACACGGGTTGTACATTCTTGTTGTAAATGTGATGAAGTAATATAATATCTATGTTTTGGGCTATCTCGCCGACTAAACATGTGTTCATCGTTTATCTCTTACTTAATTATCTTGGGCACTTGTTGGCCGACTAGATTGGTAGGGCTGCAATGTTAAGTTAGTGTCCTCCCAGTCCAGTATGCTTATGAGATATCATTCTGCCTCACTTTACCTTTTAGGTCATGTCGTCACACTTCCTTAGGCATAAGTGTGGCAATGGAGAGGACACACTTGGCACTGGATGTTCTATCCGATAAGGTTTTTTTATGCAAACATAGTCGGGTGACCAATTCATTTTTGGTCTAATTGCCTAAGGATCCATTGTAGGGCTTCATATATTGTCGAAGCAATGCTAGGAGGTTGTTCGTGTTTCATAATGAATACGCGAGGAGGGTGATACCCTACTTTTATGCTTTGAGTAAGGTGCCTGTTATTTGAAAAGGCTGTGCAAGTTATAAATTTCCCAATACTTAATGGAATGCAACTGCCAAACATCTTTCATTAATTGACAAGTAAATAAATAAAAAATGAGTTTCCAATTCTAAAGATTTGATAAGAGAGCCAATAAAAAGAAAGGAAAAAGATAGAAATAGAATTTCTTTAGGTTGGTTGCGTTCCATGCTCGGGGTATCTCTCTTCCCTCCAGCGTTTCTAAATGACAGGCTCTTTGTAGATCGTCTCTTGTTATCTTGAATGGTCCTTCCCAATTCGTCCCTAACTTGTCGTCTGAAGGTTTTACTGCGCTACCAAGGACTTTACTTAGGACGTAGTCCCCAACCTGGAATGCCCTCATATTAACCTTCTTGTTATATTATTTTGCGAGCTGTTGTTGATAGCTCTCTAGCCTTACTAGGGCTAGGTCTCTACGTTCATCAACTAGATCAAGTTTAGCGAGTAATGCTGCATCATTCTGGCCTTGGTTGACAACGGTGGTTCTCATCGTTGGTAGACCAGCTTCCAAGGGGATGATTGCTTCCATTCCGTACGTTAGTGAGAATGGGGTTTCCCCAGTTTCTCGCTGTGGGGTAGTGCGATAAGCCCACAAAATATGCGGCAGCTCATTCACCCATGCACCTTTAGCTCGCTCTAGTCGTTTCTTTAGCCCATCGATCACTATTTTATTGGAAGCCTCGTCTTGACTGTTGTCGAGCTAAAATAGTGCCTGATCCTGTGTTCATTGCAGAAGTTCTGGAAAGGGCCACTCTCGAACTGTGTTCCATTATCAGTGATGATGGTTCTGGGAATTCTAAAACGGGTAATTATGTTTTTCCATATGAATCTCATCATATCTGCATCTCGGATGTTTGCTAGTGACTCTGCATCGATCCATTTGGTAAAGTAATCCATTGTGACCAACAGATACTTGCGGTTGCCAGCGGCGATGGGAAGTGGGCCTACGATGTCCATTCCCCATTGGACGAAAGGCCAAGGGATGGTGAGTGATCTTAGGTCGCTGGCAGGTTGGTGAACCATAGGAGCATGTAGTTGATATTTTTTGCATTTCCAAGCATATACTGTTGAATCTTTTTGCATATATAACCACCAGTAGCCTTCCTTCATAGCTTGAAAAGCTAGTGATCTTCCTCTAATATGGCTCCCACAGATTCCTTCGTGGAGCTCGTGTAGAATTTTCTCGACATCCTTCGGGTGAACACATTGAAGGTAAGGGCCGGAGAATGATCTCTTATACAGCTTGCCCTCAGGAGATAAGTGAAAGTGAGCAACTTTGACTCTTATCTGGTGAGCGATCTTCCTATTATTTGGAAGTGCGCCATCTTTCAAATAATCTCTTAAGGGGTCCATCCAACTGGGTGCTAACTCAATCTGGAGCACATGCTCCATGCTTGGTAGCTTATTGCTCTGGTTGATGCTCGGATGGGAGAGGAAGTCTATAGGGATCATTATTTTTAAGTCAAAATTGATTGCCGAACTCATGGCTGCCAGGGCATCGACATGGCTGTTCTGACCTCAGGGAAACTGCTGAACACTGACTTTCTCGAAGCTGGACATTAGCTTTTTTGTCAAGGCGAGGTAGGCTTCCATTCTTTCATCTTTGGTGTTATAGTCCCCATTTATCTGATTGGAGACCAATTGTGAGTCGCCGAATACCTATAACTGGTATCAAATCCTCATACTCTGCCTCATTATTGAAGGCTTTAAATCCAAGCCTGATTCCCCGTTCGGAGAAGGTATCTTGTGGAGTAACAAGCACAATTCCTACTCCTGCCCCCTTTGAGTTGGAGGCTCCATCAATAAATAATCGCCAAACTCCATCTGTTGCGTGATTCTCTCTTTGCTTCATGGGTTGAAGTTGGTTGAGAGGCTGCTCGCCTGTGAACTCGGCTATGAAATCAGTAAGGACTTGCCCTTTGATTGCGTTCCTTGGTTGAAATTGGATGTCAAATCGTCCGAGCACGACCGACCATTTAGTCAGTCTGCCAGACAACTCCGCTTTTTGCAGGACTACTGTAAGAGGGTGTGATGTAAGGATGACAATAGTGTGAGCTTTAAAGTAATGCCTCAACTTTCTCGAAGCTACTATGAGTGAAAAGGTGAGCTTCTCTAGTGGTATATACCGTTGCTCGGCATCTAATAAGGTCTTGCTTGCGTAATAAACGGGGTGATAGACTCCTTCTTTCTCGCACACCAGTGCAGAACTGATGATGTGGCTGGAAACGGCAAGATATAAGTACAAGGGATCTCTTTCTTGAGGTATGAGGACCAGGGGTGGTGAGCTAAGGTAAGCTTTGAGCTAGTCCAGTTCTTGCGAGCAATCTTGACTCCATTTTACTGTCTTGTTTCCCTTCAAGAGCTAGAAGAATGGTTTACACTTCTTAGAGGACTTAGAGATGAAACGGTTCAAGGCAGCGAGCATGCCGGTGAGCTTCTGTACGTCCCGTATTGTGCGAGGGGGATGCACCCTATTAATTGCATTGATCTTGTCTGAATTAGCCTCGATGCCTCTCTTACGGACCAAGTACCCAAGAAACTTTCCTAACTGGACACCGAAAGAACATTTTCTCGCGTTGAGCTTCATTCGGTATTTCCTGAGGATTTCGAAGGTTCTTGATAGGTCTGAGAGGTGGTCTTATTTGTTCCTGCTCTTGACTAGCATATCGTCGATGTAAACTTCCATGGTGTCTCCCATTTGGTCTTTGAACATCTTGGTGACCAGTCGCTGGTAGGTTGCCCCTGCGTTTTTTAGCCCGAAGGGCATGACTTTGTAACAGTATAATTTGACGATGGTGATGAATGTTGTCTTGTCCTGGTCTAGTGCATACAGAGGGATCTAATGATACCCCGAATATGCATCCAAAAAACTCATTCTTTCATGAGCTGCTGTGGTGTCCCCCAATTGGTCGATTTTTGGGAGAGGGAAACTATCCTTAGGTCATGCCCTGTTAAGGTCAGTGAAGTTAATGCATACTCTCCATTTCCCGTTACTCTTTGGAACTACTACTGGGTTGGATAACCATTTAGGTAATTGAACCTACCGTATGGATCATGCATCCAGTAATTTTTTAACAGCTTTTTCTACGGCTTTTGCCTTCTCGGGCGCTATTAGTCGTGCCTTCTGCGTGATAGGTTTGAAAGTGGGGTCGACATGCAACCGATGAAAAACCACACTGGAATAAATTCCAGGTAGCTCGTATGGTTCCCACGTAAAAACGTCTGCATTTCTTCTTAACATAATCATCAATTCCTTCTTTTCTTGATCTGTGAGAGAAGCTCCAATCAAGAATATCCTGTCCTTCTCACTACCACCAGCTGTAACTTCCTCCAAGTTTTCGGCGACCCGCTCAGAGGGGAGGATCCTGGTCTCTTCCACTCCGGGTCTTCCGTACCTTAACTACTATTTTGAAGGTATCAGACCTTCTTATTCCTCGACCTTCTCATTGGGCTTTTCGGCCTTTTTCTCTGGTCTTGGGTGGATGGTTGCTATGAAGCACCTTCTTGCCATCGCTTGATCGCCACAGATCTCCATTACTCCTCGCTCGGTTGCATATTTGAGTTTCTGATGGTAGGACGAGGGGACTGCCTTCATCGCATGTAGCCACCCTCTGCCAAGGATATCTTGGTATGGCGAGTCAATGTCGACTACCAGAAACTCAATCATCTTGGAGATATTTCCTGCCCTTACTGGTAGCATAATCTTTCCCATTGGAATAGTCACTTTTCTAGCGAAACCAACTAGAGGGACAGTGGCTTCCTTCAGGTCAGCGACGCTCAACTTTAATATTCTGAACAGGTCGAGATACATTACCTGATATGAGCTTCCTTGGTCGATGAGCAACTTATCGATGTCATAGTTGGCTATCCTGAGCGTAATGATCAAGGCATCATGATGTGGGGTTCTCACTCCCACTAGATCTTCATCTGTGAACACGATATATTTGCTATAGTCAACGTCATCTGCTCGCCGACGCTTTCCTAATTGTGTCTTTGCTGGATCGATCTGAAAAGCTTGTATTACTGTTGTAAGATTTCTTACCTCCATCCGAGCTGAATTCCCCTAAATCTGCTTCATATCATATGCCCCATGAGTTACCACGAATTCATGGCCAGCATTGTCTTCGAGTACGTTGTTAGGTCTTGTTTCTCTATTGGCAGTAACTTTCTCTGCCTTCTTCTCCACAAACTCGTTCAGGTGCCCAGACTGGGCCAGTTCTTCGAGGTGAGATTTAAGAGCTTTGTAGTGCCCAGTCTTATGTCCTCCCTCTTTATAACAAGCGCATCTCAGCGTGTTATTTCTCTTTGAGGGATCTATTCCCATCTTTCTGGGCCACTTAATAAAAGACTCGTCTTTGATCTTCACCAGAATCTTGTAAATTGGTCCTTTAAAGACAGTATTGACTGCCTAAAATGCTTTTGAAACATCATTTATGCCTCCATTCTTAGAGCCATTCTTGCCCCCATTCTGGCCTCCTATTTTCTGGTTCTCATCTTTGTCGTTACCTTTGGCAGCGAGCTTAGTTCGACCGTTTTCCTCTGTGCTGAGGCGGGTCACATCCTCCACTTTGGCATACTTCTCGTTACGAGCCATCAGGTCGTCGATGGTCGTGGCCTCTTTCTTCATCAGGGATTGGTGCAGAAGGCAAGAGATGGGTAGCCCAATTTTGAAAGAGGCCATTGCTACCTGCTCTGAGCAGTCCTCGACCTCATTAAACAACTCCCATTACCTCTTCGCGTAGTCTTGGAGGCTCTCTTGAGGCGTCTTTTTCATTGTTAGTAAAGCATCCATCCTTTTGGGATGGGAGCTACTAGTAATGAAGCGAGTCGTAAAGAGCTCATCCAGGGACTCAAAACTCCTGATAGACCTATGAGGGAGCCTTTCGAACCAATTATATGCCACGTCATGCAGGCTCGAGGGGAAAATCCGGCACATTAGTGCATCCTGGTGGTTCCAAAGAGTCATGGCTTACCTGTACTGCCAAACGTGATCAATGGGGTCAGTTTTTCCGTCATAAATCTTCAATCTCGAAATAGCAAATTTCTTGAGGGCTTCCTCTTCTTCTATCTCCCTTGAGAAAGGGGATTTTATCTGGGTTTTGAGAGCTCGTCTAGCAAGCTCCCTAGTCGATCTTGTGTCGCGATGTGCTGGGTGTTGCCCATCTCCCTTTGGACCAAATTTCGTATGTTCTCATTACTGCGAGCTGGGCTCCTATAACGGCGAGCCGATCGCTGGTGCTCAAGAGAGTCGTCGTTTGACTCGTCCTTCTCACTCTTTTGGGATCCACGCCTAGGGCTCCTTCCTCAGCTGCGAGACTTTCTCGCCTGAGGGCTAGGAGTGCGGTATGGATGTCACCTAATGTTGCGATGGACCTCTTTCTCCATCCTTTCTAATTTCCTTTTGAGGCAAGCATTCTTAGCCCCTTGCTTGCAAGCGGACTCCCTTTGCTCATGGAGACTTTCCTCATAAACATCAATCAGTCTGGAGATTTGTGTGGACTTTGGTGGTCCTTGGCTCTCCTCTGAGGCTGGCCTCTCTGGGTGAGCCCTCTGATCTGAACGCCAAACTTCACATCTATTCCTGTGAGGAGCAGGTTATTCTTGGATATCTCCTGTCAGAGGGGCATTACTACTGTGACCAGACATTTCAAACTTCTTTTTTGGTGTGGGCTTTCTCAGGGAAGACAAGCGTTCCCAAAGACGACGCCAATTGTGGTGACAATTATATTTAACACAAATAAATAAGAAAAGCGCAATCACCAAAGCAAATAAAGAAGATAAAATGCTAATCACACAACACAGTATGTACGTGGTTCAGCAAGAATGCCTACATCCATGGTGGTGCAGTTAGTATTATTTTTATATACTCCAGGCAGGATTTTATAGAGAATACAGTGAGTGCCTCTTGCCCCAGGCTTAGGGTTTATTATATACATGATTATCTTCGGGGAGTGGGGGTGTTGGACTCCCCCACGTCCATCATTCTCTCCTGGAATATCTCTATACGAGATTTTAGGAGAAGACTAAGTCATAACTGAATTTAGTTAAGGTGCGAGGGGTTCGAACTTTGGGCCGTTTTGATTAGGCTACTCATCTGGGGCCATGATGGCAAATTCGGGTGCCCACGCATATTATTTCTTTGTCTGGTTGAGTACAAACACACAGAATTGGGTTCACAGAAATTAATCATAGTTGTGTTACTTGATTAATTTGGAAATCCGTTCTATCTTGAGAGACAATTATTCATTACCTTTAGCACGTTGTGGAGAGAATAAATTTGTCTTAAGGAGACTATTCTAAACAGGGCTTAGATTATTTCTCCTATATTTTGATGTTTATTTCTACAAATTCAAGTAAGTTTTGATTTTATGTAAATTGGTTTTATTTTTGTAATTATATAATGATTCTTTATTCTATACAATTGAATTTAATAAATAGTAGACATAACAATCTTAAGACAAATTTACTTTGTTCTACTATTTTGTAGTGTACAAAAAAAAAATTTATTACAAAAATTTATTCTTATAAATAAATCTATTTTGATAGAAAATTTTGAATTAAAATATTATTTTATTATAGAAATTTAATAAAATAGTTTTTGTTATACAATTTAATTTCTACATTGATTATATATTATATGTTAGAAAAAAAAAAATTATTTACAAAATTTTGTTAAATCTGTTTATATAAGGCTTTTAATCTTACAATTATAATTCTGTTTTGTACGGAATTTTTTTAAATATTAAAACTAGTGTAACACAGATTTTTTTAGTATAAACTTGTATTTATATTTTAGTTTAATTCCTAATATTATTTAGAATTCTTTTGGAATTCATTTATTGTGAATTATATTTGGAGGAAATTGGTGCACAGAATTTTGTATTATGTTTTGTTAATTCATTCATATATGAATATTATCAATGATAAAAAATCTATTTTTGTAACAGAAATGGAATCACATAGTATGGACACTATTTCTGTTATTGTGACTATCACTAACATAAATGTGACTACACCTGTATCAATGCCACACTGGGAGAAACTGGAAAAGTCCAATGGGGCTGACTTCAAACGACTGGGTAGGTTTGTATATGAAGAATGTCCCTCTATTCAAGAGGGAGATGACTCGAAAAAGGTTGCTTCTGTTGATGCTTGGAATCATTCTAACTACCTGTACCGGAATTATATTCTGGCTTACTTGGACAAAACATTGTATCATGTCTACTACATGATCAAGACATCCAAGGAATTGTGTAATTCTTTGGAAAAGAAGTAACAAAATTAAGATGCTGGGATGAAGAAATTTATCGTCGGGCATTTTTTGGACTTCAAAATGGTTGACTCTAAACCACTGATCTCGCAGGTGTAAGAACTCCAAGTGATCCTCCATGAAATGCATGCTAAAGGAATGTCCCTTAGTGAAACTTTCCAAGTTGCTGTAATTATTGAAAAATTACCACCATCTTGGACTTTATTCAAAAATTATCTCAAGCACGAGCGAAAGGAGATGAATGTGGAGGAGTTGGTGGTCAGACTGAGAATTAAAGAGGATAATCGCGAGTCTCAAAAGAAAAATGGGAAGAATCCAATGGAAACGAAGGTACATGTTGTTGAAGGTCCTAAGAAGAACAAGCGAAAGCATGATGGGGAAGGCACTTCCAAACAGAACGAGAATAAGTTCAAAGGCAAATGCTACAACTGTGGTAAACCTGGACACCGCTCAAGCGAGTGTCGTAAGCCTATGAAGAAAAATCAAAATAATCCTCAAGCAAATGTAACTGAGGGTTAAAACATCTCCAATGGCTTGACGGATATGAATCTTTCTGCCGTGGTCTCTGAATGTAACTTGGCTGGAAATACCAAGGAAATTATGGGTGGACACTGGGGCCACACGACACATTTATGCAAATAAATAGATGATTTCTACCTATGAGCCTTTGGAAAATGAGGAGACCCTCTTTATGGGGAATTCTTACACTTCTAAGGTGGTGGGACAAGGAAATATTTCCCTAAAAATTATTTCAAGAAAGGAACATACTCCCAATAATGTTCTTCACGTGCCTGATATCCGAAAGAATATGATTTATGGATCTCTCCTGACTAAAAGTGGTTTCAAGCTTGTGTTTGTGTCTAATCGTTTTGTGTTGTCAAAGAATGACATGTATGTAGGAAGGGCTACCTAAATGAGGGGCTCTTTAAAATCAATGTTCTTACTGTAACCCGAAAAACATCTCTTTCAATGAATGAAATTGCTAGTTCTTCTTACTTGATTGAGTCATCTAATATTTAGCATGCTATATTAGGACATATTAATTTTGATACATTGCGTAGATTAATTAACTTGGATTCTTTGCCAAAATTTAATATTGATAAAAATCATAAATGTGAAATTTGTGTGGAATCTAAATTAGCTAGATTACCTTTCCATTATGTTGAAAGGATAACTGAACCTTTATATTTAATTCACACTGATATTTATGATTTAAAATTTCTTCAAACTAGAGGTGGGAAAAAGTATTTTATTACGTTTATTGACGATTGCACAAAATATTGCTATGTATACTTATTACATAGTAAATATGAGTATATTAATGAATTTAAACAATATTAGAATGAAGTTGAGAGTCAATTAAGCAAAACGATAAAGGCTATTAAGAGTGATAGAGGAGGTGAATATAAATATCCATTTGAGGAATTTTGTTCTGAAAATGGAATTATTCATCAAACAACCTCTCCTCATTCTCCTCAATCGAATGGTGTTGCTGAACGCAAAAATCGTACTTTGAAAGAGATGATGAAGTCAATGTTATTAAGTTCAGGAGATCCACAAAACTTATGGGGGGGGGGGGGGGGGGGAAGCCTTACTTTCTTCTAATTTCATTCTCAATAAAGTACATCACAAGAAGACTCAAAAGACGCCTTATGAATTATGGAAAGGTCGAAGACCTTCCTATAAATATTTACGAGTGTGGGGGCGCTTAGCCAAAGTGATGGTTCCTAAACCTAAAAAGTAAGAATAGGTCCAAAAATTGTAGATTGTGTGTTCATCGGTTATGCTACTAATATCCGTGCATATAGATTTCTAGTTTGTAAATCTGAGATTTCGGATATTCATGTAAATATGGTTATTGAATCGAGGGACGTTTCATCTTTTGAAAATGAATTCCTGTATAACATGACCCGAGAATATGGTCCTTCTAAAAGGAAAAATCAAGCTACTACAAGTGGTACTCATCAACCTATTGAATCAATAGAGGATAAACCGAGACATAGTAAAAGAGCAAGAACCTCGACTTCTTTCGGTCCGGACTTTCTAACATATATGCTAGAAAATGAACCTCAATCGTACAAAGAATCCATATCCTTACCCGATGCTTCTAATTGGAAAGAAACAATTAATATTGAAATTGAATCCATATTACAAAATCATACATGGGAACTAGTGGATCTTCCACCAGGTTCAAAACCATTAGGTTATAAATGGATCTTTAAAAAGAAGTTAAAGGCTGGTGGATCAATTGATAAATATAAACCGAGACTTGTAGCTAAAGGCTATAGGTAAAAGGAAGGGTTGGATTACTTCGACACATATTCACCGGTAATAAGACTAACATCCATTCAGATGTTAATAGCAATAATTGCTATTAATGGAATTGAAATACATCAAATGGATGTAAAAACCACATTCTTATACGGTGAACTAGATAAAGATATTTATATGGAGAAACCTGAAGGGTTCAAGGCTCCCGAAAAAGAGGTAAAAGTATGTAAGCTTGTTAAAGCACTTTGTGGATTAAAACAAGCACCTAAGCAATGGCATGAAAAATTTGATAACCTAATGTTATCAAATGGTTTCAAAATTAATGAATGCGATAAATGTGTTTACTTTAAATACATTCAAAATGGATATGTCATTGTGTGCCTCTATGTTGATCATATCCTTATCATGGGTAGTAACATGGAAATTGTCAAAACTACAAAACAAATGTTGAGTAATCTATTTGACATGAAATATTTGAGAATCGCCGATGTTATATTAGGAATTAAAATTTCTAAAATATCGGATGGACTTAAATTATCTCAAACTCATTACATAGAGAAAGTACTTAAAATTTTCAAAAACTATGATATTAGTCCTACCAAGACACCTATAGATGTAAATTTACATCTAGCAAAAAATAATGGTAAAAGTATATTTCAACTAGAATATTCTCGTATTATCGGCAGTTTAATGTATATGATGAATTGTACATGACGGGACATAGCATACTCAATAAGTAAGCTAAGTCGATTTATGAGTAATCCAGGGAGAGATCACTGGAAAGAAATATTTTGAGTTTTAGGTTATTTAAAATATACTCAAAACTATGGACTGCACTACTCAAAATATCAAACTGTTCTTGAAGGACATTGCGATGCAAATTGGATATCCGATACAAAAGACTCTAAGTCTACGAGTGGGTATGTGTTTACCTTTGGAGGTGAAGCCGTATCTTGGAAATCCTCAAAACAAACGTGCATTGCTAGATCGACAATGGAATCTGAATTCATTACACTAGGCAAAGATGGAGAAGAAGCTGAATGGCTTCGAAATTTCTTTGATGATGTTCCAAATTGGTCTAAACATGTGCCTGCAATATGTATACATTGTGATAGCCAATCGGTGATTGTAAGGGAACATAATCACATTTATAATACAAAGTCACTACATATTCGTCGTCGACACAATACCGTTAGACAACTTCTCCCAAATTGAATTATCTCAATTGATTATGTAAAGTCAAAAGATAATATATCGGATCCACTAATGAAAGGTTTAAACCGAGAGCAAATTTAAAGCTCATCAAGAGTAATGGGTCTAAAGTCTATAAATAAATGAGAATCAATATAGTGGCAATCCAGCCTAGCTGATTGGAGATACCAGGATCTAGGTTCAATGGGTAGACCGAACTACATTGTATTCAGTAAGCACTGGAGGAAATTTAATCCTATCCATTTCAAAGATGTGACAGTGCACATATGCCACAAAATTAGGAAAAGTTATGCTTTTAATGACATCCATATATTAGTATGTCTAAGTGGGGTATTGCAGGATACTCTTTATGGAAGTCACCTACGTGAGTAAGAAGGGGGCAATTTTATGAGAAAATAAAAGGCAACTTCTCTAAAATATTCACGGAACCAAGTGGTGTTCATGGAAAAAATGAACACAAACGTGAGAACCAACTGTGTTAAAGAATTTTTATGTGAATACTATTGTCTAGGTTTACAAAAATGGTTGACGGTTAAAAGACATGAAGTCTATTGATTAACCAGGTAAATCCGATGGTATATCACTAAGGAAAGTTCAAGGCCACTAGGTTACTTCTCCCGATGTAATAAATCTTCGGTTATACTCAATCTTTTTCTGCATCTACATTAGCATCTATTATGTTTTATTTATGGAGATATATCATTCATGTGGAGGATTGTTGGAAAATTAGAGCTGTCCAGATTTTTGGACAGAATTGTTTGAGAAACTTTGAGCTCAAATTTAGGTGGTACTCACACTACGATAATTATGGGACCACATAGGAACGCGTTCTACTCCGCAAGGATATTAACGTATTATATTCATATGTCCAATTTCAATAAGTTATGAATGATAAATATGTCCCCAAAGTGACACACAAAGCAATGAAAATTAATGAATTAAGTATATATTAACTCTTGTCCCACACTGGAAGAGTAGTGGAAAGTTGATGAGTTAATAACACCCCAAGTATGGACTAAGGCTTGGATGCCTTGGGGTATCCTAACTCTTTGAAGGGGAGATGGCCTATACTATGCAAGTGTTGGGCTTGGCCCAAATGCCCATACGAGCGCTCGCGCGGCATTCGACCGGCTCGGCTCGGCTCGGGCTTGGGCTTAGGCTTGTAATATCTTAAATATTTTGGTCCGTTTTAATTTAACTTTTTGGGCTTTAATTGTTAATTAATTAATTATTAATTAACAGTCTGTTAGTTAATTACCAAGGGTCAACAATTAACGAAATTAACTGTTTTGACAGTTAAATTCGGTTTTGACTATTCCCAACAGTTAAAACGTTTGCGATAAGTAGAACCATTCCCCTAAAGTTTTAAGTTGCTCTTAATTAACCCCACCAAAATAATGCAACATTTTTTCCCAAAAAATAATCCCTACATTACTGCTACTACATACAGCTCATATGTATTATTTCTTTGGTCTGGTTGACTACAAAACACAAAAATTGTGTTCACAGAAATGAATCATAGTTGTGCTACATGATTAATTTGGAAATTAGTTCTATATTGGGAGACAATTATTCATTACCTTTAGCACGTTGTGGAGGGAATAAATTTGTCTTAAGGAGACTGTTCTAAATAAGGCCTGGATTATTTCTTCTCTATTTTGATATTATTTCTATAAATTCAAGTAAGTTTTAATTTTATATAAATTTGTTTTATTTCTGTAATTATATAATAATTCTTTATTATGTACAATTGTATTTAATAAATAGTAGACATAACAAGATGTTGAAAAGAATGAGATTTAAAAAGAGACATTTACAAAAAAAGAGTTATAAAGATAAGGGTTTAAATAAAACTATCTTAACAATAATTACATTCAAATTGTTTTTAGCATCTTTCTTTCACCCATAGATAAACCAAGCGTCCTTAAAAAAGGTGGCTTTTCTATGGTTATAGCATGAGAAAAAAACAATTCCTTTGGTTTTATCAAATTTTACTGGGGTCATATTAATTACTTAAGATTTCTCGTCCATATCCAAATGTCATCACCATAGTTCTCACATCATTCACACTAAAAACCTCTATCCATTATATACTCTTCCACCCTCTAATCTCTTCCTTTTTATCTTCCCAAAGTATCCTATCCCTTTATCTCCTTGATTAAATTGATTATATTGCAATGCCCATTTTCATCTCTACACAAAACCATCATCTCTGCATATTTAAACAACTGTCCATATCCAACCATCATGAATAAAAAGGTAATGTGTAAAATAAAGCCCAAAGAATAGTCTTCGTCAAACTAATGACACTACAACAAATATTACTTTTATTAACATTTTTTTAATATGAAAAATAATCGTGGTGGCAAAATGGTAGCTTTTGGCAATAAAATTTAAATTGTGACAAAATATGGGATGATTGCCCCGAAATATAAACATTTGTTGTTGAATCCAAAAAAGTATATTAAGTGCCATTCTTCACGCCCAATTAATTTGGCGCATATTTATTTGCCAACAAAAGTATATAATTGTCAACACAAAATTTTTGTTATAAAATGTTATATTGTTTAATTAAAAAATATTTTGTTGCAAAAAAATAAATTTATTTAAGAACAACTTAATTTTTGCGGTAAATAACTTAATTAAATTGACAAACCAATACAACACCCCCAATACCATTATTCCCTATGACGACTCTTACGCCGTTCATTCCCCACTAAACCAAACCATCCTTTACCTCGTTCATTGCCTACATCTGATGTCCAACAATTCCCAATTCGTCATACCTCTCATCTCATCATCGTTCCTCTCATCACATCAGGTATTGGCGTCTATCCTCTTGTATCATCCTCTCCTTGAACTTCCTTATTCTGTTTGATGGTTGGTTTTAAAATCTCCTCCACGTTCCATAAATATATTTCACTTTAAGATTTTATTTTTATTATACACATACATACTTCACGCCAATACCCCAATCTCCATTAAAACTCAACTCGGGCCTGATCAGGATTTCCCCATCTCATATTGTATCTATTTTCCTGAATTTGTTGTCTGTTTCATCGATTCTTAAATTAGGTGTTGTTGTTTTAAAGATTAAAACTAAATTGAGATTTAACCAAGTTTGATGATCACATTTGATTAATTCATAATTAAAGGCATTTTCAACAAAATGAATAGTTCAATGTGGTTAACATTCTCATTGTATTTTGAGTACATTGTTTGGTTGGAGTTTTTGTGGGTTTGGGGAAATTTTATATAGGAAAATAGACATGTGAACTTTGAGATTTATAGAAAGAATGAATGTTGTTTGATTGATAATTGTGATAAACTATGTGATTTTTAAAATGACTATTTTAAAGGGACAAATAATGTTCCAGTTAATATTATATTTATATGCTTTAAAAGGTATTTCAGTTTGCGACAAATTTCAATGAGTCTTTATTGTTTTGGATATGCAAATATATGTGGGTGTTTAATATCATAGAGTTTTATAAGCCATCATATGTGGAATAAATCATGTACATTTGTTGGAAATATGCATGTAGGCCAAGCATTAACATATGCTACACCAAACTAATTTATTTTTTTACCCACGTTCAATCGACAAGTTATTTATCTAGATAATAATTTTTTTTGTGCTTATTATTTGTTGGAATATGCATCTATACATGTTGTTTATATTTATCATGACTACTCAATACATGTTTATATTTTTATTTTCTACACATTATGCGTACTAAACTCTTACAATATATCTTATGCCATGAAATTAGATGGATGAAAGTTAGTTGCATGAAACAAATCGGATTTTTGAGAAATATATGATGGGATCTAGATCATTCATTCGGTTCGCAAAGAAGCATATGAGATAAAATAATGAAATCAGATGTCCTTGTTGCGAATTTTTAGAATATCGATGTTAGAAATGGTGATGAAGTAGAGGATCACTTCTTTTTAAATGGTTTTTGTACAACCTACACTTGGTGGATATATCATGGGTAGAATTCTGAATACATGGTGTATGGTAGTGCATACGGGGATGTAAATTACATTATTAATGTAAATTATGATGCCGATCGAGTAATGACAGACACTCAAGAGGATGATGGTGATGAAATGCACGATATGTTAAGACGTGCATATAGGGACCTTCACAGATAGTGGTCCAGGTGATTCTTAACATTCTCCCGTAGAAGTTGGTGATAGGGTGGATAGAAGATTTGACAAACTACTAAATGATGATGAAAGTGAACTATATCTTAATTGTAAAAAATTATCAATATTTTGTTTTCTTATGCAGTTAATTTACTTGAAGGTCATTAATCATTGGACTGATAAGTCACTTAACAAATTGCTCAAACTATTGAAGGAGGATATTCCGGACGGTGAGACACTTCCAAAGTCATACTATAAGTCAAGAAGCATGTTGTGTGATATGGGATTAGGATATGTGTCGATTCAGGATTGTAAAAATGATTATGCATTATTTTGGGTGGATATTGAATATAAGAAAGAGTGTCTAATATATGGGGAATCTAGATGAAAGATTAATGAAAACAAGGGTAAGTGAATTCCGCAAAAGATACTTCGATATTTACAAATAAAACCAAGACTCCAAAGACTCTTTATGCCGAGAAAAATAGCCGAGGATATGAGGCGGGATAAATAAAGGTATGTTAACGACAGTGTGTTAAGACATCCCACTGACTCTAATTATTGGAATGAATTTGATAAGGAATAAGAGTGGTTTTCTGAAGACCCCGTAATGTAAGGCTTGGTATAGCAAGTGATGGGTTCAACCCATTTGGTATCATGCACATCTATTATAGCATGTGGTTTGTTATACTCATGACATACACCTTACCTCTGTGGAAACGTATGAAATATCCATTTTTCATTATGTCGTTGCTCATTCCTGGAATGAATGCACTGGTAAAGGACATGCACGTGTATTAACAACCATTAATTGATGAATTAAAGTAGTTATGGGATGTTAGGGTGGAGACATACAATGCTTCAGGTTAAAAGTCATTTCAAATGCGTGTGGAAGTTTAATGGACCATAAATGACTTTCCAACCTATGGTAATTTATATGGGTGGAGAACTAAAGGATATATGGTATGCCCTACTTGTAATAAGGATATTTATTCTCAAAAGTTAAGTAGTAAAATCTTCTACATGGGTCATCATCGGTATTTAAAGCAAAGTCATAAATGGCAAAAGAAAGAAAAAATTGATGGTACGCAAGCGCTTCGTCCAAAGCCTATGGCATTAGATGGGAATGAAGTGTTATGACAATTAAATCATCTTAAGGATTATGTGCTGAGGAAACACTCAAAGAATAGAAATATAAAACGTACACCCCAAGAGTTGAATTTGACTGAAAAAGGTATTTTATTTGAATTAATGTATTGGCTAACATTGAAGTTGTGCCATAATCTTGGTGCCATGCACATTGAAAAAATATATGTGATTGTGTATTAGGAACATTATTGAACATTGACCAAAAAATAAAAGATACATAGAAAGTAAGACAAGACCGGGAGGATATGAAAATAAGTAAGGAACAACATTTGAAGTGGAATGGTGATACATATATGATGCCACCAACATTATATACTCTTTCCAAGTTAGAAAAATAGGGTTTTGTGTGTTCATAAAATCTATTGAGTTTCCAGATGGTAATGCTCTAGTAACTCTCGATGTGTGAATGTCAGTGGTGGTAAGATATCATGGTTGAAAAGTCGTGATTTTCGTGTTTTATTACAATGATTATTGGTTATTGGTGCTCATGGATACTTTCCTAAGGATTTATATAGTGCATTAGTTGAATTGGGGAAGTTATTCAAGGATTTATGTTGTAAAATACATCGGCCAAATTTTGTGCAAACTCAAAATGATCTATTCGCCTACATTTTTTTAATATAATGGTCCACTTAGCTTTTCACATGTCGCGAGAGGCTATCCTCAAAGGACCGAGTCAGTATAGGTTGGTGTATCCTACTGAAAGGTGTTCTTTAATATTTACTTGTTCATTATTATGTACATTATGTTGGTAGTTTATGGGTTTATTGTGACATACTGTAACATTTAAAATGTATATAGGTACTTAGGAACACTTAAGGAGTGTGTTTATAATAAAGCTCACCATGAAGGTTCCATAGAAAAAGCTTACATTGTTAATGAGTGCTTAATATTTTATTCAATATATCTAAATTTAATATAATCAAAATTTAATCGAAAAAAATGAAATTACGATGGAGATATGTAAGAAGATGGATTATAAATGATTACTTAAAATGTATGTATTTTGGGGGCATGTTCGTATGATTTTAGTTTCAGTGACGAGATAGAAATGATGACTTGGTATACGTTGAATAATTGTGAGGAAGTTGTGAGATATCTTGAGTAAGTCAATTTTTTGTTTAGTAAATTTGCAATTTGTTATGATCACAATAAATAAATGACACCTTTCAATTCAGTGAACATATGGAAGAACTCAAGAAATAAATCCTTTTGAATTTGGAAGAGAGATAGTGACAAAAATTGCCTTTTGGTTCTTATCTCGTATAAGTTAAACAATAATAATTCATTATCTATTCTAAGTAAGTAATTAAATAATTAGGTAAATAAATTATGGCTTTTGTTGTTACCTTAAACTACACTCATTAATACGTTCCATGTGTTTTCTTAATAGTTGGGGAAGTTATATGACCAAAAGTCTCCAAACGATACCAAGAAACTATATGCATTGGTGAGTGGGCTTGACAATTAAGTCAAGAAGTATAAGAGTTACATTTTTAATGGAGTTAGGTTTCACACTAGCGATCCTTACAATCGTCGAAAAATTCCGAACTATGGTTTGGTGCTCAAAGGGGATCATGACAAAGAAAAAATCAATTTTTGTGGTATCTTGGCAAACATTATTGAATTGGAATATATCAAGAGGAACTGAACCCTTCTTTTTTAGTGTGAGTTGTTTGAAAATGATAAGTATAAAAAGTCAGGAATACAAATAAATGACCACTTAACAAACATTAGTATTAATGGTAAGTGGTAAAATAATGACCCTTACGTGGTAGTAGTTCAAGCAAAACAAGTATTTTATGTCAATGATACGAAGTTGGGGAAAATAGGAAAATTGTTCAAGAGTTTCAGCATGGACCCTTATATGTTCTAGATGTAAAACGGATGGCAATGGGTATTACATGAGTGGATCAAAGTTTGGTTTAACAGGAGAGAGAGTGATATGAGTGTGTTGAAGTTGTATAAGTTGATGTTTATATGATGCATAAAAATGATGTGGATGCAGATATCATTGATGCCAATGTTGTAAACAACACCAGAATTGTAAAATGATTTAGTATATGATGGAGATGATAATGAAAATGAGACAGTAACTGAATATTGGGATGAGGAAGATCTCATTTCTACGGAAAGTGATGAGAGTGATATAAATTGAATGTGTTGATTGTTATAGATAATGTAGCCCTAGGTTCAATTTAGATATTAAGTTTTAATGAAAATGGAACTTCTTATCACGATTATCTTCCAATATTGATATGTGATTTGTTTTTCCTTTCACATGTGTCATGTGTGATATAACATGATATTGTTCATCCACTTGTACGATATCATTCCGTTATTGTTCAATAATGAAAATGAAATTTCGTATTACTATTATGTTCCATCGTTAACGTGTTATTTGATTTAGCCTTTTTCATACGGTATGTTTTATGTAAAATGATTTCACTAATGCACTTGTATGATATTGTTAAAGGCTTAAAAAAATTATTTACTTCGAAAAAATTACTATTCACTAACATCATTGTAACAACCCCATTTTCCACATAATGATTATTCAGACATAATACGTCGAAGATTGGGATTGTCTCTCAATTTATTTCATTCTTAGCATCAAACCACAGCAAAAGTTGTTCATTTTCAAAACCACATGCCCCCGAATTAGATTAATAACCAAAAAATAATGAGTCCAACATCTACATCCAGATAAGATAAATCCTAAAACAAATAAGGTTATCTCAACTAACTGGATAAAAATAAACTCTATGCTTATGCCCATACAATATCCAAAATAAAAGACTGAAAGGAATTATAAACCTAAACTAGAATCAACGAGCTGGTCTGTTGATACCAAATTTAATCTACTGACGTGGACCAATAATAAGAAGACACGTGTCAATCTACATGGCACAATAACAACGAGGAACTTTATTTCCCCCGACCAAGTCATGTTCGCTCCGAGCAACAAGGATACCCCGAGGAACTACAACACCCCGAGGAACTACAACACTCCGAGGAACTCCAGCGCTCCGATGAACTCCTGAACGACGAGCAACTAAGGCGGTTCGAGCTGCATCTCGACCATAGCATTGATTGCCAGATAACCAACAGTTCAAAACTGTTCATTGACTGCTTATCATCTTGACGCACACGCTTGAAGAACATTAAATGAGTTACCCTTTCAGATGATAGCCTCAAGGACCTTTCATATGTATATCATTTAATGCACCACCCTTTCATATGTAAGCCTCATGGCTATAAATACATTGTATCTCCCTCATTCAGAGGGACCGGAATTTCTTGAGAGAACTTGTAATCAAGAATTCCACAAACACTCAGCAATAACATAACAGTGGACGTAGGCTTTATTCCTAGCCGAACCACTTTAAAAATCTTTGTCTTATTTATTTATCTGTGATTGAAAAATTAGAGCGATCTAGTTTTTTACATCAACAGATTGGCGCCGTCTGTGGGAATGTGTTACAAGCGTTGTTCTCCACCAAAAGCTAAGTTTTTATTTTCTCTACGTATAATCAATTATACATACATCTTTTGATTGAATCGTGATTTTTATGTTTTAATTGTCCAATTTTTATCTGCAAAATGTTGCATCTCATGATTTTTAAATCATAACTGTTAGATTCATCCTTATTTAGAAATCTGAAAAATAGTAGATTTCATAAATCATAACTCTTTGCTTGATTCTCAAGTTTTAATCATGGAATAAATATTTTAAATGATTACATATGCCAATATATACGACGATGATAAGATTTGATCATTTTCATTGTCGATTTTGAAATAAATTTTGTAAGATATTTGATGTCTATTCAAATTCCCATCATATTTTTAATAAAAGAATGGGAAAAGGTTAAAGACAATGAAAAGTCTTCTCATGGAAATCATGACCCAGATCTATTTTCTCTCTCTTCAAGTTTGAGTCTCTTTGCATTCACAAGTTTGAGACTCTTTGCATTCATTTTTATGAACTATATAATTAATTTGGCTCATCTTCCATCTATGTCAATAAAGTCAAATTGATTGATTTTTTATATAAATTTGGTAATAATTTCGATCATTCACCATATTTTTATCTCTCCAAATTGGGAATAGGAAGGGATCAATATAAAAAAAATAATTTTCTCTCACCTGAAAAATCATTACCCACCTCTTGTAAAAGAGGATCAGTAAAATAATCATGACCATATCAAGACTCTGGGAACAAATTTGATATGTTGGCCCCTCGTTCATCACATCACAAGGTTTCTTTGACGAAATCACACGATCTAGTGGGTTATATATTTATTCATTTAATTAACAGTCTCAAGGCTTAAATTTTACATTGAATGTTATTTTTGATCTAAAGATTCGATATATTCTGGTCACCCAACCATATATTTTATAATTTGAGATATCCTTAAATGTTGGTCGGCAACATCCATGTCATTTGTCGGCAGCAGTAGAATCTTGGGGTATTAAAAAATGCTAAGCACCCCTGATATTTCTTTAAACACGAGTTCGGCTTGGGGACAAGCAAGGAGCTTAAGTCTTTTTTAACTTATGATCACCCCAAAAATATTTTTAAACAGCAACTAATACCTGATTGGTTGTTGGAGATTAAATAAATTTACAAAAAAACTTTACGTCTTATTTATGATGCATATTTGATAATAATTTGTCCATCTCACACACATTTGGCATAAAACATATTATTTCATATTTTGAAATTTTTATGCTGATACATATCATATATTGATTGGATGAGTAAATTATTCTCATGACTAATCAATTCAGCCTACACATATGGTAGAGCAAATTATTAATTTTTACAGGCACAAGATTCAATGCCGACGAATGCTGAAGCACAAATTATTCTATATCCGTTCGGATTCATATTTTATATTTATCTCAGCATGGAGCTCGAAAAAATTTCTTCTCTCTATATATATTCGGCTCCGAGGAAAAGCTACAACATTTATTATATTTCACCCCCAACGGATAGTTGGTCGAGGTAATTCTTATTTATATGCAGGCCCAACAAAGTTCTCGGCCATATTCTTATGTTCTAGAAAATATTATTCTTATTCGGCATTCTGCAATTATGCCTCGACAAGATACTTATTCAGCTTTAAGGAGAATTACAACATTCGTTCGGATAATTCTTATTTATATTCAGGCCTGACAACGTTCTCGGCCATATTCTTATGTTCTGAAAGATCTTATTCTTGTTCGGCATTATATGATTCTACCTCGACGGATCGGCGAGGCACTTTATTATTTTTAATTATTCTTTATATCTATTTGGATGCATATTCTATTCTCATTTCAGCAAGGATGTCTCTAGCATTTATTATATCTTATTCAGCTCCAAGGATATCTCCGGAATTTATTATATCTTATTCCCAGCAATCTGTTGGTCATCGCCGAGGAGGTATCCTGCATTTATATTATCTTATTCCCAATAATATGTTGGTCATCGCCGAGGAGGTATCCTGCATTTATATTATATCTTATTCCCAACAATCTGTTGGTCATCGCCGAGGAGGTATTCTACATTTATATTATCTTATTCCCAACAATCTGTTGGTCATCGCCGAGGAGGTATCCTGCATTTATATTATCTTATTCCCAACAATCTGTTGGTCATCGCCGAGGAGGTATCCTGCATTTATATTATCTTATTCCCAACAATCTGTTGGTCAGCTCCGAAGAAGTCTTCATCATTCATTATCAATTACCACCAACTCCGATTGGTAGATAAAATCCAACTCCGGTTGGTAGACAAAATCCAACTCCGGTTGGTAGATAAAATCCAACTCCGGTTGGTATTGGTCGATAAATCTCATTCAAAGTTCACATTCCACAGTTGGGGACTTCTATTACAGATATATTTGTTCATTTGGTGGCACATTCTTATATCATCATGCAGTCGAGCATCAAATTCAACCCCGACTAATCACTTTCTCAGGAGGAATATTGAAGTTCAGGAGGTATATTGAAGTTCAGGAGGTATATTGAAGTTCAGGAGGAATATTGAA
Source organism: Sambucus nigra (assembly GCA_949130495.1). NCBI lineage: Eukaryota > Viridiplantae > Streptophyta > Magnoliopsida > Dipsacales > Adoxaceae > Sambucus > Sambucus nigra. Next base: position 450,291,313 of record OX422223.1, on the reverse strand, counting down.
GTTTAGGAGGTATATTGAAGTTCAGGAGGAATATTGAAGTTCAGGAGGTATATTGAAGTTCAGGAGGTATATTGAAGTTCAGGAGGAATATTGAAGTTCAGGGGGTATATCGAAATTCAAGAGGTGTATTCAGAAGTATCAGGACATGATGAAAGAAAGCGAAAAGTATTCCACCGAGGAACTCTGTCAGACCAGAAATTAGAAGACAAGTTGCCTATATGGAGGCTATATGTAGATGGATCATCTTTCACTACAGGCTGTGGGGCAGGGATCGTTTTGAACAGCCCAGATGAGGTCGACAGGGAATACGCCTTACGTTTCTAATTCAAAGCTTCTAATAATGAGGTTGAGTATGAGGCCATGATTGCAGGTCTTAATTTGTCAAATACTATGGAGGCACAGCAGGTTATTGTCTTCAGTGATTCTCAATTGATCGTAAACGAAATGTGGGAAAATAATGAGCCGAAGGAGAATTGAGGATCAAGTATCAAGCAAAGGTGATGGAGTTGGTATCAGAGTTTGTTGCTGTTCAAACTGGTAAGAATATCAAGAATGGAGAATGTGAGAGCATACGCCTTGGCCCGATTAGCATCAGCTACTCGTACCGAGCTGCGAAGAACGATACCAATTGAAGCATTAGAAAGTCGGAGCATAGATGAAGACCTGACGATGAATATTATTACCCTTGATTTAGGAACATCTTGGATGGATCCTATCAGAGCATATATTAAGGAGGAACAATTACCGGAGGATAACGTCGCTGCCAAGAAATGGAAGTTTAAAGCTGCTCGGTATGTACTAATTAATGGTATTCGGAGGATAAGTTCGCCGCCAAGAAATGGAAGTTTAAAGCTGCTCGGTATAATGGTATTCGGAAGATAAGCTCGCTGCCAAGAAATGGAAGTTTAAAGCTGCTCGACGAGGAATTATGGTAGGTTTGCAAAGATGTGTACATCCCTCCGAGGTAAATTGATTAAAGAGATCCATGAAGGGTCCTGTGGAGCCCATGTAGCAGGACGAACACTTTTGCAAAAGGTGATGACGCAGGGATACTACTGGCCGACGATGAGAGCTGATTGTATAGCTTATGCCAAGAAATGTGATAAGTACCAACGCTTTTCCTCCATCCGAAGAACCTCACAAACATTGTTGACACCCATCATTTATCCTTGGCCATTTTCCATGTGGGGATTGATTTGGTTGGACCATTGCCGACGACTCGAGGAAGATTCAAATACCTCGTCATCTCAGTAGATTATTTTACTTAGTGGATAGAAGCTGAGCCACTTATTGACATGACATACGAGAAGGAAGGTGTACCAATTTGTTTGGAAGAACATCATCTGCCGATATGGTCTCCCTCATGCCTTCATCACAGACCATGGAACACAATTTAAAAACGAGGAGTTTGCTGCCTATTATCATCAGTCAAACATTTTGAAGGTTCATTCAGCGCCAGGATATCCTCAGAGCTAATGGACCAAAAGCTCTAAGGAGCCAAAAGTGCTCTAAGGAGCCAAAAAGTGCTCTAAGGAGCCAAAATTGCTCTAAGGAGCCAAAAGTGCTCTAAGGAGTCAAAAAGTGCTCTAAGGAGCCAAAAGCTCTAAGGAGCCAAAAAGTGCTCTAAGGAGCCAAAAAGTGCTCTAAGGAGCTTAGAGCACAAAAGCTCTAAGGAGCCAAAAAGTGCTCTAAGGAACCAAAAAATGCTCTAAGGAGCCAAAAGCTCTAAGGAGCCAAAAAATACTCCTTTGGTTAGGAGGTGTACACCATCATGATCAACTACGGTTGGTAAGATAAAAATATATTCTCACATTACAACTTATATTGGTCGGGAGGTAATATTATTACAAAAAGTTCTTTGAAGAACAAAATATTCCAAAATACACCAAGTATAGTTGGTCGGGGATAAAAACCCACTAACTGTAGTTGGTCGACGAGGACAAATTATTGACCTTAGTTGGTCGGACACATTTTATGAAAAAGACAAAAGTCTACCAAATATGGCTAGTCGAGGATAAAATCCCACTAACTATAGTTGGTCGACAAGCATAATTTAACAACCTTGGTTGGTTGGAAAAATTTTAAACATTTTTATACTCATTACTTTATTATTAAGTGATCGAGCAACATCACTGATACTTGTAACTTTTTATTACTAAGTTGGTCGATGAACAACACAATATTGTTATCTTTTACATATGCACAGATGTAAAGTATTTTACAAGACAATAGCAATTAAGATTGCGAATAAAAATGAAAGACTTTCATCCAAAAAACAAAATACATTGAGAATGAAAATGTATACTAACTATTACATTGAGATTCCTATTCTATTGGTTTTTTTTCCTTCTACTTTTGAAACAGGTTCCTCTCCAGCAGGAGGATCATCTAAAATATAAGGGGAGTTTATGAAGTTAAGATCTTTCAACATTCTGATATTCATCACAGATGATCCATCCGAGAAGCATTAGCTCATTCCCGAGAAGCACTTGCTCATCCCTGAGAATCACTTGTTCGTCCCCGAGAAACTCTTGCTCGTCCCCGAGCAGAGGTAGAAGTCAAAATCAGCATCTATAGCACTGAGATCTTTGCTAATACTGTCTCGACCAGTAATGAAAAAGAATTTATGTGAAAATGTTTCGAAGTCCACCACTTGCTTGGTACTAATCAGATTGAAGAGTTGGGTTCAAAAGCTAGTATGTTACTCGACAAAGTATTCAGAGGATCATAAATCAGAAAAATCAAGCACGTAAAGTTAGCATTCAGTTGCTCGGCACAAGAGGCAGTTGGTCAGCTAGCAAACCGATCAACATACTTGAAGATTATGACAAGCTACAAGCTTCATACTATGGCATGGCTACATCCAAATTCCCAGGGGTGATACATAGCACACGGAGTTACTCAAAAGAAAGATTAGCAACCATCGATCAGCCTGCATCATACTTCGTCCAGGAGATAATGAACTTTATGTTGAACAAATCAAGAAGGTAGATCAAGAATTTCACGAGCACCGCGGAACATTGCAGAATAAATACTCCATCCTTTCAAGTAACCCATCAAGCATGAAGCATTGGGGGCTTCTGTTGATACCAAATTTAATCTACTGACGTGGACCAATAATGAGAAGACACGTGTCAATCTACATGGCACAATAACAACGAGGAACTTTATTTCCCCCGACCAAGTCATGTTCGCTCCGAGCAATAAGGATACCCCGAGGAACTACAACACCCCGAGGAACTACAACACTCCGAGGAACTCCAGCGCTCCGATGAACTCCTGAACGACGAGCAACTAAGGCGGTTCGAGCTGCATCTCGACCATAGCATTGATTGCCAAATAACCAACAGTTCAAAACTGTTCATTGACTGCTTATCATCTTGACGCACACGCTTGAAGAACATTAAATGAGTTACCCTTTCAGATGATAGCCTCAAGGACCTTTCATATGTATATCATTTAATGCACCACCCTTTCATATGTAAGCCTCATGGCTATAAATACATTGTATCTCCCTCATTCAAAGGGACCGGAATTTCTTGAGAGAACTTGTAATCAAGAATTCCACAAACACTCAGCAATAACATAACAGTGGACGTAGGCTTTATTCCTAGCCGAACCACTTTAAAAATCTTTGTCTTATTTATTTATCTGTGATTGAAAAATTAGAGCGATCTAGTTTTTTACATCAACATGGTCTCTGCTAAGCAAAGTGAGACATCCAATCGTTGGATCAAGTTGAATTTTTTAGATCAGTCTTGTCTCACCGTTCTCTACAACATACTAAAATTTCAAGCGATTCTGACGATCCGATTGTCCGTAATGATTTTTTTAAGTATTTCTATTTGATTAGAAATCTAATTTTTTTTTTGTATACAAACATAAAGTGACGAGTTTAGATCTTTTAAAACACATTTTAGCATTCAAAAAAATCAGAAACCTCTCATCTTCTTCAACCTCAAAACCCTAGCCCCATTATACATAACTTTCAACTCAAGTTTTGTCAAGATTAACCGGATTTTCTCAAGATGCGTAAAGAACGAATCTTTGTCAAATTTTTTAGAGGAATATACATTCAAGATCAGATTTATAAACCAACTTTTATTCAGGCATGAATACTCTATTCCTTTCCTTTAGTATTATGCGTTTTAAGTATTGCCTAAACTTTAATCTCATGTTTTTCTTAAAACCAATTAGGAAGCTAATTAGAGAAAGTGGACGAATAAAACTATGGTTTTTTTTTATAAAATCTTTTAATCTGAATAACATTCATAACCCTTTGGGTACGTAGGATTCATGAGTGATTTTAGGTTTTGTTGGTGACCGCATGTAGAAAAACCCTAGTTTTAAAATAAATGGATTTGGGGGCATATAACTTATGTATTTTGTGTTGAAACAATAAGGGTTCAGAATGATTAAACAATGATTAAAAAAGATGGCAGAGGCAGGGCAGGGAAGAGGTAGAAGCTGGGAATTAGCCGACGGAGTGTTCAGAAGAATGGAGACGGTGGTGCGGTGTGTTTACAGTACACCAAAAATGGATGCGATGGAGGGGTTGGATTGCGGTCAGGGACATCGTCACAGTGGTAAGGCTGTATCGTGGCCACTGGATAAGATTGACATTGCTATCGCAAAATCTCCGAGAGCTGATATTAGTGTTGTTGATGATTCATGTCTCATTAGAGTTGAGTTCTTTCAACGAGCGGTGATCGGAAGGGTGGTCCACCTCGTTACGGTGCCACCTTCTTTAAAGAAGATGCAACAATGGGCGATCGACAAGTGGAAGCATATAGGAGAGGTAGAGGTGAGGAGATTGCATGCTTCACTGTTTCTATTTTTTTTTGCATTAGCCCGGGAGGCCGAAGCAGTATTAGTTAATAAAAAATGGTCGTTCTTTGGGGATAATTTATGGTTACAAAAATGGCACCCCCTGGCTGGGTATTCTGGGTTTGTTAGCAGTCAAGAGTTTTGTTGGATTAGGATTATGGGGCTACCGATCGATTTATGGGGTGAAGAAGTTTTTTGTGCTATTGGGGAGAGGTGCGGGGGATTTATGAAAGTGGACGATGTAACCTTACGAGGGGGAGAGCTCCAGTGCACTAGAATTCTTATTAAGAGGGGTGGGGACATTCTGTTAAAATTAAGATAGAAGCAGGGGGTGGGTTTTTAACTTGGTGGTTTGGGACGAAAACATTAAGTTCCATTTAGGTGATGAGGGTGTCAGTTATGGCCGGCATTTAGGAGGTGACAGCGCCGAACGTGGTGAAGATGACGTCTCAGGGGGGTCATCTAAAGAAACAGGCATGATTAGCCAGCTCTCGAAGGGGATTCTGCGACTGAATAGTGGGCACGAAGCCGAAGCTCCGTCTCCTGGAGGCTCCGGAGAACAGAAATGCAGCGCGGAGATTGATGATATCTTGAAAAATCCAGTGGGTGATTTTGCGACGCATAATTCTTCGGATGCTGCCGGCGTTAGGATGGAAGGGGAGACAAGCGTGCCTTTGGATTTGACTTTTGTTGGGATCGAGGGGAGTGCTCAAGAAAAAGATTCTTTATGTATGTCAGTGGGTGAGGCACGTGGGGTCCACTATAGCAGTGGAAGGACTTTAGAAGTGGCTGCATTTGGCTCAGGAAAAGATGTCTGTAATGTTCCTTTCGTGGCTAGTGTTGCAGCAGCAAGTGGAAGAAATGAAAGTACGGAGGGATTGGATTTTAATGCTACCTTGGATACTTTTATTAGTGGGGATCCAGCTCTCCTCTCAGATGAGAATATGTTGGGATTTGAAGTTAGGGCCTCTAAGAGTATTAGAAAAGGTGGGCGGGGTAGGGCCGTCAAACATGATGCTAGGATTTTCGATCCTTTTCTTAATAACAAATTATTATTGGGCCATAAGAAATTTAACAGGGGGATCTCTTTGTTGGGTCTACAGAATTTTAAATCTATCATTAAATCGAGAAAAAGGAGAAATAAAGGGGCGGGGAGAGAGAAGGGTAAGGGATTAAAGAAATCAATTCTTTTGGATAGTAATTTAGACGGGGATTTCAATGATGAGAGTAGAGACATTTATATGCGACTTAATATCCGGAGATTGGAGGTGGGAGAATCTAGTGGGGTGGGTGCTCGAAGTAAAGATCATTATTTTGATGCCTTTGATAGTTCAAAGTTATGTTGATATTGGGATCCCAAATACAGAACAGGGAGTGGACGGGTTTGCTGATGAGGGGTGGGAGGAGGACCCGAAAGGATGGGTGGAAGGTATGGTAGGATTTAGCAAGTTAGTTGGAGTTTCATTTGCGGGTAATGAAAGAAAAGCTGCTGACTTATTTGAGAGAATAGGCAAGAGGAGTCGGTAAGTATTGGAATAAAATTTGAAGGTTTGTGTAGCATTGTGTGTGGGTCCTGGTCTTGGTGAAATTACGGGGATTTTTTGTCGTTCGTAGCTTGAGTTAGGGGGTTGTAAAGGTGTTGGGGGAGTCTGAGGTAGTAGTAGCTAGTTTAAGCGTTGTGGTTTTTTCGGGAGTAGGTGTTGTGGGGCTTTTGTGGGTGTGGCATGGGCGGGTGGTTATAAGGAGTAGTTTTTGTTTTGAGGTGTCAGTAGATTGTATTGTCCATGTTTTAGGGGAGCTTTTGTGTCGGTTACTTCTTTTGTATTCGACTTGTATACGGGTTCCGCCCCTCAAGCGGTTGTGTTTTATATAACATTTATTTATCAAAAAAAAAATTATATTGCCTTTGTGATGACGAGCTGTTGGGTAATTTTGTTCTCCTGATATTTTAGGATGCCTTCTAGGTATGGGACTAGTGGGTATGATTTTTGATGATTTACGCCTTCTAGGTATGGGATTAGTGAGGGTAGATTATTGTGACTTTATTATGTCGGGGGTGGGTTGATTTTTGATACTTTATCATCATTACGCTACCCTAGGCATGAGACTAGGTCGAGGTTTAGGTTAGAAATTCATCCTAGACATTTGGTAGGACGGATTGATAACTTGGGGACCCTTAGGTATGGGACTAAGAGATATTTTGAGGATCTCACATCAAGAAAAAGGGTGGGGTGATTTATATATTGAGAAATTGAGAATTAATGACTACACGGGTATTAAAATTTGTGGCGACATAATGTGTCGGGGCCGACAGTTTAAACGGGTTAGAGGACGGTTTATGTCGTGTCGTGTGTGGAACCTTATCATGTGTCGGGGCCGACGGTTTAAATGGATCAGAGGACGATTTTCAAGGGGAAGTGTGAACATCGTGGGACTTGGGAATTTAAAATCATATTGGTGTGCCTTTATAAGGGGGAATTTCCGCGGGTAGTTAGTGATTTATATTTATCACGTTTAATTATCCCGTTTAATTTAAAATATTATATTGTGATATTTATTATGTATAATGCTAATGTATGGATTCAAGGATCCTATTTGAGGGGAGTAGTGTGTATTCTTGCTCGGGACTTTGGCTCTGACCCATGCGTTAACTAATCTTTTTCAGGATTAGAATTGGAGAAGCTGCATAAGTTTATCAGATTTATCATTTGGAGGTGCAACAAGAGTTATTCATTTTATTGCATAGTTTACTTAGAGTTTCCTTTTCAGTCATATTTAATTATGAGACTTAATTTGAGTTTTATTAGGCCATTCGGTTCCAAAGTTGTTTAGAGGATTCATGTTGGGATTATTCAGATTTTATTTAATCATTATTGGAGATTGAATTTTTGAAGTTAGCATGTGATGAATCTTTTATCGCTTAGTTGTTATGATCATTTGAGATTAATTCAATTATTTATCTTATGGACTGATTTATTTATGTCTCATATCTGTCTCATGCTAAGAATGATAATTTATTTACTCACGCTTGCCATAGTTTTGGTGGCGACCGACGCCGGAATTAGGCGGGGATTGACAAAAGGGCATTGTTCAAAACTCATAGATTCCACACTAATATCAAGCCGGTAAGGCTTGAGGTTAACGAGGTGCCCCATAACGGACCAGGGTCTATTATTAATTATTTTTTCATGTTACTTACATCGTTGAATTTAAAGAGAAAAGTATTTGAACTCCGGCTAGTAATGGGGAAACCCTTCTTAGTTGGCTCTGTGGGCTACAATGCGGCCAATAAGATTATCTATAACGTATTCATCAATGGTAGATGCATTGTCTTCTAGCTCGACAATGGTTCCCCTGGTGTGAATGCGTTGGTTTCCTTCATTGTGTTCCTCCTCCATGTAGATGGCAGATTGAAGGATAATAAGCTGACAGGAATTTGGTAAATGGATAATGAGTATGGTGACAAAAAGGATAGAAAGATGGGAGAGGAGGGAGACGGCTAAGACGTCGCTTAGCTCTTCTAGAGAGAGAAATGGCTAAGACTGCGCTTAGGTTTTTCGTAGAAAGAGAAAATTGAGGAACTCACTACTAGGTCACACTAGGTCTTTTTATCACGTGAAAGTGTGGGTTTGAAGGACACATTGTTTATAGCCTTAAAATATGATATTGAAACTTGTTTTGGGAGATTTTATCAGTCATTGATAGTATGACCTATTGTTATGCAAAAAGAACAAAACATTGGAAATGACTCATACTTGGTATTAACAAAAAAAGATCCATCAATTATTTCTACCAAAAGACAATTAGGTGGATTAATTGAAACATCCAATTCAACCAAGACTCTAGCATAACTACCAAAGGACCTGTCCATAGTGGCCTTGTCAGTCCTCAAAAGGATACCAACTCCTCTGGAAATTTGTTGAAGAAGGTGGAGTCCCAATAGTCTTGACACAACCCTAAAAATCTGACCCAAATACTAACATGTGATATAACATGCATTTCAGGTTTAAAATCAGGGACCCATGGAAATACCTTAAAAATTCCGGTGGAGAGTTTAAAATGACGAAAAGAAAACGTTCTACTCATTTCAATAAGGCATGAAAAATGAAGGTTGAGATATCCCTTACCAATTGTTCTAAGAGTCCATGTCTTCTTAATCGGATCTGAACTTGAGAGATCCATTTTTAATGCAACGATCTTTTGTGTCTTATCGCGTTTAGCAAGGACCAATGTCCTATTAATTGTAGAAGAGTTACAATTATTTAGGACTTTTTTGTAGGCATCATCAAGAAGCCTAACAACCATAGAGTCACACGTAAAAATGGAGGAGAAAGAGGGGGGGGGGGGGGGGGGGGGGAAGGGGGGGGAAGACGAGGAGACTTAATGGATTGTTGTTCTTATACATCATTGTTCTTACACAGAATTTTAGCAAATGTAAGTGGTGATGAAATAACCTCAATGGAGGATTTTTTTTGGTGGTAAAATAAATGGAAGAGGGTGTGCTAGTATCATCATTGAAAGGCTTAGGATCAAAGTCCAAACAAATGATTCGATTTGAACCCATGGGTGGAGAGGTTTAGAGAGAAGGAGAACATTTTCTCTGTACATTTTAACCCATTTGTCACCAAATAACTTTTTACTAACTCCTTTGACTATCATTAATATCATCTCAACGTAGAAAACATGTCATAGTGAAGTAATTATTTTGCAGACCACACAATACAGTTTTGAGTAACAATTAAAAGTTGCTAACAAAGGTATATCAAATTTGAATCGTTGTTAATTATTTAGGTTGATGCTAGGTTCACCACTATAGTTACTCATTAGCACCATGTGTTTTTATTAGAACATTGTACAATCCTTTTTAAATTCACCATGATCTTGATGACTAATTTGCTTATTACTCATAGAAACAATAATTATTTATAAAATTTTAAAGGAGAAACACTATTTATCAAGTAATGAAAGGTACATAAGATTTTTTTAAAATACCTCGAAAATAAATGGATATCATGTAGCTGTAGATGAAGTCAGGCAGAGGGGAGCCAAGGCCCCCTCCAAACTTTTAAACCCAACAACAATAATGCACATTATCTTTTTATAAGGCTCACACCACACATAATCCACAACTCCACACTAAACAAAAAGCCTTTTCCTCTTTAATAACCTACCTTTGGTCTATTCATTCCACTGACATTTGCCTAGTTTTTTTTTCTTTTTCCAAGCTTCAAGCCCCGGGGGAAGGGGTGGGAAGGGGGAGAGACTTGAATCGCCCACCTCTTAATCACCTAAAAATTTCTCCGCTTTTTCAAAGGTATCATTCAAAGTGTAGATTTCATTCATATATTAATTCAAATATACGATTTATCCATTAATTCAAAGGTATCTATCTCTCCCCTCTTTACTTTTTATTAGTTATTCACTTTTTTTTATAAAAACTATCGGTGTTAATTTTATCCATGTTACATTACATAATTAGTTAGTATTAACAAGTTAATATATTATTAGTTAGATAATATCAAGGTTCTAAAAAACGCGGGGCGTGATCGAGGCGTGGAGGCCAAGCCTTAAGCCTTAGAAGCCTAGGCAAGGCGTCAAAAGGCGTTTAGGCCTTCTTAATATATTTTACTATTTTTTAACCATAACAAGGCTATTAAAATACTAAATTTGTACATGTTATAAAAATATGTCTGAATATATGCAAATTAAAATATTATTTGATTATTTTGGATGAGATAATGGTCCGGCTTGTAAAAAAAATCTTTAAAAAGCGATATCATTTCACTAAAGCATTGTTATTTTTAGAAAAAAGTGCGGCTTAAGGGTTTTACCAAGAATAATGGCGTGAAAAGCATAAAGCGGGGCGTTTCTCCCAAGCTTCAAGCCTAGGCGGAGCCTAGGAGGATTTTTTAGAACAATGGATAATATTAAAAAATATAATTACTTTGTATTAAATTTATCTATCAGTATTAATTAATTTGTGTCTGTAGAAAATCATATATACCCCAGTTATTGTAACTTACCATTGTTACTAATTAATTTATGTTTTGGGATGGATTGCAATTTATTTATCCACTGTTATTAATTAATATTACCGCTATTGTAATTGTTAATTTTTTTATATGCTATTATAGTGTTTAATACTTATTATATGATAATTAACATTTTTAGAAAAAATGACGAATTCCAATTATTATGTTTTATAAAACATTCACAATATATATACAACTTCATACATTCTTATAGTAATGAAATGATTATCTTTTGCAACGACTTCTTTTCCATGTTAAAGATCAATATTCTCTTAGTGATATAAGATCTTGCCATACATAAACTACGCTAGGAAAATGCTGTAAAGGTTTGTTTATTCCTAACTTTAGAATTGTAATAGTTAAAATTTCGACCTAAAAACATTTGACATCAAAATTTTAGGCCTTCGAATTGTGATTCCCAACACAACCTATAGATGATTTTGTATTCCTATAGCTAAACCATTCCCTGAACTTCAAATCCACAACTAAGCTCGTTAAAATGAGTTGACAAATTGTATCGCATAAATACTAGTGAACGAATCAAAACAAAAATACACACAACAAACAACCATTAAGAAATGATGAATGACTATGTGACAAATTCAAGCACTGAAATGGTAAAGAGACACGATTAAAAGAGGAAAAAACGTAGAATTGTAACTAAATTTGTAACCCCTTTTTAGTTCACAATACGATTAAGATTTTGAGTTAGGTTTTTATTTTATGTTATTGTTTTCTTCATTAATAAATTTTTGACTTTTTAATATAAATAATTATGGGGTTCATATTTATTTTCTGTTTTTATTCATCTTTTGTATTTTTTCACTATTTTTGGTTTTTATTGTTTTCTATTTTTTTTAATTTTTTGAGCATTTTTATAATTTTTCGTTATTTGTTTTCTTAATTAATAAATTTTGGACTTTTTAATAAATTATTGGGAGTTTTTTTAAAATAATTTTGGGGTTGATATTTATTTGTATTTTTTATTCCTTTTTTATATTTTTTTAATTATTTTTTCGTTTTTATTAAGATGGATTCAGGCAGTGTTACTGGCTCGATAGACAATCGTAGCGAGAAAGATGTAGACTTTTTTACCCCGCAAATTTGGTCCGGAAGCAGTGTTGACTTCCCTCAAAAAATTTTGCACAAGGCAAGGATGGTCATTTTACACACAACCAATCGGAAAACTTCCATGTGGCGCTGTAGTGTATCGCGCCATCAATGACGTGATGATTTCATGGGACATCACAGGCACCAACAAAGTAAGTAATTTATTTTTTAGATTATGTATTTTTAGGACTTAAAATATTATTGGTTATGGGTACAGGACAATAATATTTCGTTTTTATTTTTAGTCTCTATTTTCAAATTAAAGGGACACGCGACATACTGTGATTGGTTGACGTTTTATGAATATGGGTCTGCGCCAGCAACTTTAATAAAAAATAGAAACTAAAACCATAAATAAAATGTTTGACGTTCTATTTTCAAAATACATATTACAATGGAATGGTGAAAACTCTTCCAACATATATTCTTATTTTATGTGCAGGTTTACACTGAGATTCGCTCGCAGGGTGGTTTCGGGCATGATTGGGACGAAATCAAGAAACAGTTAGACAAATCTGACCGCTCCTCCAGCTACGATTTTAATGGAACCGTGTGTGATGTGCATCTTTCTGATGGAAAATCTGCTACGCTTAAGGCAACACTCAACAACACCTGATGCTGCTACTAAGTCTTATCACTCTCTCTCTATATATATAATACATATATATAGGCAAGATGCTTTAATTTGGTGTCCATGTTGCGTTATAAATAAAACCCCATGGATTCGTGTTGTGTAATTTTGGTATGTTTGGTTGTACTGAAATCCTCTTTGCATGTAATATTCAATAAATAATATTATAAAATAGAATTATGAAAATGATATAAACATTTCCTAGTGAGCTTTTATTTTAATTATCCAAAATGCAGTACTTTCCATGAATAATTAGTGTTATCAAATATATCCTAAGAGAAATAATTATTCTTTTTAATATAACTCATGTGGATGATGTTAGTCCTTCGTATACCTATCGACTAATATACTAAATTGGACGTCGTGTACATTAAGGCCCCGTGTAAGAGTGATTCTACATGTACAGATGAATCTGTACAAAATCGTCTGTACAGAATGACGCGTCGTGTCTGTATTGGTCCATGTCTAAGCCCACTCAAAATACAAACAATACAGACACGACCCGTGAGTCTATACTGACGATTTTGTATAAATTTCTCTGTACAAATAAAATTTTTGCCCCGTGTAAAGACTATGTCAGAATATATTTATATATTAATATTTAATTATTTTTGGATAATTTATTTAAAACATTATAGACGTTTCCTTTTCTCCCCTCAAACTATCAGTGAGCCTCGCGTCACTTAGCTCATTGAGTAGTCCCATTAAAGTTGCATAGTGTTGCCACCCAAGCGTGTTATTTTTGTCCATACCACTATTAACACACATCTTTTTTTAGACATTTTCAAACTGTTATGAACTTAACTTCGACGAACTGATTTTATATCCATTGAATAGATCTGTTTTACAAACATATATTATTTTATATTTACAACCAATATCCGATGAATTTGGATAATTTTTTATTTAACAAAGTGGTTAGTAACATTATTTTTTAGGTCCCAGATCTATTTTCTTATAGAGATAATATCATTTGTTATATAAAGTCTTGGAAAGTTTAGATGTAAAAATTATTCTTTTTCTGAAAGTTATTTATTCTTTTGTTTATAACAATTAATATAAAAATTATTTTTTACATGTAAAAAAAAATTATTTGTTGAATGTGAGCCACGCCAGCGACACTAAATAATCGTGATATTTTTTCAATAAAATATCACGATTAGTTAGTGCCGCTGATGCGCACCCAGTCAAACAGATCACTAATTAATCGCGATATTTAATAAAAAAAATTATTTAATTTTAATAAATGATGTTTAATTTTAATTAATCGCGATATTTAATAAAAGTTGTTTAATTTTAATTAAAAAAAACTATTTAATTTTAATATTAAAAAACTATTTTTTTATATTAATAGTATAAAACTGAACGAATATTTTTGATTTTTTAATTTCGCAAATTATTTTGAGATCCTGGATTAATTATCTACATCCCCGTGGTGCAAACTCAAATTTTCTATTTTTGGCAAAAAATCACCATGGGGGATGCTTTTTTATATTCATGGTTGTTCTAATATTCATGTTATGTATTATTTGTATTGATGAAAAGAGTTCAATATAAAATTTTGAATATTAGATGTATGATTATGTGCTTGACAATAACACTTCGATATATTAGGTTATTATGCATAATCTATATTTGGTAGCCCAAATGTCCTAATGTAATTATGAATTGATGTTTCAACAATAACATTTATATGTTGGATGGGGAAGACATGAAAGTGTCTTAATCTATAATTGTAAATATTAGAGAAGAGTTGTGGGGGTTTAGGCGTTAGGATCATAGGTTATGGAGGAGAGCTGTGGGGGTTAGGGGGGGAATCTCTCAGCGGGGTTGGGGACCGATGGTAGGTAATTTTGCTCATGGCATGGTTTTGTGGAAGCATATTGCGAGGGGGTGGGTGGAATTTTCTAGGCACACGGACTTTAAGTTGGGGAGGGGGTATAGGATCAGGTTCTGGAAGGATAGGTGGGGCATTCAGGGGTCTTTACAGGAGCTTTTCCCAGGAATGTATAACCTTGGAAGGGATCAGGAAGGGTTGGGGGATGGTCATATGACTATTAGCGCAGAGGGGGTGGCTTGGTGTCCTCAGTTCAGAAGAAGGCTACGGGATTGGGAGTTTGAGGAGGCAGATATGTTCTATGAGTGGTTGGATTTGGTCCTCCGGCAGACGGCTAGTGAGGATTCCTTGCGGTGGATGGGGGGTGGGACTGGGGTATTCTCGGTTAGAGGCTACTATTCGATATTGAGTGGTAGTGGGATGACCAGTTCTTGCTTCCATTGGAAGAATATTTGGAAGGTAAAAGCACCGCCGAAAGTCAGATTCTTTGTGTGGACAGCGGCTAGACAGGCCATTCTGACTCTCGATGGGCTACAGAAGAGAGGTTTTCGACTAGCAAGTCGTTGTTGGTTATGTAAGGAGAATGAGGAGAAGACTAACCACCTTCTTCTTCACTGCAAGGTGGCTAGAGGCAGGAGGCAGATATATATATATATATATATAAACTATTTAACTTTGCTAAGATAAATACTTTAAAATGTTGCTAGGCATTGCAAAAAAATACATTTTTTCTTCTTATTAATATCATTTCTTTTTCAATTAAGATGTGTTGAAAAATTGGAGTTGTCCAGTTTTTTGGACATAATTTTTTGAGCAACTTTGAGCTCAAATTTAGATGGGACTTACACTATGATTATTGTGGCCCCATATATGAACGTGTTCTCCTCCGCAAGGAGATTAACGTAGTATATCCATATATCCAATTTTAATAAGTTATGAAGATAAATATGTCCCCAAAGTGACTCACAAAGCAATGAAAGTTAATGAATTTGGTATATTTTAACTCTTGTCCCACATTGGAAGAGTAGCGGAAAGTGGATGAGTTAATAACACTCCAAGTATGGATTAAGGATTGGATGCCTTGGGGTATCCCAAATATTTGAAGGGGAAATGGCCCACACGCGCGCGCGCGCGCCGTCTGTCCAAAGTGGTACATTTTAATTTAACTTTCTGAGCTTTAATTGTTAATTAATTACGAAATTAATTAATTATTAATTAACTGTCAGTTAATTACCAAGGGTCAACAGTTAAACGAAATTAACAGTTTGGAATATTTTTCCTCGTTGACCAACTACAGTTAATGGGTTTTTATCCCCGACCAACCATACTTGGTACAGTTTGGAATATTTCTCCTCGTCGACTAACTACAGTTAGTGGGTTTTTATCCCCGGCCAACCATACTTGGTACAATTTGGAATATTTCTCCTCGCCGACCAACTACAGTTAGTGGGTTTTTATCCCCGACCAACCATACTTGGTACAGTTTGGAATATTTCTCCTCGTCGACTAACTACAGTTAGTGTAAAAAATTAGATCGCTCTAATTATTCAATCACAGATAAATAAAAGAGACAAAGAATTTTAAAGTGGTTCAGCCTTATAAGAATGGCCTACGTCCACTGTTATGTTATTGTTGAGTGTTTTGGGAATTCTCGATTACAAGTTCTATCGAGAAATTTCGGTCCCTTTGAATGAGGGTGATACAATGTATTTATAGCCTTGAGGTTGTCATCTGAATGGGTGATACATTAAATGATATACATATGAAAGGGTAATACATTTAATGCCCTTAGGTGTGTGCGTCAAGGATAAACATTTAATGAACCAGTTGAACTGTTGGTTATCTGGAAATCAATGATGTGGACGAGATACAGCTTGAACTGCCTTAGTTGCTCGTCGTTCAGGAGTTCCTCAGAGTATTGGAGTTCCTCGGAGAAGTCTGTTCCTCAGAGCATGTGAGTTCCTCGGAGGGATCTGTTCCTCGGTGTACACTTCTTGCTCGAAGTGAGTAGAACTTGATCGGGGAAATAAACTTCCTCATCGCTATTGTGCCACGTAGATCGACACGTGTCTTCTTATTATTCGTTTATATCAGCATACTAATTTTGGTATCGACAGAAGCCCCCAATGTTTCATATTTCGAATTTTGAGGAGTATGGAACATTCTTTCTCGGTATATGGAAATATTAAATGACCTTCCTGGTTTTTAGGAGCATTTTTTCATATTTTAATTTCCTTCCAAATTCGCAGAATCCGCCTTTTTTGAATTTTTATAAGCGCTTCGATCATCGTGCACTTTTTGTCATTTTAGCCGCCGTTGACGTAATAGTTTCTTTTTTTGTAATCATTTCTTTCGCCGTTTCCCAAGGAAAAGTATTTAAGCTTCATAGGAAATCCCACCGTCTTCTACCTTTTCCAATTTCTGCTTTCGAGTTTTCCATAGTCTTTCTCTCTCTTGTGCGTTCATCTTTTTCTTCGTTCGTTGTCAACAGATCTTCCTTTTCCTGTAAGATTTCCTGTAAGGTTTATGTTGTTGAATCTCTTGAGAAATTCCGTTCTGATTTTTCTATTCCATCTTGGGTAACTTTGGAAAATCTTCCTGAGCCTTTTGATTATTTTCGTTTGGCTGAGAGACATTGGTTCCCCAGCCTCTTTATTGCTGAATATGGATTTTCTTTTCCACCAAACCCTTTGTGCTTAGAATTCTGTCAACATTTCGATGTTGTTCCTGCAAAAGTAGCCCCCAATACATGGAGAATAGTTAATGGGGTGTATAGGTTAAACCAAACTCATGGAACCCGTATAGGAATTCCTGAGATTATGTATTGTTATAGATGGGCTGTTTTAGATAATATTTTTTATTTGAAAACTAGATTTTTGAATAGAGCTTTAGTAGTAAACCTCCCTGATGCTAATAGGGATTATTTTGAACATGGGGTAGTTATTAAAAATTGGCAACATGCCCCTTTCGTTGGAGATGAAGTATATGAAGGTCCCAGATGCCCTCCATATGGCAACGGGATAGGTTATTTTCATGTTATTTATTTCTGAAATTATGATTTCATTACGTTTGAATAAATGCGTGATTGACATTTCAATATGTATTTGTTTGCAGTTGATAGCAAAAGAAAAACTCCAAAAGAATGAGAAGTAAACATTAAGCATTTAAAACATATCTGGAGTTTGCATCAGAAAGTTACAGACGAGCACATCAGGTTTGCTTCATACTTGTTGCTGTACAGGAGTTATACATCATCCTTTACTGCTCGTCATGTGATTAGCACTAGTGAACCAGCACCAGCTCCTGAGGATTCTTCATCAGACTCTCATATTCCTTTGAGTCAGAGGATGGGCAAGAGAAGAGTTCCTGCTATCTTTGAGGAGACTACCTCTGCTGGAGAGGGTAAAAGAAATAAAACTGACGTCCAAAAGGGGACAAAGAAAGTAGATGTTGCTCCTTCTGTTGCTCCTCAGAAGGTTGCCAAGAAACCCCCAGTGGCTCCTAGCAAGAAGGATGCATCTGTGGAAGTGATCACCATCTCCCCAACCAAAAGCTCTTTTTTGGTTGAAACTGCTAAAATGCTACCGAGGAGATTGAAGAAATCCTCCTCGGTCAATTTGACTGAAATCACTCCCCAGCTCCAAGTTAGTGGGGCTGGTGTTCCAACTATTATTCCTCCGAGCTCTGCAATGAGCTCGGTAAAGACTTGGACAATTCCTGAAGTCCAAGGAATTGAGGAGAATATGTCTAGGGACATGCTTACATCACTGGCTACTCGTCACATTGCTTCAGTAAGTTTCTCTTATTCTAAACTTTTTTTTTCTTTCCATCAATACATGTATCTCTGCAATGACTTATCATTATCTTCTTTTTCAACTGGTGAGTTGTTTTAACATCATTGTGAAGAAAGATGAGGCAATCAAGACTTCTAGATCCTCTTCTGGAGTGGATGATACTTTATCAAATTTGGCCCAGTCTTTGAAGGATTCCCGTCAAAAATATAACGAGGATAGGGCTGAATGGGAGAAGAAGTTGGCTGCAGTTGAGGCAGAAAAAGTGAAGCTTGCTAAAGTTTCCAAGAGTTTGGAAAATAAAGTGAAAAACTTGGAGGGAGAGAAGAAAAAGCCTGACGAGAAGCTCAAGAGCTTTGGGGATCTTGAAAATAAGATGAAACTGGCAGAAGAATAATTATCCCTTCTGCGAGAAGTAAATCGCCAAAAGGAGGAGGGGGAGGCAAAATTGAAGGCCACCGAGGATCTTCTGTCCGAGAAGCTCTCCTCGGAGAAAATAAAAAGAAAAATGGCTGTGAAAAAATCTTTCCGTACTGGTTGGGACAAAGGATGGGAAAGGGGGGTAGCAGCCATGATGACTCAAGTACAATATAGGGGTCTTAAATACTTTCGAGATGGTTGGGTTGCTGCCCTGCAAGAGTTGAAGGTTAACGAGGACTCAGAACTGTTTCAACAACATCTCCCTGGTCCTCCCCCATTTATTGAAGATGAAGAAGAGGACGAGGATGCCTCCGAAGAATCTTCACTGGTAGTGGGTGATTCAATCCTTACTCAACCTGCTGACGAGGAGCTTTCATCTCTGTCTGTTCCTCCTGAACAAGTTCCAGCTCCAGTCGACCAACTCCTTGTTCTCACCGAGCAACCGAGCTCCTCGTCCCAGCCTCCCAAGAAAGTCTTGGGAGACAAGGAAAAGGTGTGAAGTTGTTCGGTATATGTTTTATTTTTCTTCTTTGTCAAATGTAACCAAGATCTTTTGTAATTTATGCACTATGATCTAATAAAGTTTGAAGTTCTTTTCTTCCATACGATTGTCTCTTTTCTATCTGTACTCTGTCTTGATCTTCTTTTTGATGATTACTTTTTCTTTCTTTGCTAGTTTCTGGCCAAGATGAATCTGCTATCTGCTAATGATACAAAACTGATGCAGTAATGTCATGAATATTATAAGGCTGGTCACACAGAACTAAGTGCGTCAGAAGTTACCGACTTCCTTGGTCATGATGCTTCAGAGCAAGCAGTGGAAGCTTATCAGTACTTGAAATGTTTACTTGACCGAGCTGTGGCCAATAATGTGGCGTACTACGAAATGATCGAGGAGCTTCAATGTACCCTAGAAGATCTTCAGAATCAGTACAAGGAATCAACTGCCCTGTTGCATGAGGGGTATGAGAAGAAGTACCAGTAGATTTCTGCCCAGAAGGGCTACGAGAAGCTCTTTGTTGGATATGATGTCAGGGAGAGAACCCTAAAGGGTGAAGTTGAAGCCTGTAGACAGATTGCTGAGCTGTTAGAGCAAGAAAATAACAATTTGCAGAAAGAGCTAGCACAGCTGAAGTCTGCAGCTTCTTCTTCAACATCTGTAATCCCAGTGACTGACGAGGGATTTTCATTCTTAGAGGTTGAGAATGCCGAATTAAGGCAAGAGTTGGACACCTTGAGAATATCTGGTACTTCTACTGT